>OY755041.1:71833476-72253476 GCA_963576565.1 Aspidapion aeneum | reverse complement strand
GTCTGTCTATCTGTCTGTCTATCTGTCTGTCTATCTGTCTGTCTATCTGTCTGTCTATCTGTCTGTCTATCTGTCTGTCTATCTGTCTGTCTATCTGTCTGTCTATCTGTCTGTCTATCTGTCTGTCTATCTGTCTGTCTATCTGTCTGTCTATCTGTCTGTCTATCTGTCTGTCTATCTGTCTGTCTATCTGTCTGTCTATCTGTCTGTCTATCTGTCTGTCTATCTGTCTGTCTATCTGTCTGTCTATCTGTCTGTCTATCTGTCTGTCTATCTGTCTGTCTATCTGTCTGTCTATCTGTCTGTCTATCTGTCTGTCTATCTGTCTGTCTATCTGTCTGTCTATCTGTCTGTCTATCTGTCTGTCTATCTGTCTGTCTATCTGTCTGTCTATCTGTCTGTCTATCTGTCTGTCTATCTGTCTGTCTATCTGTCTGTCTATCTGTCTGTCTATCTGTCTGTCTATCTGTCTGTCTATCTGTCTGTCTATCTGTCTGTCTATCTGTCTGTCTATCTGTCTGTCTATCTGTCTGTCTATCTGTCTGTCTATCTGTCTGTCTATCTGTCTGTCTATCTGTCTGTCTATCTGTCTGTCTATCTGTCTGTCTATCTGTCTGTCTATCTGTCTGTCTATCTGTCTGTCTATCTGTCTGTCTATCTGTCTGTCTATCTGTCTGTCTATCTGTCTGTCTATCTGTCTGTCTATCTGTCTGTCTATCTGTCTGTCTATCTGTCTGTCTATCTGTCTGTCTATCTGTCTGTCTATCTGTCTGTCTATCTGTCTGTCTATCTGTCTGTCTATCTGTCTGTCTATCTGTCTGTCTATCTGTCTGTCTATCTGTCTGTCTATCTGTCTGTCTATCTGTCTGTCTATCTGTCTGTCTATCTGTCTGTCTATCTGTCTGTCTATCTGTCTGTCTATCTGTCTGTCTATCTGTCTGTCTATCTGTCTGTCTATCTGTCTGTCTATCTGTCTGTCTATCTGTCTGTCTATCTGTCTGTCTATCTGTCTGTCTATCTGTCTGTCTATCTGTCTATCTGTCTGTCTATCTGTCTGTCTATCTGTCTGTCTATCTGTCTGTCTGTCTGTCTGTCTGTCTGTCTGTCTGTCTGAACCTTTCATTTTGAAATTTGTATTGGAGAACTTGGCTTTACTTTTATCTCAATTCTTTTTACGGAATGCCATATTCGCGTACTTGGCTTTTTTATACATGAAATGTTTTGTTATGATTTCACTTCTTTTTTAAAGGAATTGGATAATACTTAATTTTTAAAGTAGTAAAATATGCGGAATATTGTTCAAAATTTTTGCAATGCCTTACTTAAATTTTTGAGGTTTTTTAATTTGCTTCCATGGTTTTATCGTAGTTCCTATCAGCCTTCCAAAGCTCAGCTCTCTAGCGTTTCTGAAAGTGCACAATGTTACTTTTACATGTATAGGGGTGGAAAATAAATTAAAATTGTCCTGTTTTTAAATTTTGTCCTATAGTTTTATCATAGTTCCTATCAGTCTTCCAATGCTCAGCTCTCTAGCGTTTCTGGAAGTGGGTAATGTTACTTTTACATAACTTTACATTTATAGGGGAGGAGAGTAAATGAAAATATTGGACTTTTTAAATTTTTTCCCATGGTTTTATCATAATTTCTCTCAGCATTCCAATGCTCAGCTCTTTAGCGTTCTGGAAGTGGGCAATGTTAGTTTTATATAAATTTACATTTATAGGAGAGGGAAGTAAATTAAAATGTTGGAGTTTTTAAAATTTTTCATATAGTTTTATCATATTGTCTTTCAGCCTTAAAAAGTTCAGCTCTCTAGCGTTTCTGGAAGTGGGCAGTGTTACTTTTGCATAATTTTACATTTATAGGGGAAGGAAGTAAATTAGAATTTTGGGGTGTTTTTCTATAACTTTATCATAGTTACTATCGGTCTTCCAAAGCTCAGCTCTCTAGCATGTCTGGAAGTAGGCAATGTTACTTTTACTTAACTTTACATTTATAGGAGAGGGAAGTAAATTAGAATATTGGGGTGTTTTAATTTTTTCCTATAGTTTTATCATAGTTCCTATCAGTCTGCCAAAGCTCAACTCTCTAGCATTTCTGGAAGTGGGCAATGCTACTTTTACATAACTTTAAATGTATAGGGGAGGGGAGTAAATTAAAATTTTGGGGTTTTTTGATTTTCTCCTATAGTTTTATCATAGTTCCTATCAGTCTGCCAAAGCTCAACTCTCTAGCATTTCTGGAAGTGGGCGATGCTACTTTTACATAATTTTAAATGTATAGGGGGGGGGGGTTAATTAAAATTTTGGGGTTTTATGATTTTTGCCAGGGGTTTGGTCATAATTACTGTGGCAATTTCGACGTTTTTTGAAGTGAGTGGCAATTTCGACGTTTTTTGAAATTTCGTAACTACTTTACTACTTTTTGGAATTCCATGAAACTTGGAGGGGTTGTTAACTCCATGGAGATCTACGACTGTGCAAAGTTTGAGATTTTTAGCTCATTCCGAAGTAGAGTTTTAGGTAGGTCAAATATCGGCTGAAATATTTTAAGAAAAGATGGTTACGGCGCGCGAACTTGGCGATGCACTGCAGTGCCTTCAGATCTACTTACCTTTAAATTCAATAAACTTTGATTAAACACAAAAAAACACTTTGCCGGAACAGCTTTTGCTCGATTTCTAGGCGGGGTCACAAATAAAACGAAAACATAATTATGTAAGTGTGGATGTCACAGAGAGACGAATTTAAATCGAAGTATACATACTCAACTCATCCCAGGCCCCCAGGGCTGGCCGATTGCGGACCGGCCGTTTGCAAAAATAGAATACCTACAGGGGCGCCGACTACGGGGGTAGTAAGGGGCTAGGTCACTCATCGTCAAGCAAGCTTTACAGGTAGCGAAGCCTAACTCTGATTTTATATTTTTTGGTTATAATTTTATCCTAGGTTTCGCATTGGCGGGGTTGTTATTTTAAAAATGTGGTTTTAACACAGTCTAAAGATCTATTTAATAATGATACAGTTTCAAGATTGTTTGCACCATAACTTTTTAATACATACTGTGTACAGCAACATCTTCAAAATAAAACAGAACCGCCAATGCGAAACCGAGGAAAACATGTCAAAAATAATAACCAAGAAATAGAAAGCTTGAAGTTAGCTTCCCTTCCTATAAAGCTTGCCTTTACGATGAGTGTCCTTAGCTAGGGCACCTCCAAGACCTAAACAGGGAGGTGCGAAGCACCCCCAAGCATAGTCACATAGAAACTGATTACTAATCGGCTTTGCTCGGTACACAAAAAATGGCCAATATTCCAGTAAAATCTATGACTACAGTACCTAGATTTAAAAAAAAAGTCTAGGTAATCTGGACTAGGTACTTACCTATGTTCAACGAATTTTTGATAAATTATGTAGCTCTATACCTAGCTGGATATGTTTTATTTACTGACGCGGGCGCCACTTTGGCAGAATTAAGGCCCTGAATTATTATGCAAATAATATAAAATAAAAATATAAGATTTTCATTATTCAGTCTAGCAATTTATTCCCATTTTCTTTTCTTTCATATCTATATTTTTTTCCAAATCGGCTAACACATATGTTACTTTTTTTAGGTACCTAAATTATTCTTGTGAATTTTTCTTATATGTGCTACTGCTGCTCCTTGGAAATAAATAAATAAATATATTAGAGGCGCAATTAGGGGGGGCGTATAAATCGATTTTAACGAAATTTGGCACAGTGGTGAAGGTCCGATGACAATACAATATTCTGAAAAAAATTTGGGGGATAGGGGATGGGTGAGGGGTGTAAAGGGGATAAATTTATAACATCCAAAATAGGTACGAACATGCCGTTTTTAGATTTATCATTTGAACTATTGACAATAAAACTTTATGAACAAAAACGGGGGGTAGGTAAGGAGGTTAAGGAGATGAAGGTGGTAAATTCAGAACTTTGTTATAAAAACAGATAAAAACTTGCGGTTTTCAGATGTATCATCTGATTTCGTAACATTATAGAATTTTGTAAACAACAATTTTTTTGACAAATTGTTAATTAATTTTTAATTTAATTTAATTCAAAATAAATTTTATGTCAATGGCTAAAAGCTCGTCATGTGACATTCTTTTAGATATTTAATACCTACATATCATATCTTTATTTTTGCCTGCGTTCATAATTTTTCTTTACTTTAAATATTTTTATGTTGTTTAAGAGCCATAACACATTTAAAATACATTTAAGCAAACATACCAAAATTAAAAGCTATTTATAAATAACTAGCCAAGTAATAACTGGCTTCGTCAGTGAGCCTAAATTGAATGCGCCGTAGCGTAAAAAAAATGCCTTAAACAGACGAAAACTCATGAAACATGTACCTATTCCAAATTTCAATAAAATCGGTTAAGCAGTTTCTGAACTCTTTTCCTTTACAGGGTGGGCCAAAAAAACCTGGGCATTTTTTTTATTATAACTTTTGAACTATACAA
Organism: Aspidapion aeneum; assembly: GCA_963576565.1. Lineage (NCBI taxonomy): Eukaryota > Metazoa > Arthropoda > Insecta > Coleoptera > Brentidae > Aspidapion > Aspidapion aeneum. The sequence goes on along the minus strand of OY755041.1, from coordinate 72,248,978 downwards.
TCGATATTAATGGGACAAACTGCACTTGCCAAATAATTAATCAGAGTTTTTAATAATTTATCATTTTTTGTCTGCCATCTCAAAATCCAAGATGGCGGACGAAATTAAAATGTACTTTTCAAAGATGCTCGTTTATTCTTGTGTTGCGAATATGTTCTAATTATTTTTTTAAATTAGTAAGAAAGCTGCGTTCTTGCCAGGCACGACAAGGTATGATTCAGCAAAATTGGTTCAGTGGTTCTATAAAAAAATATTTTTGTTCAACCATTGCTTTGCATATTATACGATTGCTTGCCAATCAGGTCTGCATTTATTTACTTATAAATTCATTACTACTGAACCGAGGTTAGTGGAAATAAACAACATCCTGGTGAGAATTTATTGCTTTTTTAAGATCATGATGAAAGTTATCGCCATCTTAAATTTTAAGATGGCGGATAGAATTATTCTTGATTCTTTAAAATGGCGTGTTTATTCTTATTTTCCGAAAATGTTTTAGATTTTTTTTAATCTATGAAAAAGCACTACTTTTTCCCCACACAACGAGGTAAAAAATTATTAAAATCAGTGTGGTGGTTCTCAAAATATCTATTTTTGTTTCAACCATTGTTTTAGAGATTATACGATTGTATTGCCAATCCTGCCTGCATTAATTTTCTTATAAATTCTACCAATTTTAGTGAAACACAAAAAATCGTGGTAGGAATTGATTGCTCTTTAAAGATTATAATCGAAATTTGCCGCCATCTTAGAATTTAAGATGTCGGACAGAAATTGCCAATGCAATCGCATAACTTGTAAAACAATTGTACAAAATCAGATTTTGTGAGAACCACTTCGCCGATTTTATTAAATTGTACTTTATTAAGCGGGAGAAAAGTAGTACTTTCCAATAAATTAATAAAAAAAACTAAAACATTTTCGAAAAATAAGAATAAAAGTGCCTCTTTGAAGGATCAAGTATGGTTCTGTCCAACATCTTAACTTTTAGGATGGCGGCAAATTTCGATTATAACCTTGAAAGAACAATCAATTCTCACCATCATTTTTCTTATTTCACTAAAATCGGTTTGGTAATAATGAGTTTATAAGGAAATTAATGCAGACAGGGTTGGTAATGTAATCGTATAATCTGTAACACAATTACTAAAACTGAAATAGGTTTTTTGAGAACCAATACACCGATTTTGCTCATTTGTACCTCGTTGTGCGCGGAAAAAGTAGTGCTTTTCTATAAATTAAAAAAAAATCTAAAATATTTCCAGAAAATAAGAATAAACCCACCATTTTTAAGAATTTCATAATTTTTAAGAACTTAAATTTTAAGATGGTGATAAATTTTCAATTAATCAATTCTCACCAGGATGTTTTTTATTTCATCAAAGTCAAAGGTTCAGTAGTAATAAATTTGTAAGGAAATAAATGCAGACATGATTGGCAAGGCAATCGTATAATTTTCAAAACAATGGTACAAAAATATTTTTTTTAGAACCATCAAACCGATTTTACTGATTCACACCTTGTGCGTGGCAAGAACGCAGCTTTTCTACTAATTTAAAAAAATAATTCAAACGTGTTCGCAACATAAGAATAAACCAGCATCTTTAAAGGGTACATTTTAATATTGTCCGCCATCTTGGATTTTGAGATCGCTGACCAATAATTATAATTAGTCAAAACTCTGATTAATTCTCTGCCAAGCGCAGTTTGTCCCATTAAAATCGATGGTATAGTTCAAAAGTTATAATGAAAAAAAATTGTCCCACATGGTATATATGTATTGATTGATTTATAAGAATTCTAATTTAATTCAGCAGATTTTTTTTTGTAAAAAAATCACTGAATAGAGTTAAAAAGATACTAGTATAAATTAGTACGTTTTGACGTAGCTAGATTAAAATTTAGCGCTCTTTTTAAAAAAGGAGGACGGAGATAGCAATTCACAAATATTATCAAGTCCCTATCCAAGTTCGTTAGTTAATTCACTTTTGCTCTGAGGTACATGAAGAAATATTTATTTATATTTTATATTTATGTTCCCAATAAGCTAGCTAACATTATTTATTATGCTAACATTTTTAAATATTTTTACAAAGATGCAAGTCAAGTGAATCGCTGGACCACATAGCAACAGCCGCCCCAAAATAAAAAATAAACCAAATTTAATTAATAAAATAGCCATAATGCAAGGTTGTCGCTTTGTCGGATGTTACAAGTGCGTGCAATTAAGATGAAAATATACATTGGATGTTACAGAGTGATGAATATCAATTGGATCGATCGCGCCAATATACACGAAAATTTTGGCGTCAAAATTTTTTAAAAATTTTGCTGCATTCTTCATCAGACACATGGTATGCTATGACATCCATGTAATTTAGGTACACCCGGGCCCTCCCCATCAGGACTGTACCAAAAACATGAAAAAACGTTGTGACATCCGAATTTGGATGTCACGGCGTCGAAGGATGTCACAAGATATCTAAAATGTTTACGCCTGGATGTCACAACGATCAGCGGATATCTATATATATATATATATATATATATATATATATATATATATATAAATATATATATATATATATATATATATATATATTAACAATTTCCGCTGCTTGAGTTTTTCTATTAAATTTTTCAGCGATCTTTCGTGCTGGTAGATGTTCCTTCTCCGAAACGTTAACAACTTCCATTTTTTCACGTAAACTAAGAAGTTTTTTACTTGGCGCCACTTCACAGAGATCTATCACTACCCAACTGAACAATAAAAATAAAACACAGTCCCGAACGAATAAAATATGTTGTAAATACGAGAGAAGTATTTAGTCTCCGCATTAAAACGGAAAGAGGTAATTCCCTGGCTGCAGAGTGTGTTGTTGCCAACATACTACATAATATTAATGCCCATCAGGTGCAGCGCCCCGTCTCGTTGTCAGAGGTTTGCGTCCGGTTAAGGGAGGTTTCAGAATTTTCTAACCAAAAAAAATTGTCCGCGTCCGGTTATTAGAGTGTCCGGTTATAGGAGTGAATTTTACAGGTAATGAAATAGGGAAAATTTTGGTTCCAACAAATTTGTCCGCTCAAAGGGAGTGTCCGGTTATTAGAGGTGTCCGCAAGGAGAGGTTTCACTGTATATGCCCGTGGTCATTCACTGAATACCTTGTTAATCCAGTAAATGAGTTAATATTTGTTTAAAAGAATATCATTTGCGGAATTGAACAATTGATCAGGTTAAGCTCAAATCCTAAAAATAGCCAAGTTTAGAAAAACATAACTAGTAAGAACCTTTCATTTTGAAATTTGTATTGAAGAACTTGGCTTTACTTTTATCTCAATTTTTTTTACGAAATACCCTTTTCGCGTACTTGGCTATTTTTACGTGAAATGTTTTTGTTATGATTTTACGCCCTTTTTAAAGGATTTGGATAATATTTAAGTTTTAAAGTAGTAAAATATGTAGAATATTGTTTAAAACTTTTTTAATGCCTTATTAAAAATTTTGAGCTTTTTAAATTTTTTCCAATGGTTTTATCATAGTTTCATCAGCCTTCTAAAGCTCAGCTCTCTAGCGTGCCTGGAAGTGGGCAATGTTACTTTTATATAAATTTACATTTATAGGGGAAGAAAGTAAATTAAAATTTTGGCGTTTTATTTTTTTTCTATAGTTTATTGTAGTTCTTCCAAAGCTCAGCTCTCTAGCGCGTCGGGAAGTGGGCAATGTTACTTTTACATAACTTTATACATTTTTAGGGGAGGGAAGTTAATTAATTAGTGGGTACGGGTAGACCTCGTCAGATGTCTATCAGGGGAAATGAATCAACCCCTGCCCTCCGTAGATTCCAGGTACTCTCCGACCCGGAGAGTTAGCACCTGTATAGGGTCCCTTTCCCAGGGTTACGGGAGAAGACCACATCGATATGAAAGGCGGAGAGAATGGACCTCGGTACGGTGATCATAGCGTAGGTGGCAACCCTTTCTTTTAGGGATGGTATAAAAGACCACAGCTGTTGCCTTACAGTATGGCGTTGGCTCGTCAAAGGCTAGAGGAGAAAAACCTTGGCCCTTCAAGTAGGGGGTTGATGCATTATACTGGTTCTCTAATACTTGTAAAACAAAGCAATTACCAAAAAGCCTTAACAAAGCCTCGGAGCAATGGATGGAAACTCTCGAAGACGAAAAAAGCAAAGACAAAGGACTATGAATATAGCTACATGGAACGCACAGGGAGTGAATCAAAAGTTGGACATTATTGCAACGGAAGTGCAGAATTGTAAGATCGATATTATTGCACTCACAGAGACAAAAAAGAAAGGAACAGGTACGAATAGTGTCGGTAATTTTGTCCATATATTCACTGGAGTCCCAAAAGAAAGCAGAGCAGCCAGAGGGGTATCCTTGTTAATAAAGAAAAATCTAAGGAATAAAATTACAGACTGATTGCATTAGTGAAAACATACTTCGAGTGAACATGAAGATGCTTGGACATAATATAAGCATAATAGCAGTTTACGCACAATCAGATGACGAAAGAGTAGCTACAAAACAAATGTTCTTTGACCAACTGGATGAGACTATCACCAAAATCGGTAATACCAGAGAAATAATTATGCTTGGCGATTTTAATAGCCGAACTGGTAGGCAAACCCAGAGCAAAGTGATAGGACCATTTGGAGAGGAAGTAACAAATGATAATGGCTTAAGACTGATGCAATTGTGTGAAACCCACAACCTAAAAATAAATAATGGTTTTTTTAAACAAAAGGATATTCATCGATATACCTGGATTCAGCCAACAAGAAATCTTAAATCAATCATTGATTATGCTATAGGTGGACAACACTCGCAATTAAAGTGGTATGATGTGCGAGCACTTCGTGGTGTTACCTGTGGATCTGACCACCATCTGGTAAAAGCAAAAATATTATTCCCTTTAAGAAAAACAAATAAGGACGAAAGTATTAGAGAAAATGAAAACCTAGAGTGCATCGAAGACAATCAAAAATACAACTTTAGAAGTCTAGAAATCGAAAGTACTCAAAGATTGTATCAGAACCGATTAGATCAAAAATTAATTAACACAAATCACTCATTTGAAGAGATATAGACAAACATAATAAAAAGCTTAAAGGAAGCAAGCAACGAAGCTGTTGAATACCAAGATAATAGAAATAACAGGAAGATGTGGTGGATGGAGAAAATACAGGAAATGGTCAAAGAGAAAAAACGCACATACTTGAAATGGCTCAGTACTAAAGAGCAAAGAGACCTAGAAATATACAGGGAAACCAGAAGACAGCTAAGAAGTTTGATACCCACAGAAAAAAATTAAATGTTTGAGCGCAAATGCTACGATATAAATACACACGTAGGAGGTAGGCAGAGCTCTGAAGTATGAAAATTCATTTCTACAGTAAAAAACCCAACAAAAGAAAAAGTAAACATCCATATCATCAAACCAGAACAATGGACAGAACACTACAAGGGACTGCTGCAGGAGACGAGACCCGAATATCTAACAGCCTCTCCGAGGAGAGACATAGAAGTACATGGAGAGGAAGTAATCATCGAAAAAGAAATGATAAGGAATATTATAAAAAAGCTTAAATCCGGAAAAGCTAGCGGACCTGGGGGAATATATGCTGAAATGCTCAAATATGGATCAGAGAAACTACTCGAAAATCTCACAAATATTATCAATCAATGCATAAACGGACATCCAGTACCTAATGATTGGAAAATTGCATTCATATCCTCAATACATAAAAAAGGAAACAAGCTGGATTGTAACAATTACAGAGGAATTTCAGTCACCAGTACTCTAAGTAGATTGTACGGTAGGATTCTTAGAGATCTAATAGAGAATGATTTTCATGAACAAGAAGAAGAAGAGCAAAGTGGGTTTCGTGCAGGCAGATCTTGTAGTGATAATGTTTTTTGTCTTAAACAAGTAATTGAGAAAAGAAGCGCCAGAAATATAGAGACTCATGTTACCTTTGTGGACCTACAAAATTCATATGATACCGTTCCAGTAGAAAAATTATGGACGGTGTAAGAACAAACTAATATCAATCATACATACATAAAAGCGATAAAAGAACTATACAAAGGGTCAAAATCTAAAATGAAAATTGGAAATCGACTTTCAAAAGAATTCCTGGTAACAAAAGGCTTAAGACAGGGATGTTGTATCTCTCCAACTCTTTTTAAAATATATATCGCAGTGACTCTAAAAAACTGGAAACGTAAAGTGCACGACATGGGAATACAACTTAACGACCGATTTACTATATACACACTACAGTTTGCTGACGACCAAGTAATTGTAGCTAATGATAAAGAAGACATGGAGTATATGATGAGAAAGTTAACGGAAGAATACCAAAAGTGGGGACTAACAGTGAACGTGGACAAGACACAGTACTTATGTATTGGAAACGAATCCAGTGAGTTAGAACTAGACAATGGACAAACAATATCTCCATGCAATGAGTATGTATACTTGGGTGTCACATTTGATAAGACAGGAACAGACTGTAAAGAATTGGAAAAAAGAATAGTAAAAGCAAAAAAGGTTATTGGATGTCTTAACAGTATTTTATGGAGCAGAGAGATAAGAAAGAATGTAAAATTTAACATATATGAAACAATGGTAAAAAGCACGCTGTTGTATGGAATAGAGACTTGTCGCGTAACAGAAAAATACAAAACAAAAATGGAAAGTGTCGAAATGGATGCAATAAGAAGATCAATGAGAATATCTAGATTAGATCACATAAGAAATGAGATCATAAAAGAAAGAATGGGAATCGAGGGAAGCATAACGGATGACATCACTAAAAGGCAATTGATATGGTACGGCCATGTACAACGGATGAACGACGAAAGATTACCAAAACAGGTCCTAGAGTGGCAACCAGTAGGGCGCAGAAAAAGAGGACGTCCTAAACTAGAATGGTAACAGTCAATCCAAAGATCAATGAGTCAAAAGAATCTGACAGAAGATGATTGTCAGGATCGAAGGAGGTGGAGAATAGGCGTCGGATAACGTAGAAAAATGTTCTAAACCGACATAGTAGTAGTAAGTTAATTAAATTTTTGGGATTTTTATTTTTTTTTAATAGTTTTGTCATATTTCCTATCTCGAGTCTGCCAAAGCTCAGCTCTACCGTTTCTGCAAGTGGACAATGATACTTTTACATAACTTTACATGTATATGGAAGGGGGGTCAATTAGAATTTTGGAGTTTTTTCCAAGGGTTTGGGCATAATTTCTATCAGTCTGCCAATTTTCAGCTCTGATGATCTTTACATGAGTGATTGAGTAAGTGGCAATTTCGAAGTTTTTCGAAATTTTGTGAACTACTTTACTAGTCTATGAAAGTCCATGAAACTTACAGGCGTTGTTTCCTCTACGAAGATCTACGAATTTGCAAAATTTGAGTTTTATAGCTCATTCGAAAGTAGAGTTTTAAATAGGTCAAATATGGCCTGAAATGTTTCAAGAAAAGAAGGTACAGCAGTTTACCCGAACTTGGAGGGGCACTGCCGTGCCCCCAGATATATCTAATTTTATTAAAATCAATTATTTTTAGGTCACAGAACAAAAAGCAGTGGACATTTTGGCCAGTAAGCCGTTCCTGTTCAATATTAGTTTATACATAATTGAATCAAATTTAAAATGTTTAGCTGGTAAGTATTTACATTTTAGAAGAAACATAATAAGCTGATGAATTTTTATTAAAACTTTCTCATGTGGCTAGAAACCTTTTGATTTTTTTTTATCCAAATTGTTTTTGTTTATTAAAAATTTGGGCTTAAGATTTTTGATAAACACCTGATTTTTTGATATCTTATTTTGGCACGGATTATAGAACATTGACGGATTTGATTTAACCAAAGTAAAAGCGGCAAGTCGAAACTTCGGCTATTTAAACCATTGACATTTCATTCTCTGGTTTTCAACCGCTGTGTTTGTTTATTTGTTTTTTTGCTAGTTTTTTCAATTAAATTGATGGTCTTAAAACAATATTCTTTCCATTAGGTTGTGGAAAGTCCAATTTACTTTATTTTTCAACAAAAAAACAACAAAAATAACTACTGACAGCCTCCGCCATTTTGACAAGACCGCGATCAGAGAATATAGAACAGCTAGAGATTGTATTCCACAATCAACCAAAATAAGAAGATTAGGTATACAATGCGTTTGACATTTCCATTGAAAAACCGAAAAATTGATTTAGGTAGCCTAACCAAACTCCGTGAAACTCGCTTTACTTTGAATTTATTGCCGCCTTGTCAAAAATTTTATCCCAAATTTAATTAAAAAAACTAGCAAAACACAAATAAACAAAAACAGCGGTTGACAAGCACATGACATTTCTAAACCATAGAACGAAATGTCACACTGAAACGGTGGCCCCTTTAACTTTGACAAGATTTTATCAACAAAACAATAATTATTTGAAACATACAATCAAAATAAACAAAAGTATAAAAAATCTAGCCGAAAACAGGTGTATATTATATCTATATTTTGAACTTTTGGGATTGGTATTATTAGCGATGTTTTTAGAATATCAGGAACTTTACCTCCTTCTAGTGAACAATTTATAAGGTTCAACAATGGTTGCCTTATTGTTTCAAATGTGTTTTTTAGAAAGTTTACGTTAATATCATCTGGACTAGACTTGTTTGCCGTACTAAATATGATTTGTTTTAACTCAGCATAGTCAATCATTCTAAATTCATTCGAAAATATTTGAGCTATTTAACAGTACTGAAGTTAAAGTATTATTATAATTAGTTTTATCAATACTAAGTAATATATCTTTAACACTACCAATGAAAAAGTTATTAAGAGAGTTTGGGATAGCTTGAACATCATTTATAATGCTATCATTTATTTTAATTTCTTGTATATCAACATTATTTTGATTTTTTTGGATAAATGTTTAAAAAAAAAACATTTCTTTAGGGTTATTTTTGTTGAGACTAACTTTTTTATCATAGTATTTTCTTTTCTCTTCCCGCATTACCCTTACCGCTGTGTTTCAAGTCTGTTTATAGATCTCATAGTTTTCAACATTTTTATTCCTTATATAATTTTTGTAATTTCTATCTCTACTTTCTGTCGCATTCCTAACTCTATCATTCCACCACTCTTTAAATCTTGGATAAATAAAAACAGACTTAACAGGAGCAACCCTATATAAAGTATCAGTTAATGTTTTTATAAAATCTCTACATTTTTTATTAATCTTAGGATGGAGGAAGAACAATGAGTTTAGATATAACTCATTGTTCTCCAAAATATTATTAATTTCGTCATAATTAATATTTCTACTCATTGATTTAATTTTTTTAATGTTTTTATTTACTTTCTCGGTACAAACTTGCACAATTAAGTAATCTGTTATTTTAGGTGTTAATAATGCGTTAGCTTTAAAAATGTCATTATTTGTTAAAATTAAATCAAGAGTGGAATTTCTTGTGCTACGCAGTCTTGTCACACCATGTACAATATAATCCTAAGTCTTGCATGCAATTTTTAAAATTCTTTGATATATCTGGATCTCTAAAATTAATATTATAGTCCCCAGCTAGTAAAACTCTATAATTTTTATACAATGCATTCTCTTTACACCATTCTTGAAAAAAAGATTCAAAGTCTTTATTAGTATTTTATTCTAGAACACTAGAAGAGCTTTTCAACCCTGTATAATAAGCCTATCTTTGAATGACGATAAATGTGAATTTATTTAAAAAACGGTTTTGCAATTGGTTGGCTGCGAAACAAAGGCCGTAGTTGCGTTTTTTGTCATACCTACGTAACTATCTGTCAAAACTTTGTCATTTATTTGATTTATCTGTTGGAGTTTTAAAGTTTCTAAATTACTTAAGATTTTTTTTGAGTCACATTATTAATCAAATTTAAAATGAAAAGGGTTCCAAATTGGGAGAAAGTAGATATGTATGAATGGTATATTTTGTGTAATAAGAATGCTGGAAGAGCTCGACATATGTACTTTCAGAGATATCCAGAAAGACGACAACCAGGTTTGTCAATCTTCAGAATACTTAGAAATAATTTTATGAATATGGTTCCTTTAAAAAACAAACAAAATGTCATTGACAATCCTCGCATCTCCCTTCGTGAATTGAATAATAATGTTGAAGTACCCAAATCAACTGCACAAAGAATTCTTAAAAAATTTAAGTATTATCCATAGGCAACACATATTAGTCAAGCACTACGAGATGGTGACTTAGAAAGAAAAACCTTGTTTTGCAATTGGTTCATACAAAAATCACAAGAAAACCCAATTTCCGCTTAAGGTTCTGTGGTCCGATGAAAGCAGGTTTACAAACTGCAGGGTATTTAACAGACATAACTACATGTACTGGGCCGATGAAAATTCGTTCTTAAATCGTGAGGTGCACCATCAAGTTAGATGGGGTTTGAATGTATGGCTAGGAGTCATAAACGGACACATTTGACGGCACCTCGATATTTGGAAATCCTACAAAATTACGTTGACCAAGCTTTAGAAAATGTGTCTCTTCAAGATGTAGCAAACATGTGGTTCCAGCAAGATGGAGCACCTACACATATTGCAAGAGTCATAACCGACTATTTGAATCAGCAACATGGAAATAACTGGATCGGAAATCAATGTCCAGTTGCCTGGGCTGCACGTTCGCCAGACCTTACGCTTATTGATTTTTGTTTTTGGGGATACTTAAAGGATAAAGTTTATTCTATACTACTCATAATACGATAGAAGAACTTGAGGCAGCCGTTGCTTAAGCCATAGAAGAAATTTCTGAACAAATGGTTAAAGATGCATCCATGTCTCTAATAATTCATCGAAGCAGGATTTGCATGAATAACAACGGTGGAATTTTTGAACATTTGCTTATTTAATTCAATGCGTTGTTATCGGTTTTTAGTTTTATTTTAAATTAAATAATAAATGCAAACTTTTGTTTCAGAAATAAAAGATAGATTTTAAGAAATTGTATTATTTCTTAGCCAGAGAAAAATTAAAAAATAAGGGCTTTAAAGATTTGCATATAAATCAAATGGAAAAGTTTTCAAAGGTAGTTATGTAGGTATGACAACAAACACAACTACGGCATTTGTTTCACAGCCAACTAAGTGAGAAACTATTTTTAAATAAATTCACAGTTTCCGTTGTACCGGGATAGGGGTTTTCAAACAAGCAAACGCAGAAAAGTGGTTTTTGAGTTGGTGTAATACTGCAAAAGCAAAAAAAATACAAACAGGATAGTGTGACTAGTTAATAGTTAGTCATAAGTTAGGATATTACAAAATAAGAGATAAATCCCTACCTGCAAAAGCACCAGGTCACTAATTCTATTATAAAAACAATGGGAAAAAGCAAAACCAACAAGGCTGCCTCTACGTATTAACACCAATAGTTTTAAATACCGAATCTAAAGTGTGGCACACAAACGAAACGCGATAAAAACTGAGATCTCGAATAAAACAAAAAAAAACAGCGCGCCGAGAAAATAAATAGGTAAGGAGGAAGCAAAAGAAATATTTAATAGTTGGATATCATAATGGGAATTATTCGTTACACCGTCATCCATTAAACACCGTTGAAAAGCTCCTTTTATGCTCTATTTATTGAAGTATAAATCCAATATGGCGGTCATAAGAAATAACAAAGTTGGCTATGGTTTCAAAGAAGGTCTAGAAAAAATATTTTAACGTCATTCAGTTGGCAGTAGTTGCTTATACAAAACTACCAAATTTCATTAAATTTGTTTGCAAGATGGCCGCAATATTTCAATTTTTCAAAAAACACAATTTTTAGTTTTTGATCGATATTTTAAAAACCCCTGTAGATATTTTTAATTTTAATAAGGCATCTGATTGGGCTTAGAATAGCGCAACTTTTTTCTTATTTAAACAAACTCGTATTTCTTACCGTTACCGAAATCCCCATGTGGCTGCTTTTATACACCCTGTATATATATTATGCATTTTTCGACCCATCGTTTTAGGAACTTTTTTTATCAATTTGAGTAGTACTACTTTCCCCCGAAATATCTTACCCCATTTCGAAGACCCTGTATCCACTTCGTAAATATTTAAAAGTTTATAGTGCGCCAAAAATCATAGTCTTTGTTCTCAATTTTTTTAAAATAAATTTTGATATTTTAGAAAGGGGACTTTATCGAGAAGATGTTTTAAAAGACTTGTGGGTCCTAAAATACAGCCAATACCTTATTGAAACCCGACTAGATTATGCCTTACAACTAGGACTTGTTCCAAAAACTTGGATGGTTAGATGTACCGAAGACATATTCGACAAGTACGTAATTTTTAAAGCTAAAGATAAGCCATCAGCGCAACATAATTTTTTTAAAACCATTTAAGGTAAACAAAAGAAACATCTAATAATTTCGATATAACTGATGCGTGTTTCAAGTTCTTATTATATAAATCTATTGATTTGAACATTAAATTTGCCAGGCATTATAACTGGGTAAGGTAATTGCAAATACGTTTGAGCATAAATATAGGGCATACCCATGCATTCTCACACGCGATGCTTGAAGCCAGAACCCCTATTTACTCTTAATGTTCCTTTTTCGGCTAGACAGGATATCGGTTACTGCGCATGCGTCAGTTTTGGTGATTTTGGAACATACTTCGTTACGTCACTACATTATTTGGCAATTATCAAATATTTAGGGTTATGTCTATTATTTTTTTCTAAAAACTAGTTGATTGGGTGAAAATTTATCAAATTATGGATTAAACCCCACATTTTGCGTGAAATATTTCCCATTTTTCACAGAAAAAAACATAATTTTACACGACAAACACAAAACACGGCAAAATTTCAAGATGGCCTCCACTCACATAGCAGCTGTGTGTCTACATGACAAAACACGCATGCGCACTTGAAAATTCGAATTTAAATTTGCAATTGTTTTTAAAGCCAGCTATGAGGGCTTCACTTTTCGATTCTTTGAACATGTATTTATGCTAGAAGGTATTTGGATAATTGATTTTGTCGTTTTGTCACTAAAAGTAAAAATATCTAAATATCGAGTTGCGTCAGTTTCGTTCTGAGTAGTCCGGGGCCATAGCGTATTTCGTGGGCTTTTTGATGAATATTATAGAACACCTACACTTACACCTGTTCTAATCGATTACTAATGATCCCACTAACACTGCCTGACCTGTTAACACACCCAAAATTGTCTTAGTCAAAAAGTAAGGTTATGGTGTCAAAATATTTTTTGAATTTGGAATTGTTTAAGCTAGAGTAATGAAACTTGGCACGCATATCGGCCTTCACGTACTTATGCTTGTACTGTCAAAAAAATTATATATTGCACCTACACAACTATATCTTATCAAATTGGTAGCCCATAAAATTACCCACAGGTCTGCTATATAAAATAAAATTGAAGTTGTTAACGTTATAGGGGCAAAAATTTTTGTAATTTACAATAAAAAAATATTAATTGACTTATACTCTGCCCTATGTCAGCAAAGCACCAAACGGTTGCGGTTGACCACTTCTTAATTAAATATACTTTATACTTTGCCCCCGGCTCCTAGGGGCTGTAAGAAGCCAACATCTTATTTTAACCCCATCGCAAAATCAGAAAATCACTAATTCAATATATTTTAGGGGGCGGCCCCTACATATAGGTTATAAATTTTAAAGTTCAATCAAATGTGATCAATTGAAATCGTTGCAAATTTAAAAAAAGTTAATTTTTGTGGCAATTTATATCGGACTTCGGGTATTGATCCATAAATTATTTTTATGGCCTAAAGTCAATTAAGCTTCTTTTGTTGTAAATTACAAAAGTTTTGCCTTTACCTAGGGGGGCTCGTAAACAACTTCGATTTTTTTATATGGCAGACCTGTGGGTAATTGTATGAGCTACCAATTTGTGTAGATGCAATAGTTTAGAAGATATAAAGCATAATCTAAAAACACATTTGGCCCCCTTGCAAAAATTCATGGCCGCACCAAGAGGGCCCAAGTAACATTTTTGGTTAAAATTGGGTAAAGTTTACTTAAAATAAGAGATTAATTTTTCCCCATAACAAATTAAAAGGTTAAAAAAGAGGGAAATTTCCCGACATTTTCCCAAAGTGGGGACAAAAACAAAGGTAATTTGGAAGGAGAAAATAGGTAAGTAGCACCGTTTGTGTTCCATGTCTAACTAACCTAGATGAGACTTTGACCAAGGTTCAAACAATAAGTCTCTGTTTAGACAAGTTTTCAACTTCAGTTTAGCCTATATGGTTCAAAAGAATTAAAAATGCCTTGTGGTGTCCCTGTATTGTGGCGCCCCCTACATCTGTCAGAATAGAAAGAAATGAAAACATTTTTAAATAAAAATAAACCAAGAGGAATACAATAATAATGGTTGATAGGTGTTTACCCAGTTGTGAAAAAAAATGGTGATGTTTTTTATCAACTATTGTAATTATATGGGGGTTTTAAATATTATTTTTATACATATTGAGATGACAAAAACTTGCGGCGGAAATATTTTCGTAGAATCCATGACTTTTACGTTCAAAAAACTCACGCGCCCTTCAAAACATGTCATTTTAACAAAAAAAAAATGTGTTTTTATGTTTTTAAAAATACAAAAACTGTAGTTTTTTAAATGTATGACCAAATTTTGATGTTTGGTCATAAAAGCAATTCAGTTACATCGTTTTCCTGAAGGTTATTGGGATTGTTTAACTAAAATTAACAAAAACACAATCATTTTTCACAAAGAAAAAAAAACATGGCGTATATCTCGCGTCTCCCGAAGATTGTCTTAGAGGTTGATTTTACCTTTATTTTCGTCCTCAAACGCGGAATGTCTACTAGCGTAGCCAAATTTTTGTATAATTTTGAGAATAGAGGCGATTTTTCCTTATTTTAACTAGACGAAGTGATACTCCGCAGTTTTCTTACGCATAGTCGCCCAAAGTCCCCCGAAAATATTTTGTCTTTGTCTATCTTAGCTGTACTGAGAGAGAGAAAGAGTGAGATCGGGAGAGTCTTGGAGAGTTGAAAATTTGTTTCGATTCAAGTTAATTTGGTTTGGGAAATGCGCGTGTGTCCGTCAGCGTTCGGACAACTAGGTCAGTCATTAGAGCGAAAAAAATACCGCCAGCTTGCAAAGGGTGGCGTTGTGGCGATTTTGACATATTGTTGTTCAAATTAGAGCCGTAAAATAAATTAAGTAATCGACCTTGGGGGGGGGGACTCCCCCCGCTATCTTGTATTTAGTGTGCACGTAAATGTTGTTTTTTTAATTACTTGGTCCCTGTACACTTTAGAAAAAAAGATTTAGACAAAAGTTTCCTACAAAAACGCTGTTGTACGTTTTTTTGTGAAACAAATTGTTTTCGATTTATGACGCTAAACATTTGCCGTCATTTTGGATTTTGACCAATTTTATTATTTGTGGCCTTTAAATTCGAAACTTAATGCTTATTTTTAAGAAAATCTGTGAAAAGAAAATAAAGACTAACTAATAACCTATAAAATGAGATATCACTGAGTTCCCTGGGTAGTTCCATGGGCGCACCCAGGTTTTTGTTAACGGGGAACGCTCAAAGAATATATGCATGTTTAGTGATTTTTTTTTAATGACAAAAAAAGTCTACGTGTATTTTACCATTTTTTTTTAAACCAAGCCTTACCGGGAAAACATTTTACTCTACATTGTAGACAATTAAATTTTCTTTCGAACAATGTGTATAGTTGTAACATTCCGGTAACCGTTATAACACCAGGGGCGTCCAAATATTAAATTGAAAAAATTCAATATCAAATTTTTTTAGTGGGATACGAGTTTCTCAAAAAATATAAGTTTTGCTTAAGAGTAAAGTACCTCTAAATTTGACAATATTGAAAAATGTTACTAAAAAAAGTTGATCAGAAGTAAAAACTACGTTTAAATATGCAAGTACATCAATTTAAATTAACACTTCAGATTATTTTGTTTTTTACTAATATTTCTATTTTGAATGAACATGTATCTTTTGTGATTGTGAAACACATGATAGCCTTTTAGTTTTTTGATGATTTGTAATAATGTCGCAGTTAAAACGCGTAATAAGTGCATATTCATTTATTTTGCAAATAATAAAATACATTCAAATACTAAGTTATAAAACTAATCATATTCATATCATATTAATAATAGAAACAAACAAATTAAATTTACACTCATACTAATGCCTTGACATATCCACCCTCTCATTCAATAGACTTAATCGTTCTATTCCGCGTTTTAATTGCATAATTAAAACATCGAAAAACTTAAAGGTTAAAAATAAAAATATTGGTAAAAAATAAAATAATCTGAAGTTTTAATTTAAATGGATGTACTTGCATATTTAAACGTAATTTTTAATTCTGATCAACTTTTTTAGTAACATTTTTCAATATTGTCAAATTTAAAGGTACTTTACTCTTGAGCAAAAGTCAGATTTTTTGACAAACCTCGTATATTACTGAAAAAATTTGATATTTGATGACTGTATTGTAGGTTTTACATCATGCAGAACTTTTTATGAAGAATAACTTTTTTCTTAAAATTAATAATAAAAAAGTTTTCCATATGATTCCAACTTACGGGGACATACTGTATATATAATATGTTCCTTGAATGTTCCCCGTTAACAAAAACACGCTAAATACATATCGTTTTAAAGATAATTTTATTTTCAACAATATACAGTCAAAAGAGATTTTTTGGAAAGCTTAGAAGAAAATTGAATAAAATAGATAAAATTTTAAAAAATAACCTCAATATGCGGAAGCTCCTGGAGTGTCAATAATAGCTTTAACACAACTTTATAATGTTTCCATAAAATGCTTGGTTTTTTGAAAACCTAAAAAAATACGATTTTTTTTCGTGATCCTAAAAAATTACGCCGATTTATGGATGCCAATCAAGAGCTAACCATGGACTTTGCCCAATTTGGTGATACATCGTTTGGAAAATAATTTAATTTTCTACAATAAAATTGATTACACACTTTCTGTAAAAATGCTGACCTTTTGCGAAAATGACATAAAACTGAATAATTTCGATTTATTTTCGATATTCTATGGAAATACATAGGAAACGGGTGTACTGCTTCAGGGTTCGTATCTCAAGGGTACTACCCAGAGAACTCAGTGATGTCTTATTTTATACGCTATTGGTTAGTCTTTATTTTATGTTATTAAAGATTTTTTCAAAAATAAGCAGTTTCGAAGTTTAACGCCTAAAAAAATACTCGTCAAAATCCAAAATGGTGGTAAAATGTTTAGCGTCATAACTCAAAAACCATTTGTCTGACAAAAAAATTTACAAAATCATTTTTGTTAAAAATTTTATTGTCTTCTACTTTCGTTTAAAACTTTTTTTTCTAAACCATAATTAAAAAAAAAAGCTTTTTGTGCACACTGACCCTAAGATGGCGGGGGAAGCCGGCCACGCCCCAAGGTCGAAAAGTCAAATTTGTTTTTAGGATTCCAATGTCAACAACATATATGTCAAAATTGCGACCACACCACCTTTTGCCAGCTAAAATTCTGTAATGACTGGATGGTTTCTATGTCTAAGTCCCTTTCTGGGACACTACGCCAGTCACAGGGACGATGGACTCCAAGATGATCTGACACTTGGTCACTTGGAACCCTGTTTTGAGTTTTATGTTTGGTTTGTACCAAAAGTTCTTTATAGTGACTGTTTCTCTCCAATGTAAGTCGCTCTTTTCCCTCTGTTTGTTGGTTCTTGATGTTCTTTTGTGCCTCTTTCTCAGCTTCTTTTTGATCTTCCGTCGTGGTTTATTTCGTGTGGTTCTTACTTTTTTTTTCTTTATTTAAGGACAGGAAGTTAGTCATTCACACACACATTCATTAAACAAGGGATAATTACATTTTAAAAGGTTTAGTTTTTTTTTAAAGGATATAAGGGGGTAAATGATCTCTTTCCAAAAAAGGATATTTTATTTTTAATTTTTGAGAATTTGCATTTTATAATTTATTTTGATTTTTGTGTAGGAAGTATAGTAACACTCTCATGTTGTTAAAATTGATGCTTGATAGAACCGTTTTTATTGACAGCGGTAGGACCGTTCCGTTCCCCGCGAAGGCTTTATATAGATCAAGGTCTGGGAGTTGGTTTATTGGACATTCCAGAAAGAGGTGGTCCAAATCCTCAATCTGGCCACATTCGCAGAAGGGGGTGTCTTTAATGTTGATTCTGTTTAAGTGGCTAGCAGTAAGACAGTGTCCTGTTCGCATGCGTGTTATTGTAGTTATATGAAGCCTGTTTATGTATTTTAGTTGTTCATGCCATGTTTTTGTTGGAAATTCTTGTTGGATTTGTCCATACCATATTCCTTTTAGTTTTATTTGTTCTTTCCAATTGTTTTTAAATGTTTTAATTGTATCCGTTTTTCCCATGTTGAAAATGTCTTCCCAGGTGTATTTTATTTCTTTTGGAACCGTAAGGATTCTGCCTATGTTTTCTAGTTTGTCCACCTCTTCATTACCCCTAATCCCACAGTGACCTGGAATCCAGGCTAAATAAAGAGAGTTTATTCTGTTTTTTAGTATTATTCTAGTTTTTGTTGAAATGGTGATAAAGTCCTGTCCATGATCGATTTTGTTTCTTTTGAGTTTCTGTATTGCACTTTTTGAATCTGTAAATATTATGATGTTCTCTAGGTCTTTCTCTAAACAAAATTTTATTCCTTCATTGATTGCAACCATTTCGGCTGAGCAGATATTAAAATAATCAGGAAGTCTGCTTGAGTAGTTAAATTTGAGTTTGGGAATGTGAACTCCATACCCCACCGTCTGACCTACTTTTGATGCATCTGTGAACACGAAAGTATAATTGTCTCTAAGATTTTTTTCTAGAAATTTCTGTTCACCTTCACAACTTTTTTTTGAAAAATTCAGATCTAATGTTGGGATGTCTGCGATTTGAATTTCATATTCCTCATTATAGCATGGTAAAGTTTCTTCAGATTTTAGGTTTTTTTAACATGCCCTCTAGCTCACAATATGTTCGTAAAAGAACAGTCCATTTGGATTCTTCTAACTTTCTTTTTAGTGTTTTTTCTTTTTTGTTTTTTTGTTGTTTTAGGAGGTTTATCAGTGGGTTGTTCTTAACACAGGCTGCTTTAACTATCAGTTTTTTTGATAGAATTCTTCTTCTTGAATACAATCCATTGATGTGGATTCAGCATACAGTGCTGGGATCGGGGTTGATTTCATGCACCCTGTCACTATTCTGAGAACCTGATGATAAACATTATCGAGTTTTTGGAGGTTTTTTTGTGATTTTGGTTCCATGAACATAGCTGCAAAGTCCAGGTGCGATCTGACCAAGCCATTGCCTGCTATGTTTAGGGTTTTGGGGGCGGAGCCCCACCATGTTCCGCAAAAAACCTTTACCAGATTTATCCCCTTTTTTCCCTTGATAACCGTATTGTTGTCTGCATGTCCCATTTTAAATTACTTTGTAGAATAACTCCTAGATATTTGATGTGATTTTTGTAGGAAATTTTTTCCCCTGCGATATAGATATCTGGGGGTATAACTTTGGTTCTGTTTGGCTTAAACCAAATTGCTTTTAAGGTTATGGGATGACAGATATTCATTAATGATTTTGAGAGCTTCATTAATTTTTTTTGTCATATGTATGACATTTTCTCCTTTTATAAAAAGTACCAGGTCATCAGCGTATGCCATTATTTTGACATCACATGGTATTATGTCAAAGATTTTTTTGATGTATACGTGGAAAAGAAGAGGGCTTAGTGGTGATCCCGGCACAAGCCCTAAAGTTGTCCGTCTTGGGCCTAATAAGTTTCCTTCATTATCCCTTGTGTAGATTGAACGGTTATCAAGAAGTCTATAAATTAGGTTGCAGATAGGGATTGGAATTTTAGCATCCACTAGCTGGTCATAAAGCACCTGTATTTTGACGTTGTCACATGCAGCTTTGATATCAAGGAAAACTCCTATTACAGTTTGTTTTTGAGTGAAAGCTTTTTGTATGTAAGTGGTTAAGTATCCTAAGCTGTTCTGAATGCCCATGTTTTTTCTAAATCCTGTCTGATACTCTGAAAAGAATCTTTCTTTCTCCAAAAACCAATCCAGCTTATTTCTGAGAATAGTTTCTAATAGTTTATTTACGCAGGATCCCAGCCCTATAGGTCTGAAACTCCCTGGGTCCTCTAAATTTTTATTTGGTTTAGGTAGAGCAATTATAAGATGTTGTTTCCATTTGTCCGGTATGGTATCTCCAAGTCTTACTTGATTAAAAATGTTTGTTAGGATTTGCAATCCTATTAAGGGTAGGTTATAGATCATTGAATATGAAATGTTGTCCATTCCAGGAGTTGTGTCTTTTCTTTTTATGCAGGTCTTCCAGGGTAAACTCCATGTTATTATTTACTTCATGTTTTAAGTTAAAATCAGGGTCCATGCTTGTGGGGGTAAGTCTTTCTAGTATTTTTTCTGCCATATTTTTATCTGTAGGTTGATTCATATTTTTGTTCGTTTGTATGTTTGAAAACTTTCTGAATGTGTTCCATTAATTTATGTTTTTTTTTCTGTTTAAGGAATTTTTTTGTAATAGCTAATTGTTTTTTTAATTTGATGTAGTTGTTTAAATCTGGTGTCTCCTTAAATTTTTTTAAAGCTTCTCTCCTTTCCTTAATTTTTTCGCTGCAGTCATTATCCCACCATGGGTTCCCTATTTTTTTTGTGGTTTTATATTCTTTTTTAGTTGGTAAAACTTCTTCTGCTATTTGTATTAGAATTTCTTCAAATCCTTTATATTTTATTTGTTTGTTTACCCTGAATTTTTCCTCTCCCTTGCTTTGATACTTTTTCCAGTCAGCATTTTTTAGATCAAATTTGTAATTAGTTCGTTGATTTGTGTTTAAACTTGGAATGAACCTGTTCAAACAACAGACTGTGGGGTAGTGGTCGCTTCCTCCGCAGTCATCTATGATGTTCCATTGTACATTTCCACTTAAGTTTTGTGATACAAGTGTGATGTCGAGTGGACTAGGATTG
Organism: Aspidapion aeneum; assembly: GCA_963576565.1. Classification (NCBI taxonomy): domain Eukaryota; kingdom Metazoa; phylum Arthropoda; class Insecta; order Coleoptera; family Brentidae; genus Aspidapion; species Aspidapion aeneum. The sequence continues at coordinate 72,227,875 of OY755041.1, read as the reverse complement.
CCCCTTGGTGGCACCACCCTTGTAGATCTTCCATCATTCAAGTAAATAAAGTGATGTTCTTCTATAAGCTCTGCTAAAATTTGTCCCTTTGCATTGTTTGTCATACTTTCCCACAATCTGTTGTGTGTATTCAAGTCCCCCATTATAAAGGTTTTGCCATTTATTTTATCAAACAATCCTTTCATATGGTTTTGAAAGTTTTGAACTGTAGGAGTTGTATATATGTTAACTATATTGATGTCATTAACTTATAATAATTGAGTGGAAATCTGGAATTGATGAAGGAGAAAAATGTGTTTTTTATATCTTATGTTGTTTTTAATTAAAGTGGCTATTCCTCCATGACGATCAAGGCGGTCCACCCTGATTGTTTGGTAGGAATTTATGTGGAAATTGAGATTTGGGCTTAACCAAGTTTCATTTAAAAGAATTATATCTGGATCGTACTGACGTATGAATAATATCAAATTAGCCCTATTTGCAACAATACTTTGACAGTTCCATTGCATGGTTTTTAAATTGTTTTTGTTGTTGTTATGCATTGCGAGTGTTTTTTTTGTTTGTTATAAATTGGGGCTTATTACTGGTTAATGTGGGATTTAATTTATTTATTGTTCAAAAGATAATTTTTTTTTGATGATTGTTATTTCAGTTGATTTGTTTTCTTCATTTTCAGTTGATAGAGAGTTTAATGATGATTCCATTACTATTGAGTGAGATAGGGGGGTAGAAGAGAGGCTATCTATCTCTTCTGGGGATTCTTCCCGAGGTACCACCGGTAACGGTCCTTGTACCTCGTGAATTCTGCCTGTCGGTGAGTTTAGGCATTCCCCGTGTTTTTCCCTATCATATCCTTTGTTTTTTGTTTTTTATGATTTGTAAAAATTTCCTCTTCAATAGGTCTTTTTGCTGAACTGGATGTTGGTGTTTTTTGACTAGTAATTATATTGGATGTTGTTTCCCTACTTTTAGGCATGGATGGAAAGTCCTTGGGGTTGTAGAAAAAATCCTTTTTTTTTTTAAATCTTATGTTTGCCTCATAGAAAGTTAATCTTTCTAGGGCCATGGCCCTTTTGATGTTTTTCTGTCGCTCATATTCTGGGCACTGTCTCGAAGTAGAGTTGTGCATGTTGGACTTGCAGTGAATGCATTTGATGCCAGTGCATTTCTCGTGTTCTACCCCATGTTGATCTCCACAGTCACGGCAGCTCCCCCTACCCGCCCTACACAGCTTGGAAATGTGTCCGTACCGCAGGCAGGAGAAGCATTGGGTGACTGGGGGGATATATGGGGAAACTCTCATTGGTAATCCAAAGATCTCCACTTCTCTTGGCAGAGTCAGTCCCTCGAAGGTGAACAACATTGTACCAGTTGGTACAAGATCCTGTCCCTCTGTCTTTTTGTCCTTTCTAAGAAACCTTCTTAGGCTGTTGATCTTACAGGGAGCCCGACTAGCCGAGAGAATCTCTGCCTCCGTGAAGCAGACATCCACCCCTCTAACCACCCCCCTGCATGAGACCATATTAAAGGGTATGAAGGCGTTTATGCCTTTGTCATTAATTAGATTATCCTTAACAAAAGAATTTGCTGCGTCTTTATTTTTGAAAATAACCCCAACTCTGTTACGTCCTTTTACTTTAAATTGCTGGATTTGGTCCAGTTTCAAATTTAAAATTTTTTTAGCGATTTTTAATAGGCTAAATTTGCCTATTTCGCTTGCCTCCACGAATACCATGAACGGTCCTATGCTATTATCTTTATAAAAAAGCGCGTCAGTAGTTTTTTTTTAAATTTTTTTGCTTGTCATGGCTGTCAAATTTGGCGCGGTGACGCCTATAATTTCTGCGATTTGGTTTTCGTTTAATTTTTCAGAGAGTCCTACTTCTCCCATGTTAAAAAATGGTTAAAAATGCTTTGCTTATTTTCGGAAAGAGTCACTTACCCCTTTAATTGGGATTGGATCACTTTTAGGGTGATATGAGTTAAAAATTTGGACAAGCACAAAACGTAAGACGTGGACACAATCACTCACCCACACGGATCGTTGAGAGTCCGCCAGTTTAGCTGTGGGAAACCGGATTGAACCGAAGCAACACGACCTGTATATAAGAGGCACCGAAGTCGTTTATCTATTGGCGTATTCCATTGGGAAAATGAGTGCAGCGCTGGTGCACAACTGGTTCGGTGTTTGTATTCCATTGACATGCACTTTTTCAGTTTTCGTACTCTATTGAGGAATTTATGAATTCAGTTTTGCACTGAGTGCGGCTTTTTTGACACCGGCTCTGAGGGCTCGTGCCGCACCGAAAACTTTTTCCCGCCATTAATTTTAAACGCTTATTATTCTCGTGGGACGTAAAAATATGTGCAGATAAAGTGATGAGCTATTTTTTATTATTTTCTTCGCTGCTAGTTAGTAGCAGCGATGAAGATGAAAAGGAACAGTTTTGTGCAATGCAAACAATAAGAACGGAAACCCAAAAAATCAAAAACTTTATTGAAAATGTGGTTTACAGATTTAGCAACAAACAGATAAGTGGATTTGTATGGATTTGGTTGGTTCGGTTCGGTTTTTTTAGTTCAAGAAACACTTTCGGCTCGAGTTGAGCACTGCAGAATTCGTCATAAATAATTTGAAAGAGTCTTAATTCTGTCAAAAGAACACGGGGACGAAACCCCATTAGCGCTGAGGCACATGTGTTGTCATTTTTATGGCATGTTAAAACACCCTTACCTAGCTGTTAGGTTAGGTTATGTTCTTGTTGAATGGAAATTTGTTCAAAAATATTTTCTTCAAAAACCTTTTTGAACAATTTTCCTTATAAAAAAACATTATTTTGAAAGAAAAATTTTTTGAAGAAAAAAATTTTAAGAAATGTTTTTGAATAATTTTCCTTTTCAAGAAAATGTTATTGAAGTATTCTTACTGCTTTCGAACAAATGGTTTTTGAACAAAATGTTTTCGACCAAATTTCGCAAGGCAGAAAAGTTAGGTTTAGTTGAAAGAAACTTGTGAAATATTATATATATATATATATATATATATATATATATATATATATATATATATATATATATATATATTGATAAAGGGTACGTTGTTACCCCAAAACAAAGTATATAAACTACGCTATCACCTCATATATAGCGTGGCCGCCTCACTTTTTTGAGGTGACAGCGTTTTTCAATGAAAATTTCAGGGATGATTACTGACACACTCAGCAAGCTGTGTGTAAAATTTTGTTCTGAGGTCAAAAAGTGGTGTATACAGTTGTTTTTTGGCCGTATAGTTGACGTATCCACCGGTGGCGCTAGCATCGCTTTGATTGAAGTAAACGGTCGTCTGTGCCACCTCGCTGGTATAAATCGAATTTAAAGTATTAAAAACGCGTAGCAGTGACCTCAGGTATTTGGCAACCTTGCAGAATAAATTTTAGAAGCTGTACCGGTATCTCTCTGACTTTTTGTTTTTATTTAAATTAAAATATATTATTTCTTATATTTATTAAAAACGATCTCCGGGCGTCTTATATTTTAGGAACAACTGCGTAGAAAATTATTATATTTTTTATTTTACTGGAATAATTTAACTACTTTGCTCTTAACCATAAATACATTTTTTTAGTCTTATTTCTAGAAAAGCTATCGGGATCGTCAAAAAAACTGTTTTTTAATAAAATTCAAAATAAGTTATTTGGGTCAAAAACGTACTACCAAATTTTGTAATAGTGTCTGTTAGTGGTATGGCTCTGAGCTACAACTATAGCTGTTGTAAATTATATTTTTAAATTATGTACAATTTTTTTATTAGTATGAACACCGCAGTAACCACTTATCTGACCTGGAGGCACCTGTGACCTTAGGCTTGGCGGCTTTTTAAGGCGCCATGGCAGCGCGCACACCCCCTAAGAAAATATAAAAAATAAAACCCTAATTAAAATATTTTGCTTATTCTATCATTTTTCCTTTCGCCTTGATGCATACAATGGAATAATACGAGTCGATGATCTCTAGCCGCTCGGGTTTCTCGGTCCGCAAGCCACATTGCGGGCCGCGTTACAATGGTAATGGTGCGGGGTGGTAGGGGAGGCAGACCGCTGTTTTAATGCAACAAAAGTCGTACTTATTTTGCTGTCTGTCTAATTAATATAACATGATAAGACGACTTTTTAAACGTTATGAAATTCAAAAGGAAAAAAACAATGCATGCAGGTAAATCCTATGTTGAATTTCATTTCTGTTTAAGAGTAATTTTTTACGGTAAGAAATATAACTCAGTTTTTCAACACATTGTGGTATTCTTTCTTTAAAAAAATCCAGAACCCCCACTCTTAAGCCTAGTACTACATAGGTATCAGGGACGGGCCTTCAAAGCTTTTTTGGAATGTGGCCGTTTGTCCTAATACGCGGAATGGGACAACTGGGCGCCGCCAACTGGGCCCCGCCAACTCGGCCCTGCCAATTGGGCACGGGGCCAACTGGGCGCCGGGCTAACTTGGCGCCGGACTAAAAAATTTTTTTCGATAAAATGTGCAGATGAAAAACAAAATAGATATATTATTTATACAAATTTTTTTTTTAAAATCCTTTACTCAGTTTTCTTGAAACTTGGTTTTGTGAAGTAAGGTTAAATCCATTCAGACAATGGCGGATCCAAAATGGCGGATTTCTTTATTTTTAAACAGATTTGTCTCAAACTTGAAAGTTTGGAGTACCTGAGATCACTTATACAGTTTTATCCACAAACTTAAAAAATTCAAAATGGCGAAACCAAAATGGCTCATTTTATAATATATAAATAAGTTTGAGACAAATCGGTTAGTAAATAAGAAAATCCGCCATTTTGGATCGGCCATTTTGATTTGTTTAAGTTTGAGTAAAAATTTTTGTTAAATGACCTCAAGCAATGAAATATTTCAAGTTTGAGACAAATCGATTAGTAAATAAGAAAATCCGCCATTTTGGATCGGCCATTTTGATTTTTTTATGTTTGAGTAAAAAATTTTGTTAAATGACCTCAAGCAATGTAATATTTCAAGTTTGAGACAAATCAGTTCGTAAATAAGAAAATCCATCATTTTGGATCGCCCATTTCGATTTTTTTTAAGTTTGAGGTAAAAATTTTGTTAAATGACCTCAATCAATGTAATATTTTAAGTTTGAGACAAATCGGTTTGTAAATAAGAAAATTCGCCATTTTGGATTCGCCATTTTGAATTTTTTAAGTTTGAGGATAAAACTGTATTAGGTGTTCTCAGGCACTGCAAACTTTCAAGTTTGAGACAAATCGGTTTAAAAATAAAGAAATCCGCCATTTTGGATCCGTCATTGTTGTAATAAAAAACGTAAATTGTAGTGTTTAAGGTTACCAAACACTACACCTACCAAATTTCAAAACTTGACTTAATGGATTTAACTGTACTTAACAAAACCAAAGTGTCGTAAAGAGTTTTTTAAGGATTTTTTTGTATAAATAATACCTATATCTATTTTGCTATCTATCTGCACATTTTATCGAAATTTTTTTTTTTAGTCCGGCGCCGAGTTGGTGGCGCCCAGTTGTCCTAGACCCCTTAATACGTCGCTGGCAAAATTTTTAAGAAAAGTGGATGAAAAATAAGGACTACAATTTTTATATATTTTCCCCTAGCACCAGGTGACACAAAGAAACAAATTAGTTGTAATTTTCTGTTGCAGGATTTATACAGATAAAGCTAAATATACAAACAAAAATATTTTCCCACATAACACAAATCAAATCAACGTTAAAAACATACACTTTTTTAAGTTTATTTTTAAAACCACGTTAAAATCACACCGAAATAACGCGGTTTTAAAAATAACATTAAAAAGCGACCTGTTAAACTTAAAAAAGTGTGTGTTTTTAACGTTGTTTTGATTTGTGCTATGTGGGTTGCTGTTAACACAACCAAATAAAAATAAAAATAAGATTAATATTTAAGACTGTTTATGTAAAAAAAAAGTTCTGTAAAATTATTTTTGGATTAAACAAAAAATATAAAAAACTCGAAATTTCACTCTAACAACAACCGCCATGACGCTATGTCGCATATACGCACATCCGTTTTCAGATAAAAATTAAAAAGAGATAAAAGTCAACTTTTTTTATCTGGTTCTGCGTATGAACGGTTTCCCATAAAATCAAGTTTAAGTTTTATTTAACCCAGCATAAATTTTGGCGCTAATAAACTAATATTTCTTTGGAGTAAAATTTCTAAAAAGTAAGCGACGGTGCGGCATCTGGAAACTTGTTTTTGAAAATGGATTGGGTTATCGGCCAAAGCGGGCTGAGTTGGGCAGAGATTTAGAAAATAATACTTTTGTGCCGCAGGCAAAAATTTGGAGATAATTGTAGTAAAAATTCAATATTTTACGCACGAAATTGTTTCTTGCTGAATATTATTGTAAAAAAAAAGAGTACCCACGATTCTTATGTTGGTAGTAGCGTATAGAGTATGTACAAAGCTTAAGATATTAATCTGAATTAACTGTAACGTCCTTGTCTGCTGTGTGTTATTATTTGGTTGTTAAATTTTTCTGGGCATGCCTGAAAAGCTCTTATCTGGGGAGGCCACCCTATGACCACTGTAACCCGCCTTGAGGCAGAGTGAGTCACCAAAAACAATAAATGTTTGGTATTTAATTTTATAGACACTTTCTAGCCCAGTAGTTTTTTGTAAATATTTCGTAAACAAAAGTTCCTACGAAATTTTTGGTTATAATATAATATAAAAAAGTATGTTCTAATATATTCCGAAAAATGCATATTAACACCGATTGCGAAAATCCAGAACTTTTTCCCAGATTGTGAGGGATTCTGTGTGTAAGATTTTGAAGGGTTGTAAGCAGTGGCGGATCCAGTTTTTTCGGGGGGGGGGGAGGGGGGGGGGAGGGGCCGCAAACATCAAAATATTTTTTATAAGCGGTTTTTGATAGATTTGAGGTGTGAAATTTAGCATCTAAAGGAGATTTTTTTAAAAATTATGTAGAATTTGTGACAAATTTTAAATAAGTGATGCTGCTAATTTAAAAAATAAGCCTCTGCGCCCCCCCCCCCCCTGAATCCGCCACTGATTGTAGGATATTGTGTAAGGATTGTAACAAGATTGTGAAAAATGTGTATACTGATTGTGAGAGCTATCCACCCCTCGCCAAAACAGCTCGTTACAGTGTCGGACACTATTTTTCATGAAAATTGGTTTAGAAGCATAGACGAATGACAGAGATAGACCAGACACTTACACGGTGGGAGTTGTATTACTAAATTGGCGCAGTATACCGGGGTGTCGTGCATGAATCAGCGCCTTTCCAACTTTGTGCACCGTACTAGACATTTACATTTACTTGAAACAATATAACGCTTGCGCAGTTTGTCTCTGAGCTACAGGATGGCTTTTCAAATTATTGTATACCGGATGCTCGTAGCGTAGCCATCAATGAAATCGTTCTCCAATCAAGCTACATCTTTTAATATAGTGTTTTGAACCGTTTTTATCAAATTAAAATTTAACACTAAAAAACTCATTCTACTCGTCAATTACATAGATTTAAATTTAAACGATGCGCGCTGATAAGAATGAGTTATTTTGTGTCAAAGCTCAATTTGCTTAAAAAGACTCTATAAACACCAATCAATAAGAAAGAATGTTTAAATTAATGAATACTAGCAATAAAAAAAAGGAAAGTTAAATTTTTATTCAATCTATAAGGTTTAAAAGTTTGTTTCCCATTCATTTAGGTACATAAATTTCCTTGGGAGGCTAATTTTCTAGTTAAAAAAAGGTTTTTTGACGAATATTCTACAGTAATTTCCTTTTTATTAGTGCATAGAAAATATTTACACATTCTACATTAACTTAAATTAATAATGTATACTTTTACAATGCTTTATACATAATAATGTTGCAAATATAGGTTTCTATAAACGGAAACTTTTTTAATTGTTTTTTCATGAAAAATAAAAAAATGTAACGTAAGCCTTTTAAAGTAAAGTGAATATTGCCGGTTATTCATTTAATTAAACAGGATCCGGCATAATGATCTCCCACATTTTGCACTGCCACTGTGCCTGAATCACTGAAGAGAGGGGAAGCTTAGCGTAGTTGGTTGGTAGCTTGCGGCTTGCCATTACCTTGCCATCGTGCCTTCGTTATCGAGACATTAAGCAAAAGTAGGTAACGAATCTGTGATAACGACACAAAGAACTTTTCGTACTCACTTCGCACTTGGTAGACATGTTTTAGTTCCAGATACTTTGGGAATATCTGAACACTATTCCCGAACCATTGACGAATTGAAAGCAGCAATACACCAAGAAATTACAGAAATATCGCTTTAGAGTTACTGCACGAGTGAAACTTTCAGAAATCAGCTTCGACTGTGTACCGAATAAAATGAAATATAAATAGCATTTACAATGGCGTTTTTATTGTGGGAGATCATTCTGCCGGACCCTGTATATAAGTATAGTGAAATAATCTATGTTTTTCCACATATTAACATTTAAAACTAAACATTTAAAACTCCGTCCAGGTTCAACGTGTCCATCACACACTATATAATGGTGAATTTCGTCTTTCGTCAACATTAGTTTTTTTGCCTAAGTATTTTTTTTAGGTTCCGTTTGGGAATGGCGCTTGCTAACATAGTCTTCGCACCCTCAAACACAAAATTGTTTTCTTTTAAATTTCTTAATTACCGATAGGCCACAATTTAGCAAAAAACACTTTTAAAAATAAGGTAAAAAGTCGAAAAATCACGAAAAACTGCAACCACAAATGAAAAATTCCGAATTATATTTACGTCATATTTTTATCTGTTTTGCCAATGTCAGTCATAATTAAAAACATATACCGAGAGTAGCGGTTAATGTCCATGGCGACAGCACAGGAGTCTGTACATAATATTTTTATACCAGGGGTGACGGTCTGTAATAAGCGCCTCTCGAACTTTGTATTTCGAACTAATGTATACAGGGGGTATGTATAACAGTATTATGACAAGACCGGGGTGCTTTCCTTACTATAAATAATTAGTATACTGTGTTTAGAAGCTATCGTGGACCGGAAAGACACACACACACACAGCGCATATAGAAAAAAGTTTCGGGGAGACTTGGGACAGTTTCGGGGGAGGGGGGGGGCGAGAGCTCATAAGGCCGTATTTTATGCTATTTTATGTTTGTATTCATGAAATATGTGGAAAATATCTAAAAAAATCTTAGCTACGGGGGGGGGGGGGCTCGGGCCCAAAAGCCACCTCCCTTATATACGGCACTGCACACATACACGAACACACTCACAAACAAACAAACACACACACAATCCCACCCAAATATTTTTGGCTTTAAACCGCGCAGCAATGGCTAGAAAAGGTATTGTTTTTGACGATTTTTTTTTTAGATAATGCTGAAAATGTTTTATTTGGGTGTATTTTGACCTATGTTAGCAATATCGTGGTGACGTCTGTGTGTGTTTGTGTGTGTATTTAAAGGGATGATTAGATTTTGTTGAAAATCCATTAGTGGACAGTATTTTGATGGCAAAACTGTGTTCAAGGCTATATAGCGTAGAGCTCACTTGAAGAGTCCTAATGGGCTACGAAAGTATTAGATTAAATTTATTATACAGGGCGTCCCATAACTTAGTGGCCATAGGCCAACAGGTGATAGAGCAGGTCATGTCTAATAAAAAAGTTCCTATAATGCATGTGTCAAACCTTTTTTCGAGATAGAGAGCATCAAATTTGGTAATTTTTTTAACTTTTTTGATAATAACTTTTTAAAAAAACGCAGTAAAAATATGAAAATGAGTAATGTCGTGTACTGGAACAAGAGCAATAAATTGAAATAAAAATTATTTTGACAAAAATTAGTCGGTCAATTTTTTTTAGAAAAAACTATTTTTTTGGTATAAACTTTTATAAATGCCATATTAAACTCAATGTTTTTTTTTTATATTTTTTGTTAATAAAAACAAGTCTCTAGCGAGAGATAAGAATAAAATATTATTGATATTTTTTTAAAAAAATAAGTAAGCAAGAATTATTTTTAACGGAAACGGATTTTTGCCCCAAAATCTACTCGAATACTATTTTACATAAACATTTTATTAAAATCGGTTCAGTGGTTTAGGAGCTGTCGTGTTCACGTTCTATCAACAATTTTCATATGATTCCATTGTTAGACTATTTAAACGGTCAATAAATATTGTCTCAATAACAAGCGCGGATCTCGGTCAGTCTGGTTAGATTCGGTCAACAATCAAATTGTGGTATGATTTTCTTTTATGATCATTTTTTTCTAAAGGGAGTAACTACCACTTTCTCATATACGCGGTTTCTCAAAAAACATATTAACCGTATTTATATTTTGGCAGATTAAAGTAATACGTTGTTGCAGTTCTTATATTTTATTAGAGAATGACAATACGTTGTAACAGTTCTTAAAATTAAGGCCTTTAATATTAAAATCGAAAAAAAATCCAAATAAGCAAGTCATTTTTATAAAAAAGCTGATTTGCTATGATCGTGTGTATTTAGTCATTGGGAAGTAGAATATTTTTTTTGCAAGTTTGATAAAACAGAATATATTTGTTCCTTTGTATCTAATACAGATGTTGAAGTCACAATTTTAACAAATTATTTACAACAAATAATTGTAAATAATTGTTTCTGAGATTATAAAATATTAAAACACTAAATAGAAGGGAAAGAAGGGGGGCTTTAACTTTGTTTTATGGGACCTCAAAGGCCAGTGGCGTATATAATAACAAATAATATTGTTGTTTGTGGACCCAAAAAAGACATAAAAAAATAAAAATGTCTATAGGAATCGCTATGTAGATACGGTGTTTTCTTTAAGCATGACAGTAAAGAAATTGCAGTAAAGGACGCTTCAATTGCATAGCAATGTCAGAACCGCTCTTCTTTAGGTGAACGTCACAAACTAGGCCGGACTCTTTTTTATAATTTTGTCCTTTTTGATTTTGTCCGGTTTTAATAAAAGACGTTATACAGAACTTCGATTTTATTCTTGTCATATTTTGAAGATTGACGTTTTCGTTTATTGTCCGGTTATTAATAATTCCGTTTATAACTTAGGACTGTTATGATATTTTCCTTTATGCTCTTAGACGATTTTTTATTTGTCCTTTATGATAAACTATGGGGGCCTAACCAGAATCACCAGAGTCCTACCGTGTGATTCGTTTTTTATTTGTCTACAACTTTTGTTTCTACAGCTTTTTTCGAAAAAGCTTTACTTTAAAAGTTATTGAGAAACGATTTTGTCAAGGAAGCACGAGGGGGGGCGGAGCGGTGGAGACTTTTAGTATGTTAATTAGAAGGCTAAGGGCTGTCGATTAAAGCAAGTCGTAGATTTATGTTATTTAGTTCCTTTCCCGTACCATTTGCAGTTTCTGGTAAATCTTTGGCTACGTGTGGAAGGTGGTTCGAACCAGACTTACGAAAAATTATTACCTTTCGCTTTGCTCATATTACAAAATCATTAATTCGAGAAAATACAATTCTGTAGATGTGTGTATATTTTTATATTTTCTTATGCCATGCATAAATAAATGGATCCATGACGGATCTGATACCTTCCTAGCTAGGCTATTAGCACACTTCAAGTGAAGCTATGATATTTTTTTGTAAATATCTCGGAAACCAAAGATCCTACGAAGTTTTGGGTTAGAACACAAATTATTGAACAAAATGTGGCCTGCTATATTCCGAAAACCAGATATTGATGCGATGCTCTGTTAAAAAGTTAGCATTTTTAAATTTTATCATTATCATTAATGGATTTTGACCAAAATCTAATCAGCTCGTTAGAGTGTCGAACACTATTTTACCTAAAATTTTTATGAAAATCGGTTCAGCGGATTAGGAGCTATCGTGTTACGGACAGAAAAAAATACAGACACACACACACAGATAGACATCAGGACGATATTACTAGGATAGGTCAAAATACACCCAAATAACACATTATCGGCGTTATCTCCAAAAAAAAATTTTTTCGTCGAAAACAATACCTTTTCTAGCCATTGCTGCACGGGCTAGAAAGGTAAAAATGATCACAAAATGATTAGAATCTTGAAATTTGGAAATGACTAAATAATGGCACATGTCATTTTACAGATTTTTTTCTTCACTTTACCATTCACCCGGTTGTATTTATATTTGCAATTTTAGTTAAAAAAATAGTTTTAAACCATTTTGACGAATATTAAGTAACTACACCACCATTATTAACGGTAAAAGTATTAGGCAAGCCATTTGTAATTTAAATGATCCACCAAACTTTAAGGAGTGGTCGTATGAAATATACAGCACATAAAATCCAAATAAAGTGATAGTCAAAATTCTAAAGTTTTCAAAAAAATTAGTATGATTTATTTTTAACAAAATACGCCAATCGTGGGCTTATGAAGACGTTTAGCCCAGGGTGCTGCGCCATATACGCAAGAGTTATCAGGGCATAAGGTCAAATAATTTTTACAAAATCACTTACCAATACAATGTTAGTTTGAATTCACTTAACAACACACGTCGCCAGAATATTTTCTGTAAAATAATTAATGTTCGCATTTTGTCTCTAAAAGCATTGAATAAATTTCATGGGTGGTCCGAAATCATCCTCCGACAATGTCTGAACTCTTTGGTAATGATAAGGATATAAAAGATTTTGTACTTAAATTTGGGATATTTTTATGCTATGTATGATATTGATATTGGAGTCCTAAAAAAAAGTAAAAAGGAGCGCCAGAAATATAGAGACTTATGTTACCTTTGTGGACCTACAAAAAGCATATGGGCAGTTCTTCAGAAAACCTGTGAAACAGTGTCACAGGGGTGAATATCTAATTTTTGGAAGCAGAAACCTTCTTTTTAATTTAAAATAGGAGAAAATGCAATCTAATCTGCTACCTCACCAAAAAAAGAAAAAAATATTTTAATTATTAAGGATTTTTGCTGTATTAACAGTAGCGGAGGTCTCAGGCTTTGTTAATGTCACAACCTCAAGGTGAGCACATTCCGACTGTATGCACAAGACATACACCCTTTCGATAGCTTTAGGCACTGGTTAAACTTTTAACGCATTAAGGATAAAAATGGAAAATAACGCGAGAACCATACAAAATGTCGATTGACACCTACCTTGTGGTCTCGGCGGTACAAATTCCATTCACTGGGCGCCCAGGCTTCTACCAGAGGTCTTGAGTTGATTGAAATCACTGTGAGGAGTTGAGGTAACGGATTGGAATGATTTTAGAATTGATTGGCACTAATTGTAATTGATTGAATTGTAGTTTTGGAAAAACCAAGTAAAACACATTGGTTTCAATATGGAGGTTACGATGATCTCTCTCTTGTCATCGCGCCGGTGGGTTGCGCATTTTCTATCCGCGCACTTTGCGGTGTCACGTGACAACCTGTATGGCTCAGTGCAACGGAATAATTAATATTTAGGAAAATTAACTAAGTATTATTTGTCTTGCACGTACATTTTCCCGGCCGCCCTAAAATACTATTTTACAACCAGGAAAAATAATATGTATTATAACTAGGGAATAACAATTATTATTTCCAAAAAAAATTAAAAAATTGCGACAATATGTTATTCTATTTTTTGCCGCGATAAAACAAAAAAATATATTTCCCGAAAAGGAATAAAATAAAAAAAAAGAATAATTCTATGACGACACTGACATAGAATGAACATTGCTTGAGTGTTCAGTTAAAAGACAAAGGGCACAATTTAACAATTGGACGTTTAAATAACCCTTGTTGAGTCCTAATCGTGACAACTCTAACATGTCCATCTGAACCAGGATGCAAATCTACAATCCTGCCTAAAGACCACTGCCAGGGTGGTTTGTTTTCATTTTTTATGACTACTAAAGTATTTAACTCGACTTTAGTAGGTTTTTCTGTCCACTTGGACCTCTGCTGTAGAGTATGTAGGTACTCCTCTTTCCATCGGGACCAAAAATCAGTGTTCAATCGCTGAACAAGTTGCCACCGAGAAAGAGTGTTTAGTTTTAATTGTGATAAGTCTGGGTCTGGGACAGAGTTTAATGGTTCCATGGTAAGGAAACGTCCGGGAGTGAGTGGACAAAAATCATTGGGATCGGATGATTGCGCAGAGATTGGGCGACTATTTAGCAATGCCTCGATCTGCACAAGCAAAGTATTTAGTTCTTCGTATGTAAGCTTCTGATTTCCGATCACTCGGTAAAGATGTGTTTTTACTGATTTAACACCAGCCTCTGATAAGCCATTGAAATGAGGACTAGCACTAGGAAAAAAATGCAATTTGATCTGAAGATGTTCAGAGGAAGCGTCGAAGAGCTTTTTAAGCTCAGAGTTTGCTCCTTGAAAATTGGAGCCTCTGTCGCTGTATAAAAAATTACAACGACCCCTTCTAGCTACACACCTTCTGAATGCGGCTATAAAGCATTCAGAAGTAAGGTCTGACGCAACTTCTGTGTGGATAGCGCGAGTACTTGCGCACACGAAAATACAGATATAGGCTTTTAATTCTTTGGTACCCCGGTACCAACGACCTGGTGAAATTTTTATAGGACCAGCATAGTCCAAAGTTGCATGAGAAAAGCACTTTAGTTGTGAAATTCTAAAATAAGGTAAGTCACCTTGATAAGGGATGTAAGCCTTTGGTCTAAGGCGATAACATCTTATGCATCGAGATAAAACTGGAATAGCTCTGCGGGATGCTAAGATCCAGAATTGTTGTCTTAGTAAGTACTGAACTGTATTTAGCCCTGGATGGCTATTTTCCTTATGAATATGTTCAATGATGAGGTCAGACAACCTGCCTGATCTGGGAAGCAATAGAGGATGTTTTGCATCAAAAGGTATAGAATTCGTATGCCTAAGACGACCACCTACCCTTATCAGTCCGGTAGTGTCCAAAAAGGGTGCAATTTTTCGAAAAGCTTTTGGTAAAAGTTCGTTGTTTTTTAGTTGTTTTAAGAGGTCAGAGAAATGTAATTCTTGGCTTCTTCGAACCAAGAGTGTTAAAGCATACTGAATTTCAAAAATAGAAATAGGACCTGTAAGTGGTTCCTTTTTGTTTTTAAAATTATAAAATATTCGTCGAATCTGACAAATTAATTTTTGAATGTGAAAAAGGGATGAATATTTATTTACAAGGAAGTCTAGAATATGATACTCGATGTTTGTAGTAAGTGTTATTTTTTCAGGCTTTTCTTCATTTAAAATTTGCTGAAAATCGGTTTCTGAGTTTTGGAGTAATGCGGGATTTTTTAAGTCCCATGTAGTACATGGTTAACTAAGCCAGGAAGGCCCTGTAAACCACAAGGGGTGGTTTATAAAATTAGAAGGAGTTGTGCCACGACTGGCGACATCCGCAGGGTTTTCTTGTGATTTTACATGATACCAGTTTACATTAGAGAGTTTTTCTTGTACTTGGCTAACTCTGTTAGCAACAAAAGAGCGCCATCTATGAGGTGAGCTACAAAGCCAAAAGAGGACGACTTGAGAATCTGTATAAGCGTAAGTTTTATCTATTGAAATTAAAGGGGAATAAGTTTTTATAACAAAACTAAGAAGTTCAGTAAGAAGAACAGTACCTAAAAGTTCTAGTCTCGGGAGACTAATAGTTTTTAAGGGACTGACCCTTGATTTGCCCATAATTAAGGAAGTTTTTATGCTTTGATCTGACCGCTCGATACGTAAATAAACGCAAGCTGCGTAGCCTAATTCTGATGCGTCCGAAAAAGCATGCAGTTGGAGCCTTTAGACGACTTTAGAAAAAATGTGCCTAGGAAATTTAATATCTGATAAGCACTTAAGTTCATTTTGAAATTGTGTCCAATGCTGAAGAATAGATTTGTCCACGGGATCATCCCATCCTATCTTGGAAATCCACAATTTTTGCAGAAGACATTTTGCAAAAAATGAAATTGGAGAACGCATCCCTAAAGGATCAAAAATAGAAGCAATAGCGCTTAGAATATTTCTTTTTGTGCATCGTTTTTCCGATGGCTGACAAGAGAAAAACATATTGTCTGATTTTGGGTCCCACTGGAGTCCAAGAACCTTTATGGATATAGGATTTTCCTTGTCAAAAGAAAAGGGAATTTGGCATTCGTCTGGTGATAGAGAGGATAGTAGTTTTGGGTGATTACTAGCCCATTTTTTAAGCTCAAAACAGCCTGATTTTAGAAGAGCGATTAAATCTCGCTGTAGAGCTAGAGCCGACTCTATAGAGTTTGCGCCTGCGCACATATCATCGAAAAAAATGTCTTCTAGGAGCACTATAGAAGCTTCTGGGTAGTTTTTTTCTTGGATTTTGGCTAACTCTTGAATAGTTCTGATGGCCAAAAAAGGACTAGATGTGATACCAAACGTGACAGTATTAAGTCTGTATTCTTGAATAGGATCGCTTGAAGTGAAACGCCACAGAAGACGTTGATAATCACGATCTTCCGGAGCTAATTTTATTTGTAAAAACATTTGCGTAATATCCGAGAGCATGACTATTTCATGATATCGGAATTTTAACAGAATTGAGTTGATGTCAGTTTGTAATTTGGGCCCTGGGAGAAGGGTAGAATTAAACCTTTTGAACCCGCTGTTGCCGAGCCATTAAAAACTACTCGAACGCGTGAACTTGATTTATCGGGGCGTACAACGCAGTGGTGTGGTAAATAATTTATGAATTGATTTTTTGATTCTGATTCTAGAATTAAACTCATATGATCGTTTTTTAAGTAGTTATTCATAAATTCGGAATACTGTGAATATAGTTCGGGATTTTTTATCAGTCTAGACTCAAGAGATAAAAAACATTTGTAAGCATGTGAGTAGGTATCTCCTAAAATAGGTCTAGAGTGACGAAATGGCAATGAAACTTGAAAACGTCCCGAACTATCTCTCGTGCCAGTTTTTTGATAAAATGATTCACATTTTTCCTCGTCAACAAAGAGGAACTTCTTTGTTGAGAGAGACTTAACTTCCCAAAACTTGATCATCGTTCGATCTAGTGAATTATTTTGTAAAGAAGTAAAGTGACATGAATATGAAGTTGAATTGTATGTAGGTTGAAAGATGGCAAATTTGCACTTACCTTTGGCAAGACATAGACATCAAGAGAAAGCGTTGGATTATTTTGGCCAACAGGCTTAATTGTGCAATTTGTTATGCCATTGGTGGCTGAAGTAGATTGATTGATGCCTCGTATGGGGACTATGAATTTTTTCCTAGATAATCCTAGGCGATTAAGACAATTTTCAGAAATAAAATTGGCCTCTGACGCATTGTCGAGGACAACCCGTATAGTTTGATAGTATCCACGACTATCTAGGATGTCTACTTTTGTTGTAGAAAGTAAAATAGTACTTTGAGGTTTTTGAGTGGTGAGTGAGGTGCACCCACAATTAATGTAATCGATGCCCTCATTGGGTGTTTCATATTGTGTTTGATTGGGGTTTTGGGAATATTGAATTGAATTTTGATTTAAGTTTGGGGTTGGTTGTACATTTGTAAAATACGCGTTTTGTGAATTCGATTGAGTAGTTTGCGAGTTATTACAAATAGTCGTATGGTGACGCTGGCCACAGATACGGCAAGAAAAAGTAGATTGACATAAATTTAAGGGATGCGATCTTAAACAATTGCTACACGCATTATTTTGCCTAACGTAGGCATTACGCTCCTGTATAGTTTTTGATAAAAATACTTGGCACTGTGAAAGATTGTGAAATTGTTTATTTGTACATACACGACATTTGTATTTATTTTGAAACAGATTCGAATTAAATTGTAAATTCGAATTATTTAATTGTTGTTGTCTATTTGAATTTGAGTTGAATTGATTTGTAGTTGAATTTGAGTTGAATTGATTTGTATTTGAATTTGAGTTGTTTTGAGTTTCTGGAGTGAAACTAAAACTAGATTGATTTGGTTGTTGATTTGAATTAAAGAATTTAGATTGATTTGGTTGGAATTGCGAATTATTGCTAAATGAAGTTATTTTTGAGTTTTGAGGATTTTGAGTTGTATTTGCCACGTAAACTTGTGGTTGATATGGTTTTGAGTAACTGTTGTAATTATTATTTGAATTGAATTGTCGCTTAGGTGGTTTTGGATTTGATTTTTGTAAATTGTCTGATTGCATAGTTGAATAAGAAATATTTTGCATGATTTGAACTGATTCTAAGGCCCTACAATGGTTTTTGAGGAACTCTGTAAGGTTTTCGTAGGTAGGAAGCTCCATTTTACTATATTCTATCTCAAAAGAAGTTCGTATTGAGGTAGTTAAACGCGAAAGAAGCATGTTGAAAAGTATGAAATCCCAATGTTGAGTTGGAAAACCTAATAACTCTAAAGCAGAGATATTTTCATTAAAACTATCGAGTAAAGTTCTAAGATCCTTGGAAGAGCAATTATTTTTTAAGGGAACCGTACTATTTACGGTGTTCCAGTAGCTTGTTGCCAAAAGTCTTTTGTTTTGGTATCGATCTACTGGTGTTTGAAAAGCAATATTGTAATTATTATCATTAATAGGCAAGTGTTTTATTAAACTGAGTGGTTCACCTCTTAAATATGAAATTAAATGTCTAAATTTCCTTACTGGAGGCATATTAGTGTTGTGCACTAATGAGCAAAACATCATAAAAAGTGACCCACTTTAATAAAGTGCCATCGTAACATGGGACATCCAATTTTAACAGATCCTTGTATTCATGACTGTTTGTTTGATTTTGAAGAGATACAAAATTGCCTTGTAAAATATTTTGTTCTGGAAAAAGTTGATTGAAAATACTTTTAGTTTGAAAATGAAAATTGTCCGTGTCTTCTCGTACCTTGTCTTGCAATTTGTATTCGTCATCGTTCTCCACTAGGCTAATGACATCATTGTGCAGTTTTTTAAACTCATCATAAAATTCTTCCAAGTTCTCATACCTTGTTTTGAAAATAGATTTTACATTTGAATTAGTTTGAGCCTTTATAGCTGCTGTGTATGTTTCGGTAATCCGCGTAACATAAACTGTACGTTTTTGCACTGCCTTATCCAGGCCGGTTTTAGTCATTTTAATTCTTTAATTAGTAATAAGTATTATCACTGAACACTAAAACGTTTTTCACAATTTCTTATTATTTTATTTTATTTTGTACACAAAGTTTTTTATTTTGACCTTCGTTCACTCGCCCGTAGGTAAACAAAAAACAGTTGTTTTGTCGACCGCGATTTTTAATTTTAGACTGCACAAAAATCGATAAAATTTTTCGTCACTGATAAATCCTGCCCTTAATGGCGTCGTAAAATTTTTAGATTTTTGGTTTTTTGAAGAATTAATTTTTGTTTTTTTTTTTGAATATTTGGATCGATGGACCATAAAAATGTATGCACAAGACATACACCCTTTCGATAGCTTTAGGCACTGGTTAAACTTTTAACGCATTAAGGATAAAAATGGAAAATAACGCGAGAACCATACAAAATGTCGATTGACACCTACCTTGTGGTCTCGGCGGTACAAATTCCATTCACTGGGCGCCCAGGCTTCTACCAGAGTTCTTGAGTTGATTGAAATCACTGTGAGGAGTTGAGGTAACGGATTGGAATGATTTTAGAATTGATTGGCACTAATTGTAATTGATTGAATTGTAGTTTTGGAAAAACCGAGTAAAACACGCCGGTTTCAATATGGAGGTTACGATGATCTCTCTCTTGTCATCGCGCCGGTGGGTTGCGCATTTTCTATCCGCGCACTTTGCGGTGTCACGTGACAACCTGTATGGCTCAGTGCAACGGAATAATTAATATTTAGGCAAATTAAGTATTATTTGTCTTGCACGTACACCGACTTATTTTTTAAAGTTATGGTTAATGATTTACATTAATAAAGTTAAGTTCTAACAAGATCAACTCAGAAAAAAACTATTTTGAACCAAAATAATAATATTCAACAAAAGACACCCTGATTTTTTTAAAATTAAATCATTTTAACACCCTCTTTGCATCAGCTTTGTTACCAATTTTTAAATCGCACTAAAATCCATATATGACAACACAAGCAGCCGCCATTGCATTGTTTCATTTATTTTAGTCACATTCTTCGCTGTCAAGAAGCAGGTGGACACTTTAAAGTGTTGATGTTTATTTTTTTTTAATTTTGAAGTGACAAAACAGGTAAGTGACAAGCACACTTTCTCAACTTTGTTGTCAAGTTCCTGACAATACAAAAAATGTCTTAAATAATCTAAATGTGACTTAACAATGCGCAAAGCGTAATAAAAAACAGGGCAAGAAAATAGATCCCAACATTTTGTTTTCAAGGAGTTAGGCGGGAAATTTGAATAGATTCCTCAGCTCCGTTAATATCAGCTTTGTTAATACTGGTGGTAACAAAGCTGAGGATGTGTTAGCAAAGTTGAATATTATAGGATAATTTACTGAAAAAGCTTAGGTAGCAAAAAAATAAAAAGTATTTTCAAATTATTGGTGTCAATTATTAGGCAGAAACGACAGTTGAAACGTTTCGGCCCTTTTCATTTACACAAAAAGTCAATTAACAGTAGCTTGGGTCAGGTTGGGTTGGGTTTACTTACCATTGCATTTCTTTGCTAGTTATAGTAAATTAACATTTTTTCAAACAATAACAATTAAATGTAATAACATATCTTATCAAAAAATCATGGTCAAAATTACAGTCAAACCTCTATAACTCGAACTTCAAGGGACAACCAAATCAGTTCGAGTTATGGAGAGTTCGACTTATAGAAATTCGAGTTAAAGAGGTTAAAACTTATATAAAAAGTGCAGTGACCACTTAAAAGGTTCGAGTTATAGAGAGGTTCGAGTTATAGAGGTTCCAGTTAGAGAGGTTCGACTGTATTACAAGGCGGCCATCGCTTTATTATTATGATATCCGAATGCCAACAAATTATTTTCTACATTTTAGTGTATTTTATAAAAGCTTAAAAAATAGGTACATTTTTTTGACATATAAATTTTTTTATAAACATTAATGTTTTGATTTCTAGAAAAATGGCAAAAAAAAGAAAGATGCTAAAAAGGTGCGGATGAAAAAAAGCTAAATCTAGAGAATGTATGATGGGGATCATGGATCACTTGTTCCTTGTCAGAACGTGTTCCAGACGGGGATCATTCGTATCCTTGTGATCGACGTTGGAGAGAGTTAAAACCAAACAGTTTTAACAAGTTCCCAACGAAAGCATCAAACCATCAGTATAATTTAATACTGGTAGGGGTATTTTCCCTCGGAGTAACTGTTTCTGTTGCTTTCACTCAACTTATGCTCTACACGGAGCTATCGCCTACATTCACCTGAGGATGGCCCAAAAGGCTGAAACCGATCGTGGATTGGCGTGGATCACTTGTTCCTGATTGTCAGGATGTGTTCCAGATGGGGATCATTCGTATCCTTGTGATCGACGTTGGAGAGAGTGAAAACCAAACAGTTTTAACAAGTTCCCAACGAAAGCATCAAACCATCAGTATAATTCAATGCCGGTAGGAGTATTTTCCCTCGGAGTAGTTGTTTCTATTGGTTTCACACAACTTATGCTCTACACGGAGCTATCGCCTACATTCACCTGATGATGGCCTAAAGGCCGAAACCAGTCGTGGATTCAATTCAATTCAAATGGATTGGATTGGCATGGATCACTTGTTCCTGATTGTCAGAACGTGTTCCAGACGTGGATCATTCGTATCCTTGTGATCGACGTTGGAGAGAGTGAAAACCAAATAGTTTTAACAAGTTTCCAACGAAAGCATCAAACCATTATCTGTAGATTAACTTTTTATATTGTTGCTCATTTAAGATCTAAGTGGTTTAAGAATAGATTAAAAATTTGAAAATAATAGGTTTTAGGTTTTTTGTTCATTATAATTATTTTTGTTTATTTGGTAGTAGTAGTTTTTTAAATTTAGTTATGAGAAATTTAAATACAATAAGCTTTGCAATATATATTTTCTAAGTGATTTATCAGCTTTGTTAACTTGACCTCAGTTTTGTTAATATACTTTTTTTAAATTTTTTTCTATTTTTGTTGTTTTTTGATAAAAAGTAGTTTTTTTGTTTTGTTATGACTTTTTTATGTAAAATTTGTTCACTACATATATTTTCTGAGTAATTTATCAGCTTTGTTAACATAACCTCAGCTTTGTTAAATCACTTTTTTTTATTTTTACTTTTTCTCCAAAAATATAATTTTTTTTTCTTAGAAACATACTCTATGCAAAATATTAAAGCATTTTCTTTTTAACAGACAATAAAAAGCTTATTTTTAATATTTTATTTAAAAAAAAAATTAAAGCTCATTTCACAGGTTTTCTGAAGAACTGCCCATATGATACCGTTCCAGTAGAAAAATTATAGACAGTGCTAGAGCAGACTAATATCAATCATACATACATAAAAGCGATAAAAGAACTATACAAAGGGTCAAAATCTAAAATTAAAATTGGAAATCGACTTTCAAAAGAATTCCTGGTAACGACAGGCTTAAGACAGGGATGTTGTATCTCTCCAACTCTTTTTAAAATATATATCGCAGTAGCTCTAAAAAACTGGAAACGCAAAGTACACGGCATGCACTTAACGACCGATTTACCATATACACACTACAGTTTGCTGATGACCAAGTAATTGTAGCTAATGATAAAGAAGACATGGAGTATATGATGAGAAGGTAACGGAAGAATACCAAAAGTGGGGGTTAACAGTGAACGTGGGAAGACAGAGTACTTATGTATTGGAAACGAATCAAGTGAATTAGAACTAGAAAATGGACAAACAATATCTCAATGCAATGAGTATGTATACTTGGGTGTCACATTTGATAAGACAGGAACAGACTGTAAAGAACTGGAAAAAGAATAGTAAAAACAAAAAAGGTTATTGGTTGTCTTAACAGTATTTTATGGAGCAGAGAGATAAAGAAGAATGTAAAATTTAACATATATGAAACAAAGGTGAAAAGCACGCTGTTGTATGGAATAGAGACTTGTCGCGTAACAGAAAAATACAAAGCAAAAAGGAAAGTGTCGAAATGGATGCAATAAGAAGATCAATGAGAATATCCAGAACAGATCATATAAGAAATGAGATCATAAAAGAAAGAATGGGAATCGAGGGAAGCATAACGGATGACATCACTAAAAGCAGTGGCGCACCCAGGAATATGTCTTGGGGGGGGGGCGAGGCCTCTTGGGGAGGGGCGAGGCCTCTTGGGGAGGGGCCCGAAGCCTCATGATGTCGAATATTAAGCTATTTTTTGTGTTTTTTTCTGAAATATGTCGAAAATATGTAAAAAAAAATCTAAGGCTTGAGGGGGGGGCCGGGAGACATTTCGCCTCCATTTTGGATTTTTATCATTTTTTTTTAATGGCCTTTAACTTCGAAACTGCTTACTTTTGAGAAAATCTGTAACATAAAACAAAGACCAACTAATAGCCTATAAAATGAGACATAATTGAGTTTTGTGGGTAGTACTTTTCTGACATGCGAACCCTGAAGTATTAGCAGTACAGCCGTTTCTTATGTATTTCCATAGTATATGCAAAATAAACGGAAATTATTCAGTTTTATGTCATTTTCTCAAACAGTAAACATTTTACACAAAGTGTAAAGACTCAATTTATCATTTTACCGATGTATCACCTAAATGAGCCAAGTCCACAGTTAGCACTTAATTGGCACCCATAAATTGGTATTATTTCTTAGGATCACGAAAAAAAAATGTTGGTTTTATTCAGTTTTTAAAAAAAACTTTAGGGAAAATGTTAAAAAACCTTTTTTACAGAAAACATGATGTTCTTTTAAATAGCGTATCACAAAGTTGTGTTAAAGCCATTATTGACACTCCAGGGGCGTCCGCATATTAAAGTTATATTTTTCTCATAATTTAAAAAAAAAAATTATTTGTTTTATTTAAT
Organism: Aspidapion aeneum; assembly: GCA_963576565.1. NCBI lineage: Eukaryota > Metazoa > Arthropoda > Insecta > Coleoptera > Brentidae > Aspidapion > Aspidapion aeneum. The sequence continues at coordinate 72,203,892 of OY755041.1, read as the reverse complement.
TTCCTTAAAAATTAAGCTTTCTGAAAATACCTGCCTTACCCTATTTTGTTGAAAATAAAATTATCTTTAAAACGATATGTATCTAGTGGGTTTTTGTTAACGAGAAAGAATAATCGAATGTTTAGTGAATTTTTTTTCACAAAAAAAAAGTAGTCTTAATTTTTGGCCGCCCCTGACACACATAGTTCGAAAGAAAATTTAGTTGTCTATAACACAGAGTAAAACGTTTTTACCGGTAAGGCTCGGTTTTTAAAAAAACTGGTGAAATACATGATAACAATACTTTTTTGTTGTGATCACTAAACATGCGTATATTCTTTGAGTGTAACCCGTTAATAAAAACCCACTAGATACACATCGTTTCAAGGATAATTTTATTTTTAACCATATAGAGTTAAACAAGATTTTTTAGAGAGCTTAGTCTTTAAGAAAACTGAATAAAACCCATAAAAAATTTTAAAATAACAATAACAACCTCAATATGCGGACGCCCCTTAAATGTCAATAATAGCCTTAACGCAAATTTCAGATAAGCCTTTTGAAACATCATTTTAGTTTCTCTAAAAAAGGTGTTCTAACATTTTTTCCCTAAAATGCTTATTTTTTATGAAAACTGAATACAACCTAAAAAAACATAATTTTTTTTCGTGATCTTAAAATATAACCCTAATATATGGGTGCCAATTATTAAGTGCTAACCGTGGACTTCGCCCACTTCGGTGATACATCGTTTAAAAGGTGAATTAATTTTCTATAATAAAGTTGATTACACACTTTCTTTAAAATGCTTACCTTCTGAGAAAATGACATAAAATTGAATATTTTCGGATTATTTTGCATATAGGTAATATGGAAATACACAGGAAACGGGTGTTCTGCTAACACTTCAGGGTTCGTATCTTAGCAAAGGTACTACCCAGAGAACCCAGTGATATCTCATTTTATAGGCTATTACTTAGTCTTTATTTTATGTTTTTACAGATTTTCTCAAAAATAAGTAGTTCCGAAGTTAAAGGCCACTGAATAAAAAAATTGGACAAATTCCGGATTGGCGGTGAAATGATTAGCGTCATAAACTGTTCGTCTGACAAAAAAATGTCATTATTCTTGAAATCTCCCCGAGCGAGTACTCCCCGAAATTCGAGCGAGGACCAATAGAGATGCGGAGATCAAGTGAAATCGCATGCGCAGTTAGACTTTCACCCGATTTTGAGGGAGTACTCCTCGGGGAGATTTTAAGAATACTGACACTGTACTGGCGTACCACTATCGCGACCACGATTTGATATTATGTTTCCACAAATGTTCTTCTGTAAGCAGAAACCTTCGTCTGTAGTAGACTGATTAGCAGGGAATTCGTATTCGCCGCCCTAGACACTATTATCATTTCCGCGTAGAAGTAAACATGTTCTTAACTCCAAAATATCAACTAAATAAATTTTATTGGCGCAACAAAAAAATCACTACCTCACAAAATCATCCTAAAAACACGGGCCCCAGGGGAGGGCTCAACACCTCAATATTTTCCTGGGTGCGGTACTGCTAAAAAGTACAAACGTAAGAATACAAAAAGTCACAAGAGTGTAAAATGAAAAAACTAAATGTGCGTCGCGTCGCGTTTCGTATTACGCTGCGCACCCTTTTAAACGTAAGGCTGGGACAAAACTAAAAATACATTTTTGGATTTAAGAAATTCGCTTATTTTTTTATCAATAGGTTTCCGTCTATAAACTACTTTTAACTTTTGACCGCGTTTACCAAAATTATTTAACTTGGCTCTAACTTGAAAAACGAACATGTTGCAAAAAATTTTGTTTTTTGTTTACTTTACGGACATGGCAAGCGTTTAAATAAATTTTTTTATTACAATTATTATTTATATATTTTAATCTGAGGCTTCCAAGGGGAATTGGCAAGAAAGCATTGGACTACATTTTTTTGCCAATAGGGGTAAGGGGAAGCCTCAAATCAAAGTTTGTCGAAAAAAAAATGTCGACCTAATTTTTAAGAAAGAAATGAACGCCTCAAAATTATTTCAATAGATAATAATGCCTTATACATGTGCCAAATTTTATCGCACTTCGATAAGTTTAAGTTTTCTTCAAAGGGCTCGCTTACTTAATCAAATGTAGATACCAAAGGCACCAAACAGGTTTTTAAAATTATATTTTGTTTAAATTGAAAATTATTGGTGCCATGATAAGAATGAAATATCTTTGAATAAACTTTTTTGTATACGCAGCTCTCTGTCTTTCAGAGCTGTAATTCGTAAGCTTAGAGTTACATAAAACAGTTTCTTGCCAAATAAAGGGAAGAGGAAACCTCAAATCGAAATAAGTCAAGAAATCATTTCGATTGACATTATCAATGCTCATACGTGCCTTAAATTTCATCGCTCTACGATAACTTTAAATTTTAATCAAAGGACTCGCTTGCATAATCTGTAAACACTAAACCGATAATTGTATTTTTTTGTTTTAATTTTTTTTAAATACACATTTTTGACACGACCCGACCCTTAGAAGCGAAACACTTTTATGTATAGGCAACAGTCTCCCGTCCAGAACAGTAGTTAATGGCCTTAATTATGTCTTAAAAATTGTCATGAGAGGATTTTGGGTTACAATATTGTTTTCAGATAGATTTGGTATTTTCTAGTCTTATTTTTTATTTTGTTTTCACCTATTCTTATTTTTTATTTTGTTTTCAAATACCGGAAATCTAGGAAACTAGTATATTTTTGTAAAATTACCAAGAAATCAGTTTGGTTTGGAATATTCTTTGGACTTCGGTTCGGTTCGGTACATTTTTAAAAAAATTACCTAGTACTTTGGTTTATAATATTTTTTTCATTCTAATTTCGTGTTTTGTTTTTAAAATTATTATTATTTTTATCCATTCAAACAGGGATTTATATTGCATTCCGACTAGACACTTTGGTCAAGAAATTTACTGCCCATCCAAAATATTTTGAACATAAGTTGACAAGCTTCCAAATAAAATTTTTTCGTTCGCTATGAAGATAGGTTTTGTCCTATGGCAAGATAACGATCAAGAGGCCAATGTCGGGCCAAGGTAAATTTGGGTCCATAACTGAAGTACTTTCCCAGATGCCTTATTTTGAGTATGAAAGTAGAATATTTTTACTACCTGTTATAAATCTATAAAAAGCGTTTAATAATTTTTTCAGCTCTTTTGAAAACATAGTACTTCATAGCATGAAGCATCCATCATTACACTTAAGTACGAGGTAGTTAGGTAAAAAGATAAACCGAACGAAAGGGCGACGATGCCAAATTTCTGGATATTGAATCTGTTTGCTGTTCTCGAATTAAAATCCGGGAAGAGCGTGTGTTCGCTCTTCTCGGATTGAACCAATTTACTTTATTTATAAAAAAAATTAAAAAGTGTTTTACGTAATCTTTTTATAACTAACACTTCCTCACACTTATTAGTTATACAACTTCTCTATCCAGAAATGTGATAAACTAAAATTTTAATTTCATAAATTAACTAATTTATTACCATGGCAAATAGGACTTACATTTATGGCAAGATTTTTGCGTATTTTGACTCAAACAATATCCCCCTAAAGTTTGGCTCATCATTTAAATTACGCCCTGTATACTGGTGTGGTGCACCCAAAAATAAGATTTTGGGGGGCCGAGGCCCATGATCTCGTATTTTATGCTATTTTATGCTATTTTATCTTTTTATTTATAAAATATGTGGAAAAAATCTTGGGATTGGTGTGGGAGGGGCCCGGGCCCCAAGCCCCCCCCCTTGGGTGTGCCAATGTGTATAAATTTGCAGAAGGATGATCTTTAATATCCTGGTAAGAAGAAGAAGAACGGCGACCAAATTCAGTTTTTTTAAATAACTTGGTTTGAAAATAAAATCCTCTAGAAAAATCTTTATTTGGGTTTTTATGTGAGACAGTTTTCAAGTTATGATATCAACCATTTTGCTGGCATTTTTGATTTTTGCCAATTTTTTTTTAGTTATTGCATCAAATCACGCCTAATAAATAAATGGCCGACAAAATAAGGTGTTACCGAGTTGCTTGTTAGTATCACAAAGTTAGTATCCTTGCTGAGGTACAAACTAAAAGTGTTAAACAGACCCTAATTTTAGCTCGCACTACTACTATATAAGTAGTGTGAGCTATGGTGATCCTAATTTTTTCGAGAAAAAAAAGTTGCTCCGATTTCAAAAATTTTTATATATCTTTGCGTTTCAGATGATTTTGAAACTTTTTTGTTTTGCTGTCTGTCTGTCTGTCTGTCTGTATGTCTGTCTGTAACGACCAACCCGCATAACTCAAAAACCGCTTGTCCGATTTTAATGAAATTTGGTACCTAAGTTGGGTCTTGGGCCGTGATGGTCCCTTTTAAAAATGAACAAAATCCACCGCATGCAAGCCAAATAAAATGGTGGGGGTAGATTCCAAAAATTAGAGTTTATGTGAAAATATGGCGTGTGTGATATCAAACGAAAGGTAATTAAGTCTGGAGTTAAACAAAATGAATTTTAGTTTATTTAAAACAAAGGGTGGGGGTAGATGTCAAAAATTAGAGTTTAAGTGAAAATATGGCGTGTGTGATATCAAACGAAAGGTAATTGAGTCTGGAGTTAAACAAAATACATTTTAGTTTTTTTTTAAAGGGTGGGGGTAGATTTAAAAAATTTGAGTTTAAGTCAAAACATGGCTTGTGTGGTATCAAACGAAAGGTAATTGAGTCTGGAGTTGAATAAAATATATTTCAGTTTTTGATTATATTAGCTCACACTATAACTATAGTACCTAGTGTGAGCTTAGGTGCCCATAGATTGACAGAGTATTTTATGTCTTTCCACAATAAATTCAAATTTAACCGAAATTATTATTATCTAATTTTCTCAAGAACTAAGCCTTTTAGAGAAAACGTTTAAAAAGCTATATTGTAGGAAATTAAATTACCTTTTTAACGATGTATCACATAACTGGGTGAAGTTAATGGTCAGCATCCCAATGTTGGAGTTATTTTTAAAGAAAGAAAAGTACTTGTTTTTATAGGTTTTCATCAATGTTTTGAAAAACTAAGCAATTCAAAGAAAAATATCAAGAACAATTTTTAGTGGAAAATAAAATTGTCTTTAATTACTTCATACAGTGTGGTATTGTAGCTAAGAATAATACTCCAGTGAAGTCTGCACATTGACGTATTTTTTTTTATTCTTCGTTTTCTCATTTTTTTAAAACCAAACCTTTGGAAAAAAAACACAAAAAAGTTGTGTTATGAAGAATATCATTTTATTTTTAATAGTGCGTAACTTGTTAAGGTTAGGGCTACATTTAAAATTTCAAAGGTGTTGGGGTAAATTTTTTTAAAGAAAAATAAATAGTTTTTTCATTATAATCTTTATTATTATTTTTTTAAATATGGTTATACAGAAAACTATATGTATGCTGTCTTACAGGCCGTAAAATTATTTAATATTCTACAAAAAAGTTCATAATACATTTTTGGCAGAAAGTTTAGTTTTAAGAAAAATTTCGATAAAAGTTAATTTCGGTTTACATAAAAAATTATTTTATCAGATAGACGCCCCTGGAGTAGCAATCTCGGCTTTAACTTTAAATTTTATTTTTCACGTATCTACCGGTGGCGCTAGCGGCGCTTTTACTAAAACTAAACGGTCTACTAAGTCACCTCGGTGGTATAAAAGGTATTTTGCGTGTTAAGACCGCGTCGCACCGTCCTCAGAAATTTGGCAACCTTGTGGTTTAGATTTTAGAGACGGGTTTCTTTGTTGTATGTAATTTCAGATATTACCTGCTTTTTACCCTTGGAATGTTTAATCGAATTCTCGGAAACGTCTCGGGTCTGATATTTTAGAAGGGGCTTTGTAGACGATTATTATTGTATGTTTTATCTTATTGAAATAATTGAACTAATTTTGTTAGTCTTCTTACATTTCTTTGATTATTCTGGTACTTTTGGACGGTTGATTGATTGCTTTTGTAATACATTAAATATTTGCGACAGCTATTCAACCCTGTGCTGTGGGCTTTAGACTTACAATTAGTTAAGTAGTTTAATCATTAGAGGCATAAAATGCGGTTTTGGTGCGAAAGGTCCGAAACTTGGCACAATTATAGGGCAGGTATTCAAGGAAGTTTTTTTAAAAAAATGGCGCACAAATTCTGTTTTTCTAAAATCCCTTGGTGTTTGTAAAAGAGTTTGAAACTAAATTTTATACGAAAATGCTAAAAAGTGTTTTTGTTAGAGTAATAGTTTTCGAGGTATGATATCAACCATTTTGTCGTCATTTTTGAATTTGCACAATTTCCTTTTTTTGGTGACCTTTAAATTAAAAATGACTCATTTTTGAGAATGATTGTAATGAAATTAAACAAAGATTGATAGATATTCTACAAAAAGTATCAATTAGTTGCATGTGTAATATTCTTGCTAGGATACAAACCACAAAGTGTTAAAGATATCCCCTCCATATATTTATTTCTATATTATAAGCAAACTAAACTGAAATAATTAGGTTTTATCCAATTTTCTAAATACTAAGTACTTTAGAGAAAATGCATAATAAAGTTTATTGTAGAAAACTCCATTGACGTCCCAATTATGGGGCTATTTTTAAAGATCACAAAAAAAACTCCGTATTATTTTATGTTTTATTCAAACCTATCCCATACACAAAGGATGTTTATTTTGCTTGGGGCTAAGATTTATAATGAATTTCCTAAAGCAATAAAGATGCTATGTTTTAAATCATTTGTCAAAAAATCAAAAGAGTTTGTATTTTCCGATTTCAATCTTTCTATTTTTTCAAAACCCTTTATTATGCCTACTTATACAGTGTGTCCGTAAAGTGTAGAATCACGAATTTTTTTAAAAAGTTGCAAGCTTTTTAGAAAAAAGCTTGGATATCAAATAAAGATTTAAAATACGAGTTAGAAAAGGCTATGGTTAATTATACAGGATGTTCCAGAAAAAGCTATGACATAAACTTATGTTTCTTTAAATAGGACACCCGGTATATTTTTTCACATTTGGCTTTGATAGGTCATTACAAATGTGGTACATTTTTGTTAAGGTATCTCCATACCTAAACACTGAATAAAAGACATTTGTATGAAATAAGTTTATTTTAGCATGTCATCCAATCAACGGTCTCTAAATCAGCAATAATGGGTGATTCCAGACTACGGACCTACTGTACATAAGAATCTATTATATAATTAAACCATAATTGTACCTATACGTATAGCATATGGGTTTATGTGAATGCATGTGTGTGTGTGTGTATGTGTCTGTAAAAAATAATAAAGATTTATTTCTTTATTTATAGTATATGTAAAGAGTTTGTTTTTGACAGGAAAAGTTTAGTATTATAATTAAAATTATTAGTTTAAAAATTAAGTAATAAACAGTAGTTACTTAGTCAATGTTCTTAAAGTTTTTAAAATTTTAATAAGCTATTTTTAGTTACTTAATTTTTTATTTTATTCTATCTTTTGTTTGTAGGTAAAAGCACTACAGGATTAAATTTTTCGCTTTCAGCACTAATAAAAGAATTAAAAAATTTATTATAAAAATATTAGAATTTCTGTATTAACATTTAAAATGTGTGGAATAAATCTTGAAACTTGAATCATATATAAGAAATTTGATGAAGAATATAAAAAGTTACGGTTTGTGAGAGCAGAAAATCGTCGTGAGGTTCAGTTTGGTGAGGAGGTTAATCCTAGGGTAGAGGGGGTTTCCTTAAGGACACCTATCGTAAATGCAAGCTTTATAGGAAGCAAAGCCTGACATTGATTTTCTATTTTTTGGTTATTATTTTTGACATTTTTTCCTCGGTTTTGCACCTGAGGTTTCCTACTAGGAGTTCACAACCAAGATATCAAATCCTTATAAATTTGTTCATCTAGTCGTCATTTTTACGCCTAATTTGCTTCGACTATAAAATACGATGTCCAAAAGAAATGTTATAAATAAAAGAAACTTGAAGCCAACATTTACCGTTGTGTAGGTATGAAGGGCAGCAATTTATAAGTAATTCTTTTTGTGGTGGCAAAGAACTTTTTATAGATATGTGTGTCAATTTAAAAACTTTAAAAAACGCCTCGGATTTTAAAAAATTTTTATTAAGAAAATCCGGTTTTTAATAATGATAAATCTTTCACTAACTTACTTAGCCAATTTTAAATTAAAAAACTGAGTCAACAAACATGTTAAAAAGATACTTTACTATTTCCAGTTGTTTACTTTAAAATACCTCCGTAAGTTTGAGCTAAAACGGATTTAGCAAACAAAACAAATGTCATATTACTAGGGTTTTATTCGAATTTGAAAGAATAAGGATGCGACTTTTTTACTTAATTTGCGCCAACATAGCCAATTCTTAAAACACTTGACTAATTTAAAATATTGATAATGCCAGGAAAAAGAATTAACGTTAAATTAATCGGACAAAAATGCGCGTTTTTAGTGTTTTTAACCTGGTCAGGCTAGCATAAACAAAAAAATCACTTTGATTTAATTTGCGATGTTTTGTCACGCGCTATTTAGCTTTTTCCTTCAATAAGAAGAACCACTATAGCAGCTACCCTGGCCGTAACTTATATTAAATGTCTTTGGAGGAATTCAGCTATTTCAAGAGAAGAAAAAAACTTACTCCTACTAAGCTTTGCTTTTTAAGCAACAAAACAATAGTGAAAATCGCAGCAAAGCAAGTTGTTTTGAAAATAGATTTTTTTTTAGAAAAAAAAATTGAGATAACGCCGAAACTGCGTTATTTGGGTGTGTTTGAAGCTGTCTGAGCAATATCGTTGTGACGTCTGTCTGCGTGTATCTCTGTCCGTAACACGATAGCTCCTAAACCGCTGAACCCATTTTCATGAAATGTTTAGGTGAAATAGTGTTTGACATTGTAACGAGCTGAATAGATTTTGGTCCAAATCCACTAATGCTTGATAGTTTTTTGACAATTAATTTTTTTTTAAATGCGAACTTTTTAACGGAGCATCTTAACAATATGCGGCTTTGGAAATATAATGGAGCACTTTTATCATAATAATTTGTGTAATACCTTGAAACTTCATAAAAGCCTTCGTTTCTGAGATATGTACAAAAAACTGAAAACGGGAAGTGTTCTAATAGGCTAGCTAGAAAGGTATCAGATCCGTCATGGATCCGTTTATTTTATTTCAGAAAATTGCATTTAAATACAGTCAATTTTTATGTTTCCGTGGCATTTTTCAGGGGATAATGTAAAGTTGCATAATATTTTTCATATTATCTTTTGAACTATAGGCCGTTTTTGAGTTATATTGGTTTTAAATTCCTGTTGGAGTGCACTAATAATACGAGTTAAACCAGGATTACGTATAAGTAATCCTGGGCCAACTCGGAAATTATTAGTATACTTAAATAGGAATTTAATAAACGTGAAATTTCATACCCGTGAATTTAAAAATCAAACAAGTTTCGTGGCTAATCGGGCAAAAAGGAGTTTTTTTGTTTCCCTTATATTTTTCCGTGGGTAGCCTGAAAGCTAAACCTCACGGGGGTCCAAGATCTAATGGACACCTAATAAGTGTTGACAGTTAACTGTTTCGTCCTTATGGGACTCCTCAGAACACTGCTGGTCGATGTGACAAATCTTGCGAAGTTAATCAGACGGTTTTGTCTCTAATTCAATGTAATTAGTGAGCGAACTATAGCAAGAGGCGCCATCTACCGAGATACGAGAGAAACAAAAAAACCAAAAGCAGGCGAAAGAAAACACTGCTATACAATATCGATCAATGAAAAGATCGAATGCAAATAAAGGAAAACAACTAACTATAGTCCGTGACCTACGACAGCTCTTTGTCTTTTCAGGCCGGATCAACGCATTTTGCATTTTTACCCGTCATCAAGACAGTGAGCGTCTATCAACGGAATTTTTAAGCCAAATAATACTAACAAACGTGAAATTTCATACCCGTGAATTTAAAAATCAAACAAGTTTCGTGGCTAATCGGGCAAAAAGGAGTTTTTTTGTTTCCCTTATATTTTTCCGTGGGTAGCCTGAAAGCTAAACCTCACGGGGGTCCAAGATCTAATGGACACCTAATAAGTGTTGACAGTTAACTGTTTCGTCCTTATGGGACTCCTCAGAACACTGCTGGTCGATGTGACAAATCTTGCGAAGTTAATCAGACGGTTTTGTCTCTGATTCAATGTAATTAGTGAGCGAACTATAGCAAGAGGCGCCATCTACCGAGATACGAGAGAAACAAAAAAACCAAAAGCAGGCGAAAGAAAACACTGCTATACAATATCGATCAATGAAAAGATCGAATGCAAATAAAGGAAAACAACTAACTATAGTCCGTGACCTACGACAGCTCTTTGTCTTTTCAGGCCGGATCAACGCATTTTGCATTTTTACCCGTCATCAAGACAGTGAGCGTCTATCAACGGAATTTTTAAGCCAAATAATACTAACAAACGTGAAATTTCATACCCGTGAATTTAAAAATCAAACAAGTTTCGTGGCTAATCGGGCAAAAAGGAGTTTTTTTGTTTCCCTTATATTTTTCCGTGGGTAGCCTGAAAGCTAAACCTCACGGGGGTCCAAGATCTAATGGACACCTAATAAGTGTTGATAGTTAACTGTTTCGTCCTTATGGGACTCCTCAGAACACTGCTGGTCGATGTGACAAATCTTGCGAAGTTAATCAGACGGTTTTGTCTCTAATTCAATGTAATTAGTGAGCGAACTATAGCAAGAGGCGCCATCTACCGAGATACGAGAGAAACAAAAAAACCAAAAGCAGGCGAAAGAAAACACTGCTATACAATATCGATCAATGAAAAGATCGAATGCAAATAAAGGAAAACAACTAACTATAGTCCGTGACCTACGACAGCTCTTTGTCTTTTCAGGCCGGATCAACGCATTTTGCATTTTTACCCGTCATCAAGACAGTGAGCGTCTATCAACGGAATTTTTAAGCCAAATAATACTAACAAACGTGAAATTTCATACCCGTGAATTTAAAAATCAAACAAGTTTCGTGGCTAATCGGGCAAAAAGGAGTTTTTTGTTTCCCTTATATTTTTCCGTGGGTAGCCTGAAAGTAGTAGGTCACGGACTATAGTTAGTTGTTTTCCTTTATTTGCATTCGATCTTTTCATTGATCGATATTGTATAGCAGTGTTTTCTTTCGCCTGCTTTTGGTTTTTTTGTTTCTCTCGTATCTCGGTAGATGGCGCCTCTTGCTATAGTTCGCTCACTAATTACATTGAATTAGAGACAAAACCGTCTGATTAACTTCGCAAGATTTGTCACATCGACCAGCAGTGTTCTGAGGAGTCCCATAAGGACGAAACAGTTAACTGTCAACACTTATTAGGTGTCCATTAGATCTTGGACCCCCGTGAGGTTTAGCTTTCAGGCTACCCACGGAAAAATATAAGGGAAACAAAAAAACTCCTTTTTGCCCGATTAGCCACGAAACTTGTTTGATTTTTAAATTCACGGGTATGAAATTTCACGTTTGTTAGTATTATTTGGCTTAAAAATTCCGTTGATAGACGCTCACTGTCTTGATGACGGGTAAAAATGCAAAATGCGTTGATCCGGCCTGAAAAGACAAAGAGCTGTCGTAGGTCACGGACTATAGTTAGTTGTTTTCCTTTATTTGCATTCGATCTTTTCATTGATCGATATTGTATAGCAGTGTTTTCTTTCGCCTGCTTTTGGTTTTTTTGTTTCTCTCGTATCTCGGTAGATGGCGCCTCTTGCTATAGTTCGCTCACTAATTACATTGAATTAGAGACAAAACCGTCTGATTAACTTCGCAAGATTTGTCACATCGACCAGCAGTGTTCTGAGGAGTCCCATAAGGACGAAACAGTTAACTGTCAACACTTATTAGGTGTCCATTAGATCTTGGACCCCCGTGAGGTTTAGCTTTCAGGCTACCCACGGAAAAATATAAGGGAAACAAAAAAACTCCTTTTTGCCCGATTAGCCACGAAACTTGTTTGATTTTTAAATTCACGGGTATGAAATTTCACGTTTGTTAGTATTATTTGGCTTAAAAATTCCGTTGATAGACGCTCACTGTCTTGATGACGGGTAAAAATGCAAAATGCGTTGATCCGGCCTGAAAAGACAAAGAGCTGTCGTAGGTCACGGACTATAGTTAGTTGTTTTCCTTTATTTGCATTCGATCTTTTCATTGATCGATATTGTATAGCAGTGTTTTCTTTCGCCTGCTTTTGGTTTTTTTGTTTCTCTCGTATCTCGGTAGATGGCGCCTCTTGCTATAGTTCGCTCACTAATTACATTGAATTAGAGACAAAACCGTCTGATTAACTTCGCAAGATTTGTCACATCGACCAGCAGTGTTCTGAGGAGTCCCATAAGGACGAAACAGTTAACTGTCAACACTTATTAGGTGTCCATTAGATCTTGGACCCCCGTGAGGTTTAGCTTTCAGGCTACCCACGGAAAAATATAAGGGAAACAAAAAAACTCCTTTTTGCCCGATTAGCCACGAAACTTGTTTGATTTTTAAATTCACGGGTATGAAATTTCACGTTTGTTAGTATTATTTGGCTTAAAAATTCCGTTGATAGACGCTCACTGTCTTGATGACGGGTAAAAATGCAAAATGCGTTGATCCGGCCTGAAAAGACAAAGAGCTGTCGTAGGTCACGGACTATAGTTAGTTGTTTTCCTTTATTTGCATTCGATCTTTTCATTGATCGATATTGTATAGCAGTGTTTTCTTTCGCCTGCTTTTGGTTTTTTTGTTTCTCTCGTATCTCGGTAGATGGCGCCTCTTGCTATAGTTCGCTCACTAATTACATTGAATTAGAGACAAAACCGTCTGATTAACTTCGCAAGATTTGTCACATCGACCAGCAGTGTTCTGAGGAGTCCCATAAGGACGAAACAGTTAACTGTCAACACTTATTAGGTGTCCATTAGATCTTGGACCCCCGTGAGGTTTAGCTTTCAGGCTACCCACGGAAAAATATAAGGGAAACAAAAAAACTCCTTTTTGCCCGATTAGCCACGAAACTTGTTTGATTTTTAGGAATTTAATACTTTGGTACAAATTTAAATAACCTAAAACGAACTCAGAGAAATTCGTTTTGAAAAAAAATGTAACTACAAATACTATAAACTGAAGAAAGTTGCTGTCAAGATTTGGCAATTTTGCCAAGCAGGATAATAGGAAACTATGCAAATTTTTCATTATATTAACCTCTCACAAGGTGCAGGAAAATATTTTTAATAAGCTGTATATACAGGGTGATGCATTTGCAATATAGCGAATAAAAATTATAATTTTATTATGACTTTCTTGGAAATTAAATGATAAAGAATGTAATTTACAAATTCTGACATCACGTGACATTTGAGCCTTTTGGTTGCTGGTAGTTATTACTAGATTTATAATATGCGCGTTGGGCTGTGGCGTGGGCAAACACAATATCCTGCATATGTTTTTTTCGGTTTTAAACGGCTTAACTAACTATTACAACTCCTTTTTTATTCAATTTACTTTCACGGATAAATTGAAAAATATTCAAAATTCATGTCATAATCATTGCAAACCAAAAAATATACAAATTAATATAAACTATTAAATTTATTAGCATTCCAAAAACTGTATTTTTGACACTTCCCTTTTATTTGTTTATCGGATCTATGTGTAGAATTTTTGACAGTAAGTAAACCATTTCCCAACAAAAATTGTATTTAGGACTTTCAAGCTATGCGTTTTTCGATAATGAAAGTATAAAGGTACGGTTTTTTATATAAAGACAGTACGTTGCCACCATTAATCTTGTCTTACAAACTTTTGCAACGTTTTAAAGTTGTAATATTTCCTAAAGTGTCCCTAAATAAAAGTAAAACGTTGTTACCTTGTATGTAATATATAAATTTAGTCAGATAAAGCTAATACGTTGCTTATAGGTTAGGGTAGATATACGCCATACGTTATCACCTCAATAAAACCGGCAACAGTGCCTGAGGTGGCAGGACATAGCACATATCCAAAGGTTGTATATTGGCCTGAGGTCCGAACGTATTCCACGTATTTATCAAATATTTAAAAAAAAAATCTTTACCCCTCTTTTGAAATTCTGGTAAAGGAAGTTCCCCTCATCTCATATATGTACCTATATATGTGGTAACACCACTAGAAATAGGTGAGGTCAGGTCGTCATATCCTTAACGCTGAGGTGACAACGGCGCGTGCATCAATATATATATATATTGATGCACTCGGCGTTGTCACCTCGGCGTTAAGGATATGACGACCTGACCTCACCTATTTCTAGTGGTGTTAGCCCATATTTAGGTACATATATGACATGAGGGGAAGTTCCTTTACCAGAATTTCAAAAGAGGGGTAAATAATTTTTTTTCAAATATTTGATAAATACGTGGAATACGTTCGGACCTCAGACCGATATACAACCTTTCGATATTTGCTATTTCCTGCCACCTCAGGCACTGTTTACGGTTTTATTAAGGTGATAACGTATGGCGTAAGTCTATAAGCAACAATAGCTTTATCTAACTAAATTTAAATAATAAAGATAAGGTAACAACGTTTTACTTTTATTTAGGGACACTTTAGGAAATATAACAACTTTAAAATGTTGCAAAAGTTTGTAAGAAAAGATTAATGGTGACAACGTACTGTCTTTAAATAAAAAACCGAACATTTGGAAAACACATTTTGAGGTTTTGTGATCTCAGAAAAGTTGCATAGCTTGAAAGTCCTAAATACAATTTTTGTTGAAAAATGGTTTACTTACTGTCAAAAATTCTACACATAGATCCGATAAAAATCAAAAGGAAATTGTCAAAAATACACTCAATGGAATGCAAAAAAATTAATACATTATCTTAATTTATATAATTTTAGGTTTGCAATGTTTACGACATGATTGATATGACAGAATTTTAAAAAAAAATTATTTATCCGTAACAAAAAAATTAATAAAAAAGAAATTGTGATAATTAGTTAAGCCGTTTAAAACAGGAAAACCATATACAGGAATGATGTGTTTGCCCACGCCACAGACCAACGCGAATATTATTAATCTAATAATAACCACCAGCAATCACAAGGCTTGAATGTTGACGTGATGTCAGAATTTGTAAATGACATTCTTTATCAAAAAAGTTTCACGGCCGAATCCTCAGAGGTAAAGTAGCATGGGGACGCGTCTCGGCTCCCAGAAGACAGCCTAAGCCCTGGATTTTTTTAAATTTGAAGGAATTTCACGAGGTAAAAAGTCTTAACAAAAAAGTTTTACGGGCAAGTCCTCAGATTTAAAGGTAGCTCGGGGAAGCGTTTCGGCCTCATTAGGCCTCATTCAGCCCGAGCATAAACATGAAATGAAATGATCATGTCGGTATCTGAAAAAGAAATAGGAAATATGGTGTTTACTTAGGAGAGACCAACTGTCAATTTGCAGCTTTAACATTCTTTATTATTTAATTTCCAAGTCATATCAAAGTTATAATATCTTTATGTTCAATTTAGCACTGTGCCTAAGAGTCATTTGCAGCCGTAATAGCCAAGTTTACAAAAACATTTCCAAACTAGTGAGAATCTTGGATTTTAAAATTTGTATTGGAGAACTTGGCTTTACTTTTATCTCAATTCTTTTAACGGAACACCACTCTCGCGTACTTGGCTTTTTACATGAAATGTTTTTGTTATGATTTCACTCCTTTACTAAAGGATTTGGATAATATTTAAGTTTTAAAGTAGTAAAATGTGAGGAATATTATTCAAAAGTTTTGCAATGCCTTATTAAAAATTTTGAGTTTTTTTTTTATTTTCCTATGGATTTATCATAGTTCCTATCAGCCTTCTAAAGCTCTAGTGTTCCTCGAAATAGGCAATGCTACTTTTACATAACTTTACATTTATAGGGGAGGAAAGTAAATTAAAATTTTGGTGCTTTAAAATTTTTTACTATACTTAGTTTTATCATAGTTCCTATCAGTCTTCCAAAGCTCAGCTTTCTAGCGTTTCTGGAAGAGGAGAATGTTACTTTTACATAACTTTACATTGAAAGGGGAGGGAAGTTAATTATATTTTGGGGTTTTTTAATTTTATTTTATAGTTTTATCATAGTTCCTATCGGCCTTCCGAAGCTCAGCTCTCTAGCGTATCTGGAAGTGGGCAATGTTACTTTTACATAACTTTACATTTATAGGGTAGGGAAGTAACTTAAAATTTTGGGGTTTTTAAGTTTTTTCCTATAGTTTTGTTATATTTCCTATCAGTCTGACATAGCTCAGCTTTCTAGCGCCTCTGGAAGTGGGCAGTGTTACTTTTACATAACTTTACATGTATGGGGGAGAGGAGTGAATTAGAATTTTCAGGTTTTTTGATTTTTTCCAATGGTTTGGTCACAATTTCTATCAGTATGCCAAATTTCAGCTTTATAGCGTGTTAAATTTAAATTTTCGTAAATTAAAAAGTTAAGCCCCTCGTAGTTCAAACGCGGCCATATGTATTAAAAATCGGCTTTGAATCAATCTGTCCACTTGATTTTATCTATCTCTGCTAGAAATACCTAAAATCCCCAAAAAACATCGAAATTGGCCCAACCTGTACGTCATGTTTAAATTTGTCACAAAATACATTAGGGACTTATTGGAGTAAAGCAATGCAGAAAGCGCGAATTTGAGAAGGATAACTGGGTAATTCCCCCCTCTAAAAAAATAAATGCATAAATATTTTTTCCGTCGACCATTACCCCCCCCTAAATTTAGGTCAAAATTCGCGCTTGCCAGGCAGTAATAGTACCAAGCAATATTTTGACAATTTTACATTAAACGATGACAGCTGATCGACGACTTACTTTTAAATTCAACTTTGGTATGTCAAGTTTGTAGTACCTACCTACTCCAGTGGCGCACCCAGGGATAGTTCTTGGGGGGGGGGGGGGGGCGCGAGGCCTCTGGGGTGGGCCCGAAGCCTCATGATGGCGAATTTTATACTCTTTAATTTTTTATTCAGGAAATATCTAAAAAAATCTTAGGCGTGGGGGGGCCGTGCCTCCGAGACCCTCCCTTCCTCTGGGTACGCCCATTCATACTTCTAAGTAAAACGGTAAAACCGGATTCATTTCTTTGAAATATTCAATTTTTTTTAAATGGGTGCTATTATGATGTAAAGCAAAACATACGTAATTTGACACATGAAAATCATTTTTATCCATATTTAAATATTTTTACCTTCCAAAGCAATGGCTAGAGAAGATATTATTTTCGACGAAAAAAAAAATTTGAGATAACGCCGAAAATATATTTGGGTGTATTTTGACCAATCTTAGCAATATCGTCGTGATGTCTGTCTGTGTGTGTATGAATAGGTGTGTGTGTATGTGTATATTATTTCTGTCCGTAACGCGATAGCTCCCAAACCGCTGAACTGATTTTCATATAATTTTCAGGGAAAATAGTGTTCGCCATTCTAAAGAGCTGATTAGTTTTTGGTCAAAATCCATTAACGCTAATGATATTTTTTTGACAATTAAAAAATTTAAAAAATTCTAACTTTCTAATTGGTGGGGTGTTGAGTAATTTACTCAGGAGAGATTTAAAATGGACTGTATAAATGGTTTTTGTTCTACTCACTGTTCATTGCTGGGTTGGGGGGTCGATGGGCGGCCGCCTTTATCCTGGCTTCAGCAGTTCTGTTGAGGGGTTTCCATTACAGAGGTTTTAAGGAAGGGAGGACGAGGGAAAACACTCGCGAAAATTCGTAAATCTAATTTACTTAAAATTATTTAACTAAAAGGTGCTTCTCTTGATTGCACACCGTGTGATTGAATAGGGATTTGAAACGATATATCCCCTTGAAATACTAATTCACACTGATTTTTCATTATATTTTTCTAAAAGCTACAGGTTAAGGTGAACAAATCCCAATTCTACACAGTGAGCCAAAAAATATCTTATCCAACAAAAAGTAAAAATAAAATAACTAAATTCTAACATCCACACGAAATGAATGTACTGAGGACCGAACATCCCGCCGGCCAAAAGGGGTTTACCCCTTTTAATTTTAACTACTATCTACATTGTCTTCAATGGGGAGCGGACACAGCTTAACAACCGGTCGCTTTAAAGTACCGTTAGTGGTACGCACGCTTGCCACTCGTACTACACCGTCCGAAACTGGATGCACTGCCTCAATACGACCCAGTCGCCATTGCATACAGGGAGTGTTATCCTCTTTTATAACCACAAGGTTACCAATTTTTAGTGAACCTTTACTATCATGCCATTTAGCACGAGTAGTTTACACGGCATCTTTAAAACACCCCCACTCCTGCCACCCTAAGCCCCGCCCACTCCCCCCCTCCCACCCCGCAGGGGGGCGTGGCCTCGCCCCCTCCCCTCCCCCCTCTCACCCCGGAGGCGTGGTCTTCCCCTCCCCTCCCCCTGAAGGGGGTAAAAAAAGATGGCGGCCAGCCAATGATAGGCGAAGTGGGAGACCCTTATTTTAAGGGTCGACCAATAGGAAGCGACATCCCCCGAAGGGGGGAGGAGCCAAAATGGAGGCTGGCCAATCAGAAGAGAGCTTGCCTCTCATTGGCTGGCCAATGATAGGCGAAGTGGGGGACCCTTATTTTATGGGTCGACCAATAGGAAGCGACTTCCCCCGAAGGGGGGAAGAGCCAAAATGGCGGCAGCAGAAAAAAAAAAAGATGGCGGCCAGCCAATCAGAAGAGAGCTTGTCTCTCATTGGTTGGCCTTTTGAAAGTCGAAGTGCGTAACACCGTGCATGAAGGCGTAGCAATAATAAAAGATGGTCATAGATTTCCCCCCTTTGAGTATTAACTTTCCCCCCTTTGAGTACGTACCAGTGCAAGACTGGCACCCTATTTTCTCTCTCTCTCTAGCACACTAGAATTATCTCTCTCGTTCTAACGCATCCTATTTTCTCTCTCTCTCTCTAGCACACTAGAATTATCTCTCTCGTTCTAACGCATCTTATTTTCTCTCTCTCTCTCTCTAGCACACAAGAATTATACGTACTTAACTATTTTAATAAACTAGAAATATTTTTATTTTAAATAAATGTTCATACGTACCTACTCAGTATAACTTTTTTTCAGCATCAATGATTTAAATATGTATTTTTTTTTCACTTTTATTAAAGCAAATTTTGATTTTGCTGTAACTTTTATATACATTTCTTAAGATATTTTTAAAGAAAGCATATATATTATTGCTTTCTTTAAAGTCTTTTTTCATTTTTATTTAAATAAAAATAGAAAGGTTGGTCAATTACCATTTTTTAGGTTTATTTATCTTTATTTATGTCTTTTTTTCAAAACTTTTTCTCCAGAAAATATTTGAGAGTAATGAAAGAATATTGAGGAAAGTGTAATATTTAACAAAAAAAGACATAAACTTGTCAAACATTTTTCAAACTAAAATGTGTTGAAAACTAAAGGTGGAGCTAATGGTAATCTAATTCAGAATTTAATAATTAATTTAAAAGAAAGGTATTTTTCTTTAATCTTTTTAATTTTTTTTTAAATTATAATATTTATGTTAAAATATGATTTACTAAATAATTAATAATCTTAACCTAAGGTAATATATGGACTAATGAAATACTATACTATTACTAAATAATTAATAATCTTAACCTAAGGTAATATATGGACTAATGAAATACTATACTATTACAAAATAACTTTTAAAAAAAATCCTAACCTAGCCTAAAACTATATGATATTTCACACCTTAATTACTTAGATGAAATCATCTAAATAATTAAGGTGTAAAACCTCCATAGGTATTGAGTGATGAGGTATTAATATGTTAAAGTCATCCGTAAGCCTTATTTCGTTAAAACTGGACGGAAGACTTTGACATATTAATACCTCATCAGTAGTAGGTGAGGCAGACGATGGTCCCGGTGCGGGCATATACTCATTGGGTGCGGGTGACGATGACGGCGATGACATATCCTGAAATCAAAAGAAAAACCATTGTTAACCATTTTTTTTATTAAACCATTTAGTTATTTTTTATTTTAATAAAAAAGAAATAATTATATTTTTGGTATCTATATCTTTTAGTCCCACACCAAAAACTTTGAGAAAATATACAGTGTACACAATCGAATTTTTCTAGAGAAATATTATGTGTATAGATTTGTATAGTTTACCTGTTCAGAGGCTACCACCGTGTAGAACGGTGGCGAAACTACCTCCGGTTGAACCAGAGGGGTGTTAGAAGTTCCAGCCTGTCCCCTTAGGTTCGCCTCATACAGGCTGCCGTCTGAATTGAGGGGCACGGTTGCAAAATGATAGCCAAGCTGAGCATGTCTTATGGCTCTCCTGAAAATAAAATAAAATATAAATATTTTGCTAAATTGTTCTCTATTTTTTACACTGCTAAATATACATCACTAGCTGCAACAATATGTTACAGGTTCTAATATGTTGCTACTACTATATAAATGTAATCTTGGACGTTTGTGTTTACACCAAACAAAAATCGAAGTTTTGATGTGATAGACAAAGTAGCGCGCTGCAGCCTTACGATTAAATGTTAAATAGGCACTGTAGACTTACTATAATGGTTAGATTAAATTAATGTAAAAACTCATAGTATATAAGTTTAATAGTATATTAAAAAAAAATAGAAATAACTTACGTAAATACATCCTGCACTCTTTCCAGCCCCTCCGAAGGCCGCAGACGGCACCCGCACTGGCAAATGTATTCTTGTTGCGCAGCGCACATACCGCAGCATGTGTGCTGCCAAATACACTCCATGGGGATGGACGAGATTACACTCGACAAACAGTGCATGCAGGTGATTGCAGCCATCATAGCTTCACTGGAATAAAAAACATAAAAAATATAAATATTAGAAAGTAAAAACATAACTAGTCCTATCCTAACGTAAAATTCGTACACCCTCTATTGTCAGGAACTATCTCTATATACCTATTGTTAATAAGTAACTGTTCTATATCTTGCAAAGGGGTATCTTCCTAACTAGTTAGTACACTTTCAATTAAGCACCATGTTATATCAGCTTTGAAAGCAGTTTTTTGTAAATGTCTCAGAAACGAAAGCTCCTATCAAGTTTTTGCTTATAACACAAACTATTAAGAAAAATAAGTTCTACTAGGTATATTCCTAAGGTCGTTATAGATGCGCTGTTCCGTTATAAAGTATCTCAAAATTTCATTAAAATCGGCTTAATGGTTTACACACTCATACACACACACACACACACCTAATTAAAATTATTTCAGAGAAAATAATTAAGTACTGAGTAGTAAAAATAAAAACAAAAATACTTACAATATTGCCTGCATGTAGTACATTTTTCAGTAATAATTTAAAATTCTTGCAATGTCTCTTAACTTAACTCTTCTATACTCTAATTAACTAATCACAAGTCTTTTCTCTTATTTCTACTACACTCTAATTAACTAATCACAAGTCTTTTATCTTATTTCTACTACACTCGAATAAACAATTGACAAGTAGTTAGAAACACTGAAACTAGGTAACTAAAAAATAAAAAACTGCTAAGCTGCCAAGTTTTTCTCATTTCCACTTTTCTAAAAAAGGCGGGGACAAAAAGACGTTCGAGGCAAAAAGATTACGCCTCCTAGGCTGCCTTTTTCTTTTTTATCTTTTTTTAATTTTAAGGGTGAACGGTCATTGGAAAAAATTCTGTTTCAAAAATAAAATTTTAGAGTATAATAATTTAGCTAAAAACCCATAAAATACCCAAACCCATTAATTAAAAAGATAACTGATCTCTTGAAAACGACCCAAAATGGGCAGACATAATAATCATAAGACAGCATCCAAAAAAATCAGACCAAGATAAAAATCCGTCTTAAAATAATAATTGCCTAATAACTTGTGGATTTAATAGGGGTACACCACCCACTGTGCTTGACTTTATCTTAATTTGCTATTTCTTTTCACGCATCTGCGTAACATCGTATCTGATAACAAACGAAAAAGGTTGAGGATATTAAAATAATGACAAAAAAATTTGATAACTAAGGGTTACCAAAGATACCAACTGTACAATCTAGATAAAAACCACCCTCGTGAAATTAGAGAAGGCTTGCAGGTGTGCACCATTTCTTGGAAAGGTTTTTCTAGATATCTCCCTTTGCTATCTACGTGACAAAAAAATCCAAGAAATCTAGTGCTTGATAAGAATCCTTCCTTCACGTCGTGACTTGTTAACTAAAAAAATAAGCTAATTAAAAAACCATACAAGTATGGTAAGTAACCCTTTTGACTATCTGCTTTAAAAATAGGATGACACAAATTAGCTTTCTATTGATGGAATCATTTTTTCAAGGCGGTTTTTTCTAACCAATGAAAAAAAAATCTAGTTTTTTCTTACTTGTAGAGCTGCGGAGAATTTTTAAGCATGCGCAATTAGCCTCAAAAAGTTGCTATAAAAACACCAAACACCTTGCTTTGAATATTACTTTGACTAGTTTAGTCAGAACTGTATTTTATTACACAGTAGTTTACAACTATAAAAAAATAAGTGTTCATTAAAAGACCAAACTTAGAATAAAATTAGTGTTTTTGTAGCTGATGAATTTAGTGTTTTTACGCATGTTTTGCTGAATATTGATAAACATTACAGAAACATTTATCAAATATTTTTTTAAAAAAATCTAGGTTTTAATCAACACAAACTTTTATAGACGTTAAAAAGGACATAGTTTCTGTCTGCAGTTTTAGTGCTATTATAGGGGTTTCTTTTACATTATAATATGTGTTTAAAAAATGTATGTTTATTTTTATTTTTGTGTAAAGTGTTATTTTGGTAAGATTTTGTTTTTATATTAATATTCATCGTTTAGTCAATACCACTTTCGCCATCTATTAGCTATCTTTTGTAGACATATAACATTCCAAAAATACTACACATCGATATAAGCCGGTTTTTAACTGTCCTACCCCAATCAATAAGGGTTTCTATAGGGTCATTCTGTTATTGATACGTTCCAAAAGCTCTACTTAAATATCGATTTAAACGAACACCGTTTCACATGCGCTGCTTCGACTAAATAATCCCAGTGAGTGTGGTTTTACAAGCGTCCGAGAGAGTGCGCCGCATGTCTTAATATCAAACCTCGTTGTTGCTCTAAAAAGCGTCGGTAATCGTGTGGGCGCAAGCTCTTAGATTGCTAATTGGTTAGAGAGTGTACTTTGATATTGGCTCTGTCAGAATTTTGGTGCATCGCAAATTGATTTCATACTTAGTCAACTATTTATTTTTGTATTGCATTACATTTGTTCAGTTATTTTTTTTTTAAATAAATTCTTATCATTAAGACAAATAAGACGTAGCCTTTTTTCCAGTTTTCTTAAGTCTTCATAACTTCGCACCCAGTTTTTAAGCTTCGTTAGTTTGTTAATGTGACTTTCTATCATTGATTTTTTCTGGTTAGACATATTGATTTGTTGAATATCAGTTATTAAATAAGTGTGTTTTTTGAAATTTTGAGGAAGTATATAGTTTAGACCCCCTCCTTTTTTCAGTTTAGTATAAAATGGAAAAGTTTACAATAGTTAGGGAGTCAGCACGAAATGTAAGAAGATTTAATTTACAAGGCAACTCAATAGAATTTAAAATAAATACTTGCCCAGTGGAAGAAAATCCTGTTAGTTGGATTAGAGAAGTGCTAAATCAAATTTTGACAAGAGGTCTTAACAATGTTAGCCCTACAGATATGATAGGAATTTCATTTGAAAGCACAGAATTTAGATCGGGTACGGGTTATTTATCTTTTCGAAGAGCTGACAGTGTTACTTTAGATGACGTGTGGGAAATTATTTCCAAGATTTATCAGTCCAATCAAGCTGCACTGGATACAGATACTTTTAGATTAAATATGATGATAGTGAATATGCCTGTAGGTGCGAGAAATGATAGAAAATATAAGGATTTTAACGAGGCTTGTAGTAAGAAAAAAGGAATTTTGGTAGTTAAAAATAACGATTCCTTATGCTTGCCTAGGGCTATAGTTTTGGCTATTGCGAGGATAGATGGGGACCCAAACTTTAAAAAAATTTTACGGGACACTCAAAAGATACAGTTGACTTTGGCAAAAAAATTGATGGAGGACGCTGGCGTAGAGATACCGGACATCGGTGCTGGAATCCCTGAACTGCGATCTTTTCAAGATTTTTTAAAAGGACAATACAAGATTATTGTATATGAGTATACTTTACATATGCGAGGCCAAAATGTAATTTTTGAGGGACCCGATGCTCCCAAAGCAATCAATTTAATTCACCAAACAAATCATTTCAACGTTTTGACATCTCTCACCGCCGCTTTTGGTTATTCTTATTACTGTAAATATTGTCAGAGGGGTTATAATGATAAAGAAATGCATAGTTGTGCAAAGCAGTGCCCCCACTGTTTAAAATATCCTGCTTGTCCTGAAGAAATAAAAAAAGATGCAATATATGTTTAAGATATTTCCTGGGTGAAAGCAGCTATAACAATCATTTAGAAAAAATCCCCAATGAGGAGTATACTGCGTGTCAAAAAAAAAAGTTTTGTAAACAATGCTTTGGAATGATAACTATAAGCAAAAAAAATAAAATACATAAGTGTGAAGTTAGATTTTGCCCAACGTGCCGAAAAGAACATAAATATAATGAATTCTTTTATATGCAACCGTATAAAAAGCCTCGAAAAGACGAAAATAATGCCTTTGTATTTTTTGATCTAGAAACTAGACAAGAAGAGCGCATTGATGAGCGTACCTTAAGGCATACTCCCAACTTGTGCGTTTTTTTTTCAATACTGCACCTTATGTATGAAAGATGAAAGAGATTTATGCGAAAAGTGTGTAAAAAGGGTTCAAGTTTTAGAATCAGAAAAATGTATTGAGGGATTTTCATCTTATCTCCTGGATCTCCGAAAAACCTTTAAAAATGTTATTGTTATTGCTTTAAACGGGGGCAAATTTGACACTCATTTTGTCTTAAACTATTTTTTAACAGAAATGCCCGAATACAAACCGGACCTAATTATGGTCGGAACAAAAATTATCAGTATGGCAATTGAAAACATAAAATTTTTGGATTCATATCAATATTTTCCAATGGCTCTATCAAAATTACCTAAAGCTTTCGGACTCGGAAACGAAATATCTAAAGGAACTTTTCCCCATCTTTTTAACCTAAAAGAAAATGAAAACTACGTCGGACCTATTCCAGACATTCGATATTACTCGCCAGATACATTAAACGAAGACGATCGACAAAAACTAATTAAATGGCACGCAGAACAAGTTAAAAAAAATGTTATATTCGATTTTAAAAAAGAAATCAGGGAATACTGCATTCAAGATGTTAAAATATTAGCGTTAGCGTCGCCCTAATTTCGAGAAAACATTCTTTCGCTTACTGGAGTAGATCCGTTTTTAGAAGCCTTCACTATAGCAAGTACAACACAAAAAATTTTCCTTAAAAATTACTTAAAACCAAACACTATAGGAATTATACCTGCAGGAGGATACAGATGTAGTCAAAAAAAGCAATTTTCTACAATCGGTACTAAGTGGCTTCTCTGGGAATCACACCGGCGGGGCATTGAGATTCAGCATGCTGCCAATGGGGTTGAATATTTAGCAGGTGGGCTAAAAGTCGATGGATATTGTCTTGCAAACAATGAGGTACTGGAATTCCTAGGCTGCAGATTTCATGGATGTTTCTTATGCTACCCCCACTCCCGTGATGAAAGCTTAACAGAAAATAAATGCGAATCAATAAACTCACGATATAAATCTACGTTAGTAAGGTTAGATCACTTCAAAAACTTGGGATATTCGGTGACAACTATGTGGGAATGTGAATTTAGAAAGATGCTAAAAGCAAATCCTGAAATGACCCAATATTTAGAAAATCATCCTGTAATAGTTGAAGACCCTATTAACCCCCGCTCCGCGCTTTATGGGGGAAGAACATCAAACTTTAGACAGTATTATAAATGCAAGGAAGGCGAAAAAATACGTTATATTGACATTATAAGTATTTATCCTTATTCCTGCAAATATAAAGATTATTGTATAAGGCACCCGCGCATTATAATTGGGCATGAAGATTGCATGAAAGAGAATATTCATAGCATACAAGGACTGATAAAATGTCAAATTCTGCCACCAACCGACTTGCTACTGCCTATGCTACCCCAAAAAATAAATGGTAGGTTAATGTTCGTTCTTTGTCATATCTGCGCAGAAAAATATAATCTAGAGGATTGTGACCACTCTGATGAAGAAAGAAGTTTAAAAGGTACTTGGGCAAGTATAGAGATACACAAGGCGCTGGAAAAAGGATATAAAATTTTAAAGTTTTCGGAAATCTGGTCTTACGAAATGAGTTATTATAACCCAGAGACCAAGCCAAATGGGCTATTTAGTGAACTTATGAATACTTTTCTGCAAAAAAAGCAGCAAGCATCAGACTGGCCCCCTGAAGTTAAAACCGAAGAATAAAAAGAAAAGTACATTAGTGACTATTTTAAGCATGAAGGAGTTTTATTAAATCGTGATGAAATTGAATCAAATCCTGGTATGCGTTCTATTGCCAAGCTGATATTGAATTCGTTTTGGGGCAAGTGGGCGCAGTCGGAGAATCCTAGCCAGACAAAAATTTTAGACAATAAAAAAGATTTTTTTGACTTAATTACAAGCCCTGATTATACTCTAAACTCTATAATACCCGTAAACGAGGAGAAGATAATCGTGAACTATAAATTTAAGGAAGACGCTCGAATTCCTTCTCCCACAGTAAATTTAGTTATAGCCGTTTACGTCACTGCACATGCTAGGTTAAAGCTTTATGAGACTATGGAACGACTAGGAGACAGACTATTATACGTTGATACGGATTCTGCATTTTTTATCTCCAAACCTGGAGAGTGGGAGCCTCCATTGGGAAATTTTTTAGGAGATTTTACAGACGAGTTGTTAGAGTTTGGGAAGGGTACTTATATTGATGAGATTGTTCTAGCTGGGGCCAAAAATTATGCCTTTTCTACTTTTACCCCCTCTACAAACCAAAGAAATGTTGTATGTAAAGTTAAAGGTTTTAGCCTTAATTATAATGCCAGTCAAATAATTAATTTTGAATCCATCAAAAATATGGTACTTAACAATATAGAGGACCCCTTAATTGTAAATTTTTCATCGATCGGGAGAACCAAATTATCAGATGTTATTACAAAACAAGAATCGAAAAAATATAGACCCCTTTCCCTTAAACGCAAGTTTTATGAAGACTTTACTTCTTTGCCCTACGGTTATATTAAAAAGAAAAGACAATATAAAAACAAGATTAAAACCATTTTAGCTAAGCATTAGTATATTAGTATTTGATGTAGCTTTACTAAAAACTATACTTTAAATTGTATAAAACACAAAGCATGTATACAGTTCAGAATATCACCATTAAAAAAAAGTCAAGAGGAAAACAGGTAAGCGTGATAAAGTGGATTAAATAACGTAAAACAATAATAACTTAATCACCCATTTTTGAGCGCCTATCTTTTTTCTTTTTCAGCTTACTTGGTATAATTTCAATTTTTGTATTTAATATTGCTTTAAAGATAGTAGATTATTCCACTACTACACTCAATGTACTATATAGGTATTGTAAAAAGTATTGCGTTTCGAATTGCTTCTTTTCCTATTATATTTAAAATGGTCTGTTGTAGCACATATTTTTAAGGCCTCCACGGCGTCAGTTAATGAAAAAAAGCAAGTCGTAACGTGTTGCTTCTGAATAAATTTTTGGATGTGTTTATCTTTCTTATTTGTCTAGGAGGGGTTAGAGGTATAAAGGGATAGTATCTTCTTAACTTTAGAATCAGTTCTGTTACGAGTCAGTTACCGTTAGCAAAAATGTCGGACTATATTTCTGATAGTGTTTATTTTTCATCAAGTTTAACCGATAGTGAATCTTCGTGCGATGAAAAATTTTGTGTTAAGTGTATGGGCGGTATTGACTGTTGTGTAAATCGCTTTTATTTATCCATTTTTGTTCCTAAAGAAATGATTAAATTTGAAAACCTAAGTATTAAATGGGGTAAAAGCAACGGTGATAAGCTTATTATCTTAGACTTATTTAAGGCACCAATTAGATCTGTGATATTTTTTTCACCAATAAATTTTACAGAATTTATTAACATTTTAAAAGAAATCAAAATCGAAGAAGAAGTCAGAGGTAAATACGAAGTTAATATCGACAAGACTTTACCGAATATTTTATTTGGTAATATTAAAGTTGAATGTACTCCAGCAGAAACTGGTATTTATAGCGTGGATCTTCGACAACCTTTCCCCTGTTTTTTATTTGAAGAAGAATTAGAGCCTCTTTTTGAAAAATTAATCCAAATTGAAAGAGTTCATCAAAAGTTTAATGCATAGATTAGAATTCTGTACCATAAAGCAGTAATCTTCAACATAAAAATACTAAGTAAATGAAAGAAAAAAGCAACAGGTCTTAACGTGAAAGCTATTACCATAATTTGAACACCTGCATAAAAGCCCAGTTAAGTAATCAGACAAGAATCAACAAGTCTTGAATCCAAGACATAAAGTGGTGGGGCCCTATTTAACTTCGGTGATTGAGTCGTTTCGCTGTTAGTTCTCTGGTGAGCGTCGAGTAGTTTCAAAACTAAAAAAGTAAGATGTCCGATTCACCAAGTGGCTTGTTTCCGCGTTTTGACTATAGTTTTTGGGACTTAATTAAGAAAGAAAATAAATATATATACGAATCAGTGATAGTGCTATCTAACATTCAACTACAAATCAAAACAGGAATAAGCCCCGCTCGAGGATTTGATCCAGTTGTTAAATTCACATACTTAGGAGCAGTGGAAGCCAGTGTTAGTTTCGATCAACTTGATTGGCTTGACTTTTATTCCAATTTGGAGTCAAGTGACCTGAACGACAACCGAAGTATTTACTTATCAAACATTACCATGGTTCCGATGATGGTAGATGGCGAGAAATTAATAAAAGTGGAGACCCCTGAAGGAACAGTTTTTTTGTGTAGTGACTGGATAAAAAGCATTGACTCTTTAAACCATGTAATTTCAACAAGATTAAAATTACTACAAGGTTTAAAATTTAATTTTTTTTATTTTAATCTTATTTCCTACGTTGTAAAATGTAGAGTACCAGAAACTGTAGTTATTAACTTTTTAACCGAACTATGTAATTTGCATCCTTCTCAAGAATCTTATTGCATGTTGGAGTATTTATATTTCGGAAAAGATCAAATAATTAAGGATGTTATTGAATATTTTAATTTCACCAATTAAACATAATGTGTGTAAAAAAAATATTTTAGTCTTATGTTATGCTGTATTCTATTAGTTTTTAAAATATACTTAATTATATAGGTATATAAGATTATAAGCTGTATTGTCGATTTTTTTTATAAAAATTCTACTCTATTAGATGATATTAATAAATAAAAAACACTGTATTTAATAAAATTGATGTTTTATTTAATTAAAAGCTAGCAAAATTTAACATAAATAAAGTTTACAACCTAAACTTATTCTAATAAACTTAATATATTCTACTTATTTTATTAATTCATTGGAGTTGATCCAACTATTGTGTTTACTTGAAAAACCAAGCCATTTAACAAAAAGTTGATTTTTGCTTCCTTTTTTCTTGTTTTTATTACCTTTTCTATAAGGTAAATATTTTTCGACTTTGCTTTCTGAAGTTCATGTGTATAAAATGCTCCTTTTAGGTCATGTCCATTTAGGTCTTGTAAAAGGTATGTGGTTGGGAATGTAGGTTTTACCTTAATTACCTTGAAAACTTCAGAAGACCAATTAATTAAATAACTTTTGTCAAACACGCCTTTGTATAAGCTTATTCTAACCGAATCGCCAATGGCAAATTTAGGTTTTTTAGTTTTTAATTTGGGAACCAAAAGCATAGAAAGTTTGGTATTTCTTGTTACATCAACAGGTCTCATTTTGATAGTGCTGTGTTTGGTAAAATTGTATGATTTTGTAATTTTTTGTAATAAATCTATCCAATTATGGGTCCCCATTAGCGCCATTTCTTTGAAAAGTTTTCCTTTACGAGTTCGTATAACTCTCTCGGCAATCGCCGCTTTCTTAGTTGAGTAGGTCTGGTAAAAGTTAATATGTAATTTTTTCATTTCCTTTTGAAATTTTTTGTTAACAAATTCACCTCCAGAATCCGATTGTAAATTTTTACATGTGTACTGAGCCTCATTAAACATAGACTTTATAGCTAAGAGTACTACATCAGCTTTTTTAGATCTAATAGCCTTAGTCCACAAAAATTTCGAATAGCAATCTATGCATACCAAAATATATTTAAGCCCGTTGTTTTCATCAGCAAGGTTTTGAAGATCAGCTAAATCTATCTGCCAGAGATCGCCATATCCTAGTATTTTAGTCCTCCTTCTTAAAAAATTTTTCCTTGCTGGTTTAAAGAGCTCGTTAATTATTTGTTGTTTTTTAGTCATTTGTATGGCTAGACTGTTTCACCCTTGACAATTTCACATGTACTGAACTTTTTTTATATGTGTCAAGCTATAAACCCAGTTTTGCTAATTTACACCAAATAGAACATATCTCTTACGCCTAAGTCACGGAAGATTTAAAATAACAATACTTTCTATACGCTCAATTTTATTCGCGAGAATATTAACTTGTGCAATTCTGTTGTTCTGTATTTCAAGCATTTCATCTAATTCCTTGCTAAGCTTAGATTCTAATGTATTTCTTAAGTCATTATTTAACTTTAACATGAGAATTTGTGTTTCTTCCACTAACTTTGACATGAGAATTTGTGTTTCTTCCACTAACTTTCCAAGGCGTCTTTCTAGGAAATCATAATTTACAGAATCTTTGTATCCAATAGGATCTGCTAAGTTGCAAATACGACGGCCACCGATATCATAATTACCATCCGTAGTTAATTTGAACCCTTTCCCCGGTGGACCTCTTTTTCCTTCACCTTTAGGTTCCACAGATTTTCTCCCAAATTTATCTATAGACCTTTGCATGTCAACGGTTTAGAATCAACTGTCACTTATTTTTAGAAAATACATCTGTAATATACCCAATGTTTAATAAATTATATTACTTTCCCTTAACTCTTTTAATATACTAGAGATCTCGTTTTGATTTTTTAAACTTGAGTTTCCAGCGTTTGATGATGCCACTAATAGTTTCAATCTCTCTACAAGTTCTTTAGGAGTGTTCCAATAAACATATTCTATTTTATTCTTCGAATCATGATTTTTAAATTTCTGATTAATGTTAACCCCTGAACCTTTCTTAAATTGCAAGGGGCTGCCAGATGTCATCAACGGTAATAAAATGTTTTTAAACTTTCGGTTGTTATATCTAAATAAGCCGTTTCGTTTAACATATCCTCTATAGGCTGCATTACTTAAATTTAATATATGTTTGTACACGTTTAAACTGTCATCGCTTACATAGTTATTTTCAGGGTTTAAAAATGATGGATATTTTAAAAACATTAAATTATATAAATCTAGGCTACCTATTGATTCAAATATTTTTTTACCATTTCGGTAAAAAGCAGCATTACCTTTGGGAAATTTAACTTCGCAATTACCAAAATATAAACGATTTCGATTGTCAGAGTTTACTCTTTCTCCACATACGGTATCGTACTTTTTCTCATCCCTGTGGTTTTTGACATCTTCAATAAATTTTTCTAAGACACTTTGAAAACTTTCTTCTTTTACTGAACTTTTACGTGAAACTGTTGGTGTACTATTAGCTATTGGAGAAATATCTGAATGTGAAAAACTTTGATAATGGGAAGCATCGTATTGTTTAGGTAAATCATTTTCCCCATACTGTAATAAATCTTGCCCTGACTTTTTGATTGTTTGATTACTTTGATTTAAATAATCATCAAACGGTTGATTGTTCGTCTTACTAGAAGTAATGCTGGAAACAATATTAGAGTCCTTCGATGCTTTAAGATTTTTTAGCTGCGATGTGACCGGTTCAAAAAGATCTTCCAAATCCTGTTTACTTTCTAAATCTTTATGTTTCAAATCTTTAAATTTTTTTCTAACTGCGTTGGTAACCTCCAAAAGTTTTCTTTTTAAATTTAAATCTATATTATTCTGCATTGCAAATTAGATGTTGACTTTTCTATGCCTTAAAGACTAATGACCTAAATATTTTATTCAAGCAGTATAAATTGATCAAAACCTTTTCGAAACCTACCAGCATTTATATCTCTGGTTTTGTCAATAACAAAAAAACCGTATTTTTCCTCCCAGCAGTAGGATGCCATTTCTAAAAATTTAGGGTACGAAATATCGCCTGCCACATGGTCTGAAAAAACATGTTTAAGATTGGTTTCATCTTGCTTAAAAAGGACCACAAACGAAGCATTGTCTCTTAGCCCCTGTTTCAGAGCCTTTGAATATGATTGTATCAGTAAAAATGAATCCATTTCTTTATGCCTTCCCATTGAAAAGTAGTTTCTTATTGGTATTTGTGATTCTGTCATAATATCATCAAAAATAATTACATATCTATTTTTTGCTTCAGAAGGGTGCATTATTTCGTCTGGATTTTCAAACTCGTGGTATTCTAATCCTTCTATTGGTTGCAAAATTTGTTTAAGGTACTGATACTTTGGTTGATATAAAGACTTTGAAAAAATATACACATTTTCAAATCTAAGTCCTTCAGGATGAGTCAGCATTGATAATAAAATGTTCGTTTTTCCTGATCCACTCCCTCTCGCAAATATTGCACGTATATCATTAGGAAATAAATTACCATGCCTTCTTTGCTGTGACTTTAGTCCATCTCCAACGGCTTCATCAAAGTTTGTTACAGTAAATGTGTTTTTTAGCTGCTTAATCTTCATTTCGCAAAAATAATCTATATAACAGTCAAATACAAGTAACTAATATTAGTTCTATGAAGACCCTCAAAAGAAACAGACCTTTGCGAAGTGGTCGGTGGAAAAAGACTGGCAGTGGGTTAGTAAACAGCTTAATTAATAAACTACCGCTTGAACTTCACTTGCCTGGTCATAACTTCACCGGTCCAGGAACAAAAATACAAAAGAGATTAGCTAGAGGAGACATACCTAAAAATCACCTTGATAGCCTTGCACGAGAACACGATATTGCATACTCCAATACAAATAATATAGATAAAAGGCACCTTGCAGATAAAGTGCTTTTGGAGAACGCTTGGGAAATTGTAAAATCACCTAATTCTAGTTTGAAAGAAAAATCAGAGGCTTGGTTAGTGTCAACGATTATGAAAGCAAAAAGAAAGCTGGGGATGGGTCTTAGTGACCAAAAAAAATATGGATTAAGGCTTAATAAAATCATATCACGAAAGGGTAAAAATAAAAAAAGTAAAATCAACTTAAGATTAAAAAAAGTTTCTTTCGGGTCAGGACTTGTTAAAAAAGTACGAGATGGCATAAAGAAGTCAAATAAAAATAATTTATTACAATTAACTAAAGCTGCATTAAAAGTTGCAAAAAAAACTGTTAACAAATCTGGTGGTAAAAAAAATATTTTAAAACCTAGAATTATACCAATACCCAAGACTGGTGGTTTTATTGGCATATTACCTATTTTTGCCAGCTTGGGGGCTATCGGGTCATTAGCCTCAGGCGCCGCCACTCGCCAGAACAGTTAATGCTATAAAAAAGGCTAAAGAGTCACTTCCAGAAAATAAAAGGCATAATAGCGCTATGGAAGAAATACAAATAAATAAGAACGGTAGTGGATTATATCTAAAACCCTATAAATCAGGCCTAGGACTATACCTTAAAAATTCTCATTCAAAAAACTTTTAAGTTCCCTTCCTGACAGGCCACTAACAAACTTTGATCTTATAACTTGTGCAAAAAAATTAAATATATCAAATTTTAGAGGTGTTTTTATGAAAGACGCATTACCAAAAAAGGGTCCAAGAAATAACGAATGCGCAATAGTAAATTTAGATGAAACGTCAGGAATGGGCACGCACTGGGTTGCATATAAAAAGAAATATTCTACTACCTGGTATTTTGATAGTTATGGTAATTTACCACCACCTGAAGAAATTGTGAAATACCTAAAGACAGGTTCTAACAAGTCTAAAAAAGTTCTATATAACTACTTTCGTGAGCAAGATTTTGGTTCAGTTCGTTGTGGGCATTTATGTCTGAAGTTTCTTTTGTTATCTTAAAAAGTGACTATGAATATTGAAGAAATGAAACGCGAAGATCTTAAGCTTTATGCGGGGTCGTTAAAAGCTCTATGTATTAAAAAGAGTTTACTGAACTTGAGCGTCGAAGAATTGAAGTATGTTCCAAAAGAAGTAATACTGGCAATGGCATCACACGAGATTAAACATGTTTATAGCAATTTGCCTATGTATTTGCAGAATGATGATGACATAAAATCTCATCTACTGTGTTATGAACACTGGCCGAATGAAGAAGATAGCGATGTTGACACCTGCAGTATCCCCCCAAGAAGATTGTACTGCTGTGGCTGTTCACTAAAAGCGAAAACTTCTGTGTATAACATAACTGAAGAATCTCGTGACGTTTGTGGTATCTTTTAAGTTTTTTTTTGCAATAGTTTATATTTTTTATAATAAGTTATCTTTTATGTATTATTCAATTTTGTGATTATATAAATAAAAAATTATAAAACATTGTGACAGTATGTCTTTTACATTCACCCTGTCAGGTTGTACCAGTGTGCTAGCTGCAAACTTTTTTCCACCCATAGAATTGCAGCGAGAGTGTTCTTACGGATTAGGGCTACTGGGTTTTTATTCGTACAATTCAATACATAATATTCACAGAGAAAATAATACAATTGGCTTTAGAGAGAATAAGCAATCAAAAATAATATTAGTACGTATTCCATCTGGAGCATACGAGATATCTGATATTAATAAAGCAATTTTAGACGGTTTGTCTTTTGAATTACAAAAAAAGTCTGTAAAATCTGGAACTTTTAGTTTAGCAGCAAATAATAATACATTAAAGTGTGAAATAAAAAGTGATTTGTTTATAGATTTTACAGTTAAAAACTCTTTAAGCTCTGTATTGGGCTTTAGTGAGGAAATAGGAATACTATAGGAAACTAGATTAATAAAATTAAGCTGTAAATAACCATCGAATATTATTTATCTTCCTGTAAAGCCTATCTCTAGAAAATATATTGATAACATAACCATTCAGGTATTAAACGATAACGAAAATCTAATTGATTTTCAGGGAGAAAAAATAATTATTAAGCTTGAACTTCGAAAACTACAATAATATGGGATTTTGTTATCTAAGTCATGCTACGACATGCCCCAAAATTGCTAATTATCAATATAAACAGAATAAAATATCTAGCAATAACAGTTTGACTTTGTCGTCCAAGGTATCAACACCATACGGGCTCTCAAAATCCGACCTGGACTTCTTAGTTTCTCTTGGTCTTAAACTAAAAATTTAATATGGAATTATCGACAATGAAACTTAATATTTTTGACAACCCTATCTTTGACAATTCACTAGTTAGTACACATCTTTATACTTACAAATCTTACGGATCTCCGACTTTTGAAAATTCTGATATAGTTCAAATATTCATAAATCATTCGGATTTATTACTTGATATTGCAGACTCCTTTATTTATGTTGAAGGAACATTTACACCTGGTATTACGGATGCTGATGCCTACCTATCAAATAACTGTCTACTTTTTCTCTTTGATGAAATTAGACTTTGTCTAGGAGGGGAAACAATTCAAACAATAAGAAAACCAGGTATTGCTACAACATTAAAAAATCTTGTCTCCTTTGGGAAAGTAGACCTTTCCGGATTAGAAAGCTCTGGTTGGAACCAGTCTTCCAAAGCGGGTCCTATCTATCACAAATTATCTAACACGTTTTGTGGTAGAATACCATTAAAACAGATATTTGACTTTGCAGAGGATTATAATAAAGGGGTAGTTAATTTGAAAGCAGAATTAAATTTTACCATAGCCCGAACTTTCAAAAACGCATATGTCGGTAAAGCTGAAGCCAGCGTAAATATTAATAAACTTGAATGGAAAATAAAGCATCTTATTCCTGAAGATAGACAAAAACTGGCACTATATAGTCAAATTAAACGGAGAGGCACAGGGTCGGATATTAAGGCTGCATATAGATCCTGGGATCTTTACGAACTTCCATCCTTAAGAAAAACTTCTAATGATGTATGGGCCCTAAAAACGTCCACAAGTTTGGAGAAACCTCGATATATAATTATTGGATTTCAATCAAACGATAGTCTTGATTCTGTAACAAAGTCGGCCACAGAGTTTATTAATGCTAATATTCGGGATATTCGTCTATATCTCAATTCAGATGTCTATCCCCTCGAACGCTGGAACTTGGATTTTGAAAAATCTCTTATTAATATTGCGTACTATTATTATGAAAACTTTCAAGAGGGATATTATTCACGAAAAAATTATGATGTGATGATGGGGATAAAGGAATACACAAAAAACCCCATATTTGTGATTGATTGTGCAAGTCAATCGGAACCCATTAAAGCAGGGACTGTGGGCATTAAAATTGAATTTGAAAGCAAGACGTCCTTCCCAGACAATACCAGAGCATACGCATTAATACTTCATGACTCATTCTTAACTTACAAT
Source organism: Aspidapion aeneum (assembly GCA_963576565.1). Lineage (NCBI taxonomy): Eukaryota > Metazoa > Arthropoda > Insecta > Coleoptera > Brentidae > Aspidapion > Aspidapion aeneum. Next base: position 72,167,082 of record OY755041.1, on the reverse strand, counting down.
CCACTCGAAGGCGATGTAAAACTTTGGAATACATTGTAATAACATGTATTATTATTTTTAGAAGTACATAAATATGTTTTTTAAATAAACAATTTAACTTTTTATAATGTGTTTTATTTATATTTCTAGTTTATTAAAATAGTTAAGTACGTATAATTCTAGTGTGCTAGAGAGAGAGAGAAAATAGGATGCGTTAGAACGAGAGAGATAATTCTAGTGTGCTAGAGAGAGAGAGAAAAAATAGGGTGCCAGTCTTGCACTGGTACGTACTCAAAGGGGGGAAAGTTAATACTCAAAGGGGGGAAATCTATGACCATCTTTTATTATTGCTACGCCTTCATGCACGGTGTTACGCACTTCGACTTTCAAAAGGCCAACCAATGAGAGACAAGCTCTTTTCTGATTGGCTGGCCGCCATCTTTTTTTTTTCCTGCTGCCGCCATTTTGGCTCCTCCCCCCTTCGGGGGAAGTCGCTTTCTATTGGTCGACCCTTAAAATAAGGGTCTCCCACTTCGCCTATCATTGGCCAGCCAATGAGAGGCAAGCTCTCTTCTGATTGGCCAGCCGACATTTTGGCTCCTCCCCCCTTCGGGGGATGTCGCTTCCTATTGGTCGACTCTTAAAATAAGGGTCCCCCACTTCGCCTATCATTGGCTGGCCGCCATCTTTTTTTACCCCCTTCATGGGGAGGGGAGGGGAAGACCACGCCTCCGGGGGTGAGAGGGGGGAGGGGAGGGGAATTGTCGCGGCCACGCCCCCCTGCGGGGAGGGAGGGGGGTAAGTGGGCGTGGCCACGCCCAGTTCGGGGGGAGGGGGAAGTAGGCGGGGCTTATGGTGGCAGGAGTGGGGATGTTTTAAAGTAGCCGTATAAACTACTAGCACGTTGGTGAAGAGTATGTAAGTACTCTTTAGACCACCGAGACCAAAAATCCTGGTGCAACTTCTGGAGCAATTGCCAGCGATCTAATCTATTAAGGGGGGTGTCACTAAAATTGGGTTCGGGAAGTGCACTAAGAGACTCTAAGGTCAAAAAATGACTGGGGTGATTGCCGAAATGTCATTCGGATCACTACTAAGGGGGGTTAAAGACCTACTATTTAAAAAGGCTTCTATCTGTACAAGCAGAGTGTACATCTCCTCGTATGTTAAGATTTGAGATCCAACTATACGTAACAAATGAGTTTTAACGGATTTTACTGAAGATTCCCAAAGACCGCCAAAATGGGGTGCAGAGGGGGGATTAAAATGCCACGAAATTGTTTCTGCTTTTGAAGCATCACGCATTAGATTACATAAAGTTCTATAAGCTCCAGTAAAATTAGTTCCACAGTCACTGGTTCGTCCCGCCTTCCTTTTTGTGAATATGTTCTTTTTACTATAATTTACCAAATTGGTTCGAATTAGGCTATTTGGTGATTCACTAGAGCATTTTCTATTTTTTGTTTATTTAGTATTAATTAACTAATTAAGTACTTAAAATTACTGGGTTATTTGCATTTGAAACTCCCGCGGTTTTAGAGGCAAATATTACAATTTGCTATAATTAATTTACTTTACATAAAATGCATTTTGAATTACTAAGGTTCCTAGTTCCTTTAATATGGACCTTCGTAATCTCATTCCTTCCTACTTATTCCTTTTCTCCTACGCCTATGGATTAACGACGCCACTGGGCGCCATGTGGGAGAATGAACGCAGCAGCGATACCTGCTGCAGCATCACAGAGAACCGTTTCGCCTTCGAACGATAATACACGCGTGTTAGCGACTCTCCTACCACATGAATGTGGGTGCAAAAAATACGGTTTAACAGCGCGTCCTCCCATGAGTTCCGCTTCCTGTATAAAAATGGTAAGTGAAAATGCATTATTTTTACCTTACATACATTTGTTTATTGCTACACTAACCTAGAAGGTAAACTAGACCATTTCAGAATCCCTTGTACCAGCTTAGCCTATGACCTTATTCCCTTAACTTTATACAGTCCACACCTGACACCGTTAAATTCCAGACAATCTCCTTTCTGGACCACCAGGGAACCCCATTTTTGATCCTTAGCGACCCGGATTTCTGGAATCGTTTTTTTGCCTTTTTAGGTTAGTTTTTTTACTGGTTTCAAATGCAAGAAAAACCCTTGTTTTTCCTAAATGCCTTTTTTACTGGTTTCAAATGCAAGAAAAACCCTTGTTTTTCCTAAATGCCTTTTTTACTGGTTTCAAATGCAAGAAAAACCCTTGTTTTTCTTACATGCCTACTTTAGAAAACCCCTAGGTTTCTAAAATACATTTTGCGATTTTTTTTTGTGTAAAAACAAATGCAAGAAAAACCCTTGTTTTTCTTACATGCCTACTTTAGAAAACCCCTAGGTTTCTAAAATACATTTTGCGATTTTTTTTTGTGTAAAAACAAATGCAAGAAAAACCCTTGTTTTTCTTACATGCCTACTTTAGAAAACCCCTAGGTTTCTAAAATACATTTTGCGATTTTTTTTGTGTAAAAATTAAATATTTTTACCAATAAATTTAGCCTTTTCATGCGAAAAACCAAACACAGATAAAATCTGTAAACTACTATGCTTTTTTTTGTTTCGAATAAATCAAGTTTTTTCGTTTCTTTTTTGTAAAAAAAAAACCGTATAGAATTTGGGTGTTTTTTTGTTTGTCACTGGAAATAGTTTAAAATAGTGTCTGCAAAGTGCTATTATTTTAGCCGTTGTGCCTTCACATTTGTGGATTGCTATAATTATATCCAATTTGCTCGAAAAAAATCTCCAAATTGCCATATTCATTTTTGCTTATTGCAAATTGCTATGACTATATCCGATTGCGGATGCTTTACTATATTCGTTTTTGCGTAAAAATTGCTATGAATATATCTATTTCTAATTTACTATTATAATATCTGTCTGCAAATGGCTATGATTGTATCCATTTTTTGCGTGCATAATAAATTTTGAAGGAAATTTAATTCTTAACTTGAGAATTTGTTTTCGTGTAAAGGCAGATAAATAGTTTTACCAAATTAAATGCTTTTGATTTGTAGGTATTTATTTTTAAATTTAATACATAGTAGGTACCTACTTATTTGAATTCGCGAGGCGAAGATGAAAAAACTTATACACAAGTTTTTTTGTTATCATTAGTTTGCATCGGGTATTTTCTTTACTTTTGTGCGCTTATAGTTTGATTATTGTAATTAAACGTAGGACATTAATATTTATACAGGGTGTCCAAATTTTGATTTTTTTTCAGTTTACCTAATTTTTGTCAATTATTTTTTGGATTTTTTTTTAAATCATGTCTAGTTCGGATAAAATTTTAAAGGCTAAAGCCTTGCGCTATAGTGCGATTTCACAGCTAAATTTGATCATTGAATCCGCGACCCTCGCAAAAAATGACCCTGCCTATCACAGCGGCTTTAAAGTCAAATTTCGGACATTGTCAAAAATCAAAAAAGATTTTGAAAAGCACCATAATACTTTGTTGACGTTGGTAGCCTCTGATGAGGATCGCTTAGTAGTAGAAAACAAAGTGTTTATGGACTTTTGCAAACGCTGTGACGAGATTTCCACTATATTTTACGAACTTTTCGAACTACCCTTTGAAGATGGAGGGCTTTTGAGCAGTACGATAAATCCCATGGGCAGTCCCTGTGCCTCCACAGACCAGCATGGTTTACTGCCTAGGATAAAAATACCTCTTTTTCAAGGGGAATTTAAGGAGTTTCCAACCTTTTTGCAAGCCTTTAATGCTACCGTGCACAATAATAGGTCGCTGGGAAACTTTGAAAAATTCAATTTGCTTTTTTCTAATTTAAAGGGCCCTGCCCTGGATGTCATTTCTGACATTCCTATCCTTGCTGAAAATTATTTAAATGCCTACCACACCTTGGTGGATAGGTATACAAATAAACGATTACAAGCTTACCTTCACTGGAAGGCAATTGAAGGCTTCTCTCCTCTTACTAAAGAGAATGCTACGAATTTGAGGAATTTGCTTGATTGTTTTTCGAAAAACTTAAGGGCTTTAAAAGTCATGGGTTTTAAAACGGAGTTTTGGGATTATATTATGGCACAAATGCTCTTGGATAGGTTGGACCCAACCACGCGCATGGCATTTGAGCAAAAGTATTGCTCCAATGAGATCCCCTCTTATGATAAAATTCGTGCTTGTGTTTCTAGCCATTGCATTGCGTTGGAACAAATACAACAAACTCAAGATTACTTAAAAAATAAAGATTTGTCAATTTCAAGTCAGAAAAATCAAGCAAAGTTTCAAAATCGATCTGCTTTGTTTGCTAATACTCAGAGAGCCTCCAAAAATGCCTCCCAGTCTCCAAATGGCCAAAGTGGCTTAAATAATGCTCCAAACCCTCAAAATTTTTGTTTTCTCTGTAAAAGTGGCGATCATATAATATACAGATGTCCTAATTTTTTGGCGAAAACTCCCCAGCAACGTTTTGAGATTGTTAAACAACATAAAGCGTGTGTCAACTGTTTGGCCTCAAAGCATAATTTACCCCAGCAATGCAAATCAGAAAAAAGATGTTTACATTGTGGCCAATTTCATCACAGTCTCTTACATTTTTTTCCTATTAATTCTACACCTAGTTCTGCGAGTAGCCCCTCTACTTCTGCAGTGCAACCCCCGAGGAGCCCCGTGGCTTCCGAATTTAATAGAACCACTAACACCATTGTTACTGGTATGTCTTTAAATGATCGCGAAGTACTTCTATGTACCGCTTTAATACAAATACAGGATGTTTTTCAAAATTGGCACACAGTGCGCGCCATCTGTGACTCCGGTGCTCAATCTTCATTTATATCTAAGTCATGTGCTGATAGTTTGGGCCTTCCTAAATTTAATATCGCCATGACTCTACAAAGCTTAGATCGAATGACAACTTCGGCAAAATCTGGAATTAATTGCAATATATCCTCTTTGCGTGATAATAATTTTGTTTTTAATTTTGATGCGATAATACTCGATAAAATTTGTAGTGATTTACCTCATTCCTCATTTTCGATTAAAAGTTTTCCTTTTCTCGCCAACTTAGAACTAGCTGACCCAGGCTTTAATAAAAGCGATAAAATTGATTTATTGTTGGGCGGCGATGTGTACCCTTACATTTTGCTAGATGGTCCTTTGTCTACGGGACCCAACAACCCCGTCTGCATTAATACTATTTTTGGTTGGGGAATAATGGGCAATCTTTCACTTTCACCTTCAACTACAAATCAAATTAAAACATTTTTTACTACGTCAATGAACGATTCTTTTGTCAATTTAGATAAAAATCTACAACGATTTTGGCAAATAGATGACATACCTAATGTCAAGGCCATTGACCCCGAAGATGAGTTTTGCGAAAATTATTTTTTGAAAACTACCTCAAAAAATGAGGAGGGGAGATATATTGTATCTTTACCATTTAAAGTTACTGCTCCAGATTTTGGCGACACTCGATCCATTGCCGTACGTCGTTTTTTCTCCCTTGAGAAGAAATTGCTACAAAACCCTGATTTTTATGCTGCCTACAGCTCTGTTTTACAAGATTATTTAGATAATAATCATATGCAACCGGTTTCTGCACCTTTGCCGACCGAAATTTCAAATCATTTTTATATTGCACACCATGCGGTGTTTAAAAAAGATTCTACTAGCACCCCCCTGAGGGTGGTTTTTGATGCGAGCATGCACGCCCCTGGCAAAATCTCGCTCAACAACGCTGTTTATACTGGGCCCCCTTTACAAAGGGACTTACAAAAAATTTTATTACTTTATCGTTTGCATAAATTTTGCTTTTGTTGCAACATCCGTCAAATGTACAGGATGATTTTAGTTGACCCTAGTCAAACTAATTATCAAAGAATAGTTTGGAGATTTGATCCTAACCAGCCTATTCAAGACTTCGAAATAAATAGAGTTTTATTCGGGGTCTCTTGTAGCCCCTTTTTGGCTATCAGAACTTTGCTGCAACTTGCTAGAGAGCATGAGGACCTTCCTCTTGCCTCAAAAATCATTGAGGAGGCAGTTTTTGTCGATGATGTGATTTCGGGAAGTGATGACTTTTTTAAGGCCACTGAGATGAAAAATCAATTAATCGAGCTACTTAGCCGAGGTGGATTCGAATTGCGTAAATGGGCGAGCAATTGTCCCGAGTTACTATCCGATCTTCCTGAGTCACACATTTCGATGAAGGCTCTTTCTCTCGATTTAGATGCTGAAAATTCAACTTTGAAAATTCTCGGTTTAAATTGGAACCCTCATACTGATGAATTTTTTTATACTTTCGACTGTTCTCTCCAAACATGCACTAAAAGAACAATTTTAAGTAATTTGGCCCGCATTTACGACCCTCTGTCTTTTTTGGCGCCAATAGTTTTAATTTTAAAATTAATTGTTCAATACTGCTGGGCAGAAGACTTAAACTGGGACGACCCTGTCAGTCCGGAAATTGTTTTTAAATGGGAAAAATTTAAAAATGAATTAAAGTTTTTGCATTCTGTTAAAATTCCTCGTCAAATAATTTTGCCTAATGCTAGTCAAATCCAGCTAGTAGGATTTTGCGATAGTTCAGAACGGGCCTATTGTGCTGTCGCTTATATTCGAATTTTTTATTCTGATGGAAACATTAAAGTTTTTTTTGTTTGTAGTAAATCTAGAGTCGCACCGTTGCGTCGTAAACTAACTTTACCAAGACTAGAGCTTTTAGGAGCTGTTTTGTTGGCTAAATTAATGGATTTTTTACTAGAAACGTTCTCGGAAAAAATTAAATTTGATAAAATTCTTGCTTTTACTGATAGCACAGTGACCTTATCTTGGATTCAGGGATCTCCTCACAAATTTAAAACATTTGTTTCGAATAGAACTGCCTATATACAAGGAAGAATTAGCCCTGAGTTTTGGCATTATGTTCCTACTGAACAAAATCCTGCTGACTGCGGTACTAGGGAAATGTATCCCTCTGATTTACAAAGATTTTATTTTTGGTTAGAAGGGCCTTCTTTTCTAAACCAACCTACAAATACTTGGGATTTTATGACAGTTACTTACGATGGGAATGCAGTTTTGGAAGAACAGCGAAAAAATATTTTTAACGTTTTTACTTGCGAACAAACAGTTGAATATTATGTAAACAACTTGTTTGAAAAATACAGTTCTCTTTTTAAAATTAAGAGAATAGTTGCTTACTTTTTGCGAGGGTTACAAAAGTTTAAAAATCCCTCATACAATTTTGCTACTGATTACCTTACAAATCAGGATTACTACAAAAGCTTACTTTTTATTTCGAAATGCGTACAATCTTTTTCTTTCCAAAAAGAAATTGAATTACTAAAAGATAAGAAACAGCTTCCAAAAGCTTTTCAAAAATTATGTCCATTTTTGCATAATGAAAGCTACGATTTGCTTCGTGTTGGAGGCCGTTTATGCCATTCAAATTTATCATACGATAAAAAATTTCCAATTCTTTTGCCTTCTAGTGCAAAATTCACTGAATTACTGATTTTAGATTTGCATCGCAGCAATCTTCATTGTGGTATACAGACCACAACTTTTTTACTAATGCAAAACTTCTGGGTATTGTCTGCTAAAAAGGTAGTGAGAAAAGTTTTATGTTCTTGCCATACTTGCTGGAAAACTAAACCTAACTCCCTTCAACCCCCTATGGGTAACCTACCGAAATTTAGAGTTTCCGAAGCAAAGGTGTTCGAAAATGTAGGTATAGATTTTTGTGGTCCGTTCACGATTACTCTTGGTCGGACCAGAGGTGCAAAAACCATGAAAGCATATGTCTGTTTATTTATCTGTTGCGCTGTTAAAGCCGTGCATTTAGAGTTAGTCTCTGATATGACATCAGAAGCCTTTCTGGCTGCTCTGCGCCGCTTCATAGCTTGAAGAGGACTATGCTCAAAGATCTCTTCAGACTGCGGGACCAACTTCGTGGCCTCTGAAAAATACTTGCGACAAATTTTTTCTGATTGCGTGAAGGGGGAAGGTATAGTTTGGTCTTTTAACCCACCTGCTGCTCCCCACATGGGAGGCATTTGGGAATCAAACATTAAATCTTTAAAGACTCATCTTCACAGGGTAGTTGGAAATCAAATACTCACCTATGAGGAATTAAATACGGTTTTAACCCAAGTTGAAGCCATAATGAACTCACGTCCTTTATGTGCCTTAAGCACCGATCCTACTGATCTGGCGGTCTTGACTCCTAATAATTTTTTAAATTTGAGGCCTCCAGGTACAATACCCGATCCAAACTACTGCGATATTGCGTTAAACAGGCTGTCCAGGTGGCAACTGTTGCAAAGAATGCACCGCGATTTTTGGATTCGCTGGCATCGCGAATATTTGCACACTTTGCAACAGCGAGCCAAATGGCACCAACCTCTTGCTTCCATTGATATTGGTACTATGGTACTGATCAAAGATGAAAATTCCACTCCATTGGATTGGCCCCTAGGCCGCATTGAAGACCTTATTAAAGGTTCTGATAATGTTCCACGGGTTGCTATTGTAAAGACTACTAAAGGTACCTACAAACGGCCTTTGGTAAAACTATGCGCCCTGCCTACAAATTAAACTCTCTGAAATGCCCCTGGGCATTCTCAGGGGGGTGGGAAATGGTTCGTCCCGCCTTCCTTTTTGTGAATATGTTCTTTTTACTATAATTTACCAAATTGGTTCGAATTAGGCTATTTGGTGATTCACTAGAGCATTTTCTATTTTTTGTTTATTTAGTATTAATTAACTAATTAAGTACTTAAAATTACTGGGTTATTTGCATTTGAAACTCCCGCGGTTTTAGAGGCAAATATTACAATTTGCTATAATTAATTTACTTTACATAAAATGCATTTTGAATTACTAAGGTTCCTAGTTCCTTTAATATGGACCTTCGTAATCTCATTCCTTCCTACTTATTCCTTTTCTCCTACGCCTATGGATTAACGACGCCACTGGGCGCCATGTGGGAGAATGAACGCAGCAGCGATACCTGCTGCAGCATCACAGAGAACCGTTTCGCCTTCGAACGATAATACACGCGTGTTAGCGACTCTCCTACCACATGAATGTGGGTGCAAAAAATACGGTTTAACAGCGCGTCCTCCCATGAGTTCCGCTTCCTGTATAAAAATGGTAAGTGAAAATGCATTATTTTTACCTTACATACATTTGTTTATTGCTACACTAACCTAGAAGGTAAACTAGACCATTTCAGAATCCCTTGTACCAGCTTAGCCTATGACCTTATTCCCTTAACTTTATACAGTCCACACCTGACACCGTTAAATTCCAGACAATCTCCTTTCTGGACCACCAGGGAACCCCAGTCACTGTGGAGTGAAACAAGTCTGCCTCTACGGCCTACAAAGCGGCGTAAGGCTGCCAGAAAAGCATCGGAAGACAAGCTTGAAACTAGCTCTAAATGCAAAGCTTTGGTAGAATAACAAACGAAAAGACAAAGGTATGCTTTCGTCGTGCGAGCTCCTCGGTAGCGAGTCATTAACAGATTAAAGGGACCTGCGAAGTCAACACCTGTGTGAAGAAAAGGCTTAACTTGGCTCACGCGAAGTAAGGGTAGATCACCCATGGGAGCTTGAACAGGGGTCGGATGTATCTTATAGCAAGTAATACACTTAGAAACTACCTTTCTAATTACATTTTTGCAGGAAATTATCCAAAATTGTTGTGCGATTATGTACTGAATTGATTGAATTCCTGCATGGAAATATTTCAAGTGTACATAACTAACCAAAAGTTCCGTAAATCGACGATTGTTGGGCAATAGAGCAGGAAATTTTTGTTGAGGACAACGAAGTAGAATTTCTTAATCTGCCACCAAGCGAAGTATGCTTTCATCATCTAAAAAGGGGCTTAGTCTTCTAAATAATTTTGAGGGTAAAAGATGCTGTTGGATTCTATCAATTTCATGAGAAAAAGCTAAAGTTTGTACATGCTTTACTAAGAGCATGACAGACTGATGTAACTCTAAACTAGTAAGAGGTTCAGTTACTTTGATTTTGTTTCTACAATTCGACAAAAATCTTAAAATATATGCTAAAACTCTACGTAATCTATCAAAACTAGAAATATTTTCTATTAGTTGAGCTAACAGATGGGGTTCTAATTCTGCTACAAGAAGACATGTTTTTCTATGTTCAGGAAGGTCTTCATCAGACAATGGAAGATTTATTTCTGTCCATGTGTCGGTGTGTTGCGACAAAAAACTAGGGCCATACCATCACATTGAGCTTTCTGACAACTCAGATGGGAGGAGACCACGACTACCTAAATCTGCAGGATTGTTCTCAGATATGACATGATGCCAATGCGAGGAAGGGATTTTTTCTTGGATGAAAGTTGATCTATTACTAACAAAAGTGGTAAATCTATGTGGGGAAGACTTTATCCAAGAAAGGACTATAGTTGAATCACATCAAGCGTATATTTCACTAATTATTAGCCTGGGCTGATAAATTCCTAGAACATAATGTAACAATTTTGATAACAGAACTGCTCCACACAGTTCAAGGCGGGGTATACTAATTGTTTTTAAAGGGGCTACTTTGGATTTTGCAGTCACAAATTTGACACAAAATTCATTATCTTTTAATGAAAATCTAAAATAAACAACAGCACAATAGCCTTTTTCAGAGGCATCTGAAAAGCCATGAATCTGAATTGATTGGTAACTATCAGGCACTACTCTACGAGTTATTTTACATAAAGATAGCAAACTAACTTCACTTGTAAATTTTTCCCATATTCTACTAATTTCTATCGAGGGTGGATCATCCCAATTGAGCTTTAAGTCCCAAATGTTTTAGGAAAAAAGTAACAGGGGTTAAGATACCTAGAGGGTCAAAAATCTTAGCTAAGTTGCTACGTAAATTACGTTTTGTACACGGTGACAAAATTGAGTTTATCGAAAATTGATAGCAATCTGATGATGGACTCCACTCAAGTCCTAAAACTTTAAGAGTATTATTGGAATCAGCATCAAAGGATAAATTTTCATTGCACAGATGAGAAGAAGGAAAGTCTGCCAAGAGTCTTGGGTCATTGCTGCACCACTTGCGCAATTGAAACCCACCTTTGGCAAGAAGAGAAATTAGGTCTTTCTGAATCCTTTTGGCACCTTCAAGGTCACAATGCATGCCAGTTATATCATCTACATATGAGTGCGAGATAATTAGTTCTGAAGCTTCAGGGTAATTAACTTTCGCCTGCTCAGCTAAAGTAAGCAATGATTTGATAGCTAAATAAGGGCTGCATGTTAATCCATAAGTAACAGTACAGAAAGCTATGTCTTCGATTGGACCATCAGGCTGAAAACGCCAAAGAACGCGTTGATAATCCTGATGAGGAGGAGTAACTAGAATTTGTCTAAACATTTTACAGATATCCGCTGTAAATACGAATTTTTCCAATCTAAATAACAGAAGTAATTGACATATGTCAGCTTGAAGTTTGGGACCAGGAAGCAGGCAATCGTTTAATGAATAAGGATCACTAGAACCTTTAGCAGAGCCATTATAAACCACGCGAAGTTTAGTTGTGACACTAGAAGGCTTTAGTACACAATGATGTGGGATATAATAACTTTTATCTGGAATGGCCAAAGATGAAATTATTTTCATATGTCCTAAAGATAAGTATTCCTTCATAAAATCGGAATATTGTTTTTAATTTTTAACAATCTACGTTCTAATGCTAAGAATTGCTTGAGTGCTAACTCTCTACTGTTGGGAAAAGAAGGTTCACTAGACTTAAAAGGTAGAGATACTACAAATCTGCCTGTCTCTGTTCTATAAGTGGTTTCAGAAAATATATTTTCAGCTAAACTATCTTCAGGTGACATTGAATTGACCTTGGGAACTTCCTCGACAAGCCAAAATCTCTGAATGGTATCTTCGAGGGTGTCCATTGCCAAAAATGTTTGAGAAATGAATTAACTAATTACTTTAGACGAAGAACAAGTTTTACCAATAAGCAAATAACCAAAAATACTATTAATTGCCACTGGATCATTAGGACCAGCAACAATCTTTCCATCTTTAAGAATTCTTGCAAATATATCAGCTCCTACTGATATATCAACCGGTCTAGATTTGTAAAAATAAGGATCGGCTAGCTGACAATTTTTTAAGAAAGGCCAATTAGTAGTGGAAAGTGTTGAAAGTGGAAGATTTCCACATATTTTAGGGATAACTACGGCACTAAATTCTAAAAGGGGACTAGATTTTCCTGAAGGACGAATGGTAGAAGGAATGCTCTCACAACTTTTAAGCATAGGGGCTTCACCAATGCCTTGCACATCGATATCTGATTTGTAACTATGTAAACCAAGACGTTTAACACAAGCTTTCGTTATGAAATTTGAGGTTGAACCTGAATCTACGATTATTCTAATAGGTTGATAATCACCTTTGCTATCTAAAATTTCTACTATTGCGGTGGATAATAATACACCCGAAGAATCGATGCTACTACTTAAACATAAGGGGTTGTCTACAGTTAATCCGACAAAAGCATTGGGGTTGCTTTGTGAATTTTGACTATCAATATGAGGTAATTGAGCTACAGAGTTAGCATTATTGGAAACTATACTACTATGGTTGACATGGTGGTTGGCACCCGAACTAGTGGGGTGGCCAATGGAATTCGGGAAACTAGAACTAGAATGCGCTACTGGACTACAATGAGTATTGACACTCTGATTATAATAATTTGGAGTGGAACTAAAGCTACTAAAATGGGGGTTAGGACCCTGACTATGATTGTGTACAGGATTGTACTTAGGACCCTGACGATTATGGTGTGTAACAGTACTGCAGGCTTGAAAATTTCTATTATTTTGACTACTATTATTCAGACTACTATTATTCTGACTACTATTATTCTGACTACTATATAAGGTGCTAACTTGATTGGAACTATCATTTCCACTGAAACAAAGTAAACTGTGCTGACGAACACCGCAACGAAAACAGGAATTAGTGGAGGGGCACTCCTTTATACCATGCGATCTAGAAAGGCAATTTAAACATAAATAATTTGCCTTGGCAAGTTTATAACGTTCATTGGGAGTTTTTGAGCGAAAGAACTGACATTTAGAAAGAGTGTGATAAGGTCCCTGTTTGCAAACTACACAAGTATTTTTATTATTATTTTGATTGTGTTGACTTAGAAAACCATTGGAAGTTTGTCTGGAGCTACCTGATTTAAAACTACTACTATTATTATTTATAGATTTTTTTAAAGAATTTTTTATCTTCTTTTCGGGTTAATTCTACATTATCTAAAGCTTCACAGTGTTTTTCCAAATACGCTATTAACTCTTTATAATCAGGCATTTTATTGGAATCAGAAAGCTGTAACTCAAATTTTGTTGCTAAGGAAATATCTATTTTTCTATTAATCATTTGAACTAATGACCAGGCGTCTATAGGTAACTGTAAATTGCGCAAGGCCTCTAAATTATCGTTAAAGGTATCTAACAGGGTACGTAAATCTTGAGGATTTTCTGAAGATACTTTTTTAGCATTTTCAATAGATGACCAATGACTAGCTGCTATGATTCGTTTTCTATAATATCTTTTACACAAAGTATCATAAGCAATGGAATAATTAGCATGAGTTAGTGGCTAATGCTGAACTAGGAGTTTTGGCTGTTCCTCAAGGGCTTTCAGTAAATATTCGAATTTAGTTACATCCGAAAAGTGAGGATTGTTATGAACCAGGGCTTCAAATATATCTTTGAAACTAGGAAATGAAGTTACATAAAAATAGGTAAATCTAAAGGTTTAAGATTGTTAGTAAACTGAGGTGCCTGTGATAAGCAAACAGAAGATTGCGTTTCACTAGTTGTATGAGAAAATAAGCTAAAATATATCCTTTTAATATGCCAGAATTTATTTTCAAAATCAGCTCGAACTTTATCTTCAGCTTGAAAATCATCCTGTTCATCTAATAAACCTATCAAAATGTTATGCTGTTTACTGAAATCATCTCTAATTTGTTCTAGGTCTTGATAGCGAACCTTGAGTGAAGCATATTTGCTATCAGTCTCAGCTTTTATAGCAAAATCGTATATTTCAGTCATGCGACTAATTTCACTCAGTCTCAAGTTTGTTGCTTTTCTAACTTTATCTGACATTGTAGCTTAATAATTAAACCAAATTAAAAATTATAAAAAAATCTGTTTTATATTTTAAATTTAAAAAAATTTATTTCCTAAGTTAAATTTTAAACTTAATAAATGGCGAGAAATCTACTAACTACCAATTTAATGAAGTTGTCTAAACGTGGTAAACGAGTGCTACTATTTGTTGAAAACAAAATTTTTCTACTATTTTTTTTTCAACTAATAAATTGAGCAATTAATTGGAAATTTTAAGAAAAAATGCTCCTACTACTAAATACGCAATTAATTTTATCAGTTATTTACCTAATTAGCATCTATAATTAATTATTTTATGGTTTCAGAAAAAAGCTACTACAATTTTCAATTTATACGTGTCACTGTGTATTCTAATGGCTGGACACAGTAGACGAAATACTACTACTAAAAGGCTTGACCACTGTGTCAGCGTACTAAAGCAATGCATACAGTAAATTCTAATATGGAGTGTGGCTAAATTCTAATTGCGAGTGTGAAATCAACGGTGAAGCAAGAGCTAAATGAGACGACTATACGTTCTATACTATATGAGAATCCATTCCCGTTACTAAGCGAGAGACCGGCTGCTAAACTGCCTGCTTCGAAGCAAAGCAAAAAAAAGGCGATACGGAAGAAATTGATTTCTATTCAATTTGAATAAATGCACGACCTATAATTGGAAATTTTGTGTGAATGTTTTACAGCAAGAACTCTAAAAATTTATGTTAATTAATGACTATATGCCGATTAGTTTACTCCTAACTTTGAGTTTAGTGAAAGGCGGATCAAAGTCACCATGTATTTTTATCAAAAAGTCTACCTACTATATAAAAAAAACGACGGTTAGGGTAGTAAAGTAGGAGTAACGCTAGAAAGGATCTGGCGAAAAGGACCAAAATGGTGGGGTGTTGAGTAATTTACTCAGGAGAGATTTAAAATGGACTGTATAAATGGTTTTTGTTCTACTTACTGTTCGTTGCTGGGTTGGGGGGTCGATGGGCGGCCGCCTTTATCCTGGCTTCAGCAGTTCTGTTGAGGGGTTTCCATTACAGAGGTTTTCAGGAAGGGAGGACGAGGGAAAACACTCGCGAAAATTCGTAAATCTAATTTACTTAAAATTATTTAACTAAAAGGTGCTTCTCTTGATTGCACACCGTGTGATTGAATAGGGATTTGAAACGATATATCCCCTTGAAATACTAATTCACACTGATTTTTCATTATATTTTTCTAAAAGCTACAGGTTAAGGTGAACAAATCCCAATTCTACACAGTGAGCCAAAAAATATCTTATCCAACAAAAAGTAAAAATAAAATAACTAAATTCTAACATCCACACGAAATGAATGTACTGAGGACCGAACACTAATGGAGCGTCGTATCAATATGCGGTTTATAGTAGGCTACATTTTGCTTAATAATTTGTGTAATAACCAAAAACTTCATAGGAGCTTTAGTTTCTGAGTTATTTACAAAAAACTGTTTTCAAGGCTGATATATCATGGCTTCACTTAAAGTGTGCTAATAGGCTAGCTAAGAAGGTACCAGATCCGTCATGGATCCATTTATTTTACTTGCATACACTGAAATGTAAAAGACTCCTTCGATCAATATTTGAAATGTGCTTTTTCTTGTAAATTCTTTTGAAAAAGTTGTTTTTTCAATTTTAGCGTTAAAAGATCCTTCTGGTTTTTAAAAATTTTATAGGACGTTATAATAAACATTCATATTAAAATGTGTGTTCTGGACCAAAAAAGAGATACAAAAAGTAAAATATTCCCCTGCTATCTTATATTTTCAACATACCTTTTTTTAAATGATTACTGCTTGTTTAAAGGATTTGGATAATATTTAAGTTTTAAAGTAGTAAAATATGCGGGATATTGTTCAAAACTTTTGAAATGCATATTAAAAATGTTGAGGTTTTTTATATTTTCCTATGATTTTATCATAGTTCCTATCAGCCTTCTAAAGCTCAGCTCTCTAGTGTCCCTGGAAGTAAGCAAAGTTAATTTTACATAACTTTACATTTATAGGGAGGAAAGTAAATTAAAATTTTGGTGTTTTTAAATTTTTTCCTATAGTCTTCCTAAGCTCAGCTCTCTAGCGTTTCTAGAAGTGGACAATTGCTAATTTACATAACTTTACATTTATAGGGGAGGGAAGTTAATTAAACTTTGGGGTTTTTTAATTTTCTTTTATAGTTTTATCATAGTTCCTATCAGCCTTCCAATGCTCAGCTCTCGAGCTGTCTGGAAGTGGGCAATGATACTTTTACACACTTTTACATTTATAGGGGAGGGAAGTAAATTAGAATTTTGGGGTGTTTTAATTTTTTTCTATAGTCTTATCATAGTTACTATCGGCCTTCCAAAGCTCAGCTCTCTAGCGTGTCCGGAAGTGGGCAATGTTACTTTTACATTACTTTACATTTATAGGGGAGGAAAGTAAATTATAATTTTGAGGTTTTTAATTTTTTTCTATAGTTTTGTCATAGCTCATATCAGTCTGCCATTTCTGGAAGTGGGCAATGTTACTTTCACATAACTTTACATGTGTGGGGGAGGGGAGTAAATTAGAATTTTGGGGTTTTTTGATTTTTTCCACGGGTTTGGTCATAATTTCTATAAGTCTGCCAAATTTCAGCTTTGTAGCATGTCTAGAAGTACAATAGTATATTGATGATCTATACATGAGTGAGTGAGTGAGTGAGTGGCAATTTCGACGTTATTTGAAATTTCGTAACTACTTTACTACTTTATGGAATTCCATGACACTTGGAGGGGTTGTTAACTCCATGAAGATCTACGACTGTGCCAAGTTTGAGATTCGTAGCTCATTCCGAAGTAGAGTTTTAGATAGGTCAAATATCGGCTGAAATGTTTCAAGAAAAGATGGTATACGGCGCGCGAACCTAATAAACGAAACCTATAAAAATAATACAGGTTTTTTTTTCAAAATAGCCCATGAAGTATTAGGTACTTAGAAAATTGGATAAGACCTAATTATTTCAGTTTATTTTGCATATAATATAGAAATACATATATGTGGGTAGACCTAAAACTTTATGATTTGTATCTTACCAAGAATATTACCGATGCAACTGATTAATAATTTTTGTAGAATATTTATCTATCTTTATTTCATGTCATTTCAATCATTCTCAAAAATGAGTAACTTTTAATTTAAAGGCCACCAAAAAAACAAATTGGACAAATTCCAAAATGAAAAAATGGTTAATATCATACCTCTGAACCTTGTTTTTAGTCTAACAAAAAGCACAGTTTAGCATTTTCGTATAAAATTTTGTTGGCTATAATTTTTGTTTCAAACCTTGTACAAAAACCAAGTTATTTAAAAAAAAGAGAATTCGTGCGCCATTTTTTTAAAAAAGCGGCGAGAGCAGGCATCGCTCTAAAGCTGTGCCAAGCTTCGGACCTTTTGCACCAAAACGTCATATTATATGGTTAAACTACTTAACTAATTTCAAGTCTTGCCCATAGGAAAGTGTCTGAATAGCTGTCGCAAAAATCTATTATATTACAAAATCAATCAAGTCAAGTTAAATAAAACCGTTAAAAACTACCAGCCATGTAAGAAGACTAGCAAAATTAGTCATATTATTTCAATAAGATACAAAATAAAATACTAATCCTTTACATCCTCTTAAAATATCAGACCAGGCACTCGTTTCTGAGAATTCTATTAGATATTTCAAGGGTAAAAAAAGCAGGTACAAATTACATTTAACAAAGAAACCCGTAGCGTCTAAAATCTAATCTGCAATGTTGCCAAATTTCTGAGGCCGCTGCGACGCGGTTTTAATACGCAGAATACGTTTTATACCACCGAGGTGACTCAGTGGAGCGTTTAGTTACAGTAAAAGCGACGCTAGCGCCACCGGTAGATACGTGAACTACACTACACAGCTTGCTGAGTGTGTTAGAAATCGTCCCTGATATTTTTATTGAAAAACGTTGTCACCTCAACAAAGTGAGGTAGTAAAGTTATATATGAGGTGACACCGTAGTTTATATACTTTGTTTTGAGGTGGCTAAGTATAGTATATATATATATATATATATATATATATATATATATATATATATTGATAAAGGGTACGTAGCCACCTCAAAACAAAGTATATAAACTACGGTGTCACCTCGCTTTTTTGAGGTGACAACGTTTTTCAATAAAAATTTCAGGGATGACTACTGACGCACTCAGCAAGCTGTGTGCAAAATTTTGTTCTGAGGTCACGAAATGGTATATATAGCTACTTTTTGGCCGTGTAGTTCACGTATCTACCGGTGGCGCTAGCGTCACTTTTACTGAAACCAAACGGTCTACTAAGTCACCTCGGTGGTATAAAACGTATTCTGCGTATTAAAACTGCGTCGCCGCGACCTCAGAAACTTGGCAACATTACAGTTTAGATTTTAGACGCTACGGGTTTCTTTGTTATATGTAATTTGTACCTGCTTCGCTTACCCTTGGAATATTTAATAGAATGTGTTTCTGGGTCTGATATTTTAAGAGGGGCTTTGTAGAGGATTATTATTGTATTTTTTATCTTTTTGAAATAAATTGACTAATTTTGTTAGTCTTCTTACATTTTTTTGATTATTTTGGTAGTTTTTAAGGGTTTTATTTAACTTGACTTGTTCAACGATTTTATTTAACTTGACTTGATTGATTTTGTAATACATTAAATCTTTGCGACAGGTATTCAGACACTTTCCTATGGGCTTTGGACTTGAAATTATATAAGTAGTTAATCATATAAAATGACGTTTTGGTGCAAAAGGTCTCAAAAAAATTGGCACGCTAGCGAGTTGAGCTTTGGAAGGCTGATAGGACCTATGATAAAACCATTAGAAAAAATTTAAAAATTCCAAAATTTTAATTTGCTTCCCTCCCCTATAAATGTAACGTTATGCAAAAGTAACATTGCTCACTTCAAGAAATACTAGAGAGCTGAGCTTTGGAAGGCCGATAGGAACTATGATAAAACTATAAAAGAAAATTAAAAACCTCAAATTTTAATTAACTCCCTCCCCTATAAATGTAAAGTTATGTAAAAGTAATATTCTCCACTTCCAGAAACGCTAGAGAGCTAAGCTTTGGATGACTGATGATAGAAACTATGATAAAACTATAGAAAAAAATTACAAAGTTTTAATTACTTCCCTCCCCCATAAATCTAAAGTTATGTAAAAGTAACACTGCCCATTTCCAGAAACGCTAGAGAGCTGAGCTTTGGATGGCTGATAGGAACTATAATCAAAATAATAGGAAGAATTTTAAAAACGCCAAATCTGGGGCACGGCTGTACCATCTTTTCTTGAAACATTTCAGCCCATATTTGACCTATCTAAAACTCTACTTTGGAATGAGCTACAAAACTCAAACTTTGCACAGTCGTAGATCTTTATAGAATTAACAATCTCTCCAAGTTTCATGGAATTTCATAACATAGTAGAGTAGTTACGAAATTTCAAAATTCTTCGAAATTGCCTTTCACTCACTCATGTATATATCATCAAAATTCTACTGTACTTCCAGACAAGCTACAAAGCTGAAATTTGGCACACTGTTGGAAATTGTGACCAAACCAATGGCAGAAATCAAAAAACCCGAAATTTCTAATTCATTCTTCTCCCTCATACATGTATATTTATGTAAAAGTAACATTGCTCACTTCCAGAGGCGCTAGAAAGCTGAGCTTTGGATGGCTGATAGGAACTATAATCAAAATAATAGGAAGAATTTTAAAAACGCCAAATCTGGGGCACGGCTGTACCATCTTTTCTTGAAACATTTCAGCCCATATTTGACCTATCTAAAACTCTACTTTGGAATGAGCTACAAAACTCAAACTTTGCACAGTCGTAGATCTTTATAGAATTAACAATCTCTCCAAGTTTCATGGAATTTCATAACATAGTAGAGTAGTTACGAAATTTCAAAATTCTTCGAAATTGCCACTCACTCACTCATGTATATATCATCAAAATTCTACTGTACTTCCAGACAAGCTACAAAGCTGAAATTTGGCACACTGTTGGAAATTGTGACCAAACCAATGGCAGACATCAAAAAACCCGAAATTTCTAATTCACTCTTCTCCCTCATACATGTATATTTATGTAAAAGTAACATTGCTCACTTCCAGAGGCGCTAGAAAGCTGAGCTTTGGCAGACTGATAGGAAATATTGCAAAACTATAGGAAAAAACCCCAAAATTTTAATTTGCTTCCCTCCCATATAAATGTAAAGTTATGTAAAAGTAACATAGCCCACTTCCAGATACGCTAGAGAGCTGAGCTTTGGAAGACCGATAGGAACTATGATAAAACTATAAAAGAAAATTAAAAATCTCCAAATTTTATTTTTCCTTCCTTCCTTTTTAAATGTAAAGTTATTTAAATGTAACATTCTCCACTTCCAGAAACGCTAGAGAGCTGAGCTTTGGAAGACTGATAGGAACTATGATAAAACTAAGTATAGTAAAAAATTTAAAAAAACCAAAATTTTAATTTACTTTCCTCCCCATAAATGTAAAGTTATGTAAAATTAACATTGCCTATTTCTAGGAACACTAGAGAGCTGAGCTATAGAAGGCTGATAGGAACTATGATAAAACCATAGGAAAATATAAAAAAAAAACCTCAACATTTTTAATAAGGCTTCGCAAAAATTTTGAATAATATTCCGCATATTTTACTACTTTAAAACTTAAATATTATCCAAATCCTTTAAAAAAGGAGTGAAATCATAACAAAAACATTTCATGTAAAAAAAAGCCAAGTACGCCAGAGCGGTATTCCGTAAAAAGAATTGAGATAAAAGTAAAGCAAAGTTCTCCAATACAAATTTTAAAATTAAAGGTTCTCACTA
The DNA here is from genome assembly GCA_963576565.1 of Aspidapion aeneum. NCBI lineage: Eukaryota > Metazoa > Arthropoda > Insecta > Coleoptera > Brentidae > Aspidapion > Aspidapion aeneum. The sequence continues at coordinate 72,146,011 of OY755041.1, read as the reverse complement.
GTTTGGAAATGTTTTTGTAAACTTGGCTATTACAGCTGCAAATGACTCTTTCTTTACATAAAGAAGTTTGGCTGGAATAGCAAAGTTTAAAATAACATTTAAGTTTGAGAACCTTTCATTTTAAAATTTGTATTGGAGAACTTGGCTTTACTTTTAACTCAATTATTTTTACGGAATACCACTCTCGCGTACTTGGCTTGTTTTACATGAAACGTTTTTGTTATTATAGGCTATATTCCAAACTCCTGTTGGAGTGCACTAATAATACGAGTTGACCCATGATTACGTATAAGTAATCCTGGGCCAACTCGGAAATTATTAGCATAATTTAATAGGAATTTAATACTTTAGTGCAAATTTAAAAAACTCAAAACTAACTCAGAGAAATTCGTTTTGAAAGAATATGTAACTACAAATACTATAAACTCAAGAAAGTTGCTGTCAACATGTGGCAATTTTGCAAAGCAGAATAATAGGAACATATGCAAATTTTTCATTACATTAACCCTCATAAAGGTCAGGAAAATATTAATAATGAAGCTGTTCATACAGGGTGATGCGCTTGCAACATAGCAAATAAACATTATAATTTTGATATGACTTTCTTGGTCTCTCCTCAGTAAACACCATATTTCATATTTCTTTTTCAGAGACCCACATCATCATTTCATCTCCTTCTATTTTATGGTTATGCTCGGCCTCAATGAGGCTTAATGAGCCGGAAAGGCGTCCCCGAGCTACCTTTACCTCTGAGGGCTTGCCCGTAAAACTTTTTTGTTAAGACTTTTTACCTCGTGAACTTTCTTCAAATTTAAAAAATCCAGAGCTCAGGCTGTTTTCTGGGAGCAGATTATATCTGTTTCCGTCGCGACGTTAAAATTAGCCTCAAAACCGAGGCAACCCTGACCGAAGCTGCAAATTGACAGTTGGTCTTTCCTCAGTAAACACCATATTTCATATTTCTTTTTCAGATACCCACATCATCATTTCATCTCCTTTCATTTTATGGTTATGCTCGGGCTGAATGAGGCCTAGGGAGGCCGAAACGTATCCCCGAGCTACCTTTACCTGTAAGGACTTGCCCGTGAAACTTTTTTGATAAAGAATGTCATTTACAAATTCTGACATCACTTCAACATTTGAGCCTTGTGATTGCTCGTGGTTTTTATTAGATTCAGAATATTCGCGATGGGCTGTGGCGTGCGCATACACATCATCCCTGCATATGTTTTTCCTGTTTTAAACGGCTTAACTAATTATCACTATTCCTTTTTTATTACATTTACTATTACGGATAAATAAAAAAAAATTCAAAATCATGACATTATCATTGCAAACCAAAAAATATATAAATTCAGATAAACTATTAAATTTTTTTGCATTTCAAAAACCGTATTTTTGACAGTTTCCTTTTAATATTTATCGGATCTATGTGTAGAATTTTTGACAGTAAATAAACCAATTTTTCAACAAAAAATGTATTTAGGACTTTCAAGCTATGTAACGTTTCTGAGAACACAAAACCTCAAAATGTGTATTCCACATTTTGAGGCTTGTGATTGAAAGTCCTAAATACAATTTTTGTTGGGAAATGGTTTACTTACTGTCAAAAATTCTACAAATAGATCCGATAAACAAATAAAAGGGAAGTGTCAAAAATACAGTTTTTGGAATGCTAATAAATTTAATAGTTTATATTAATTTGTATATTTTTTGGTTTGCAATGATTATGACATGATGGATATGACAGAATTTTGAATATTTTTTAATTTATCCGTGAAAGTAAATTGAATAAAAAAGGAGTTGTAATAGTTAGTTAGGCCGTTTAAAACAGAAAAAAAAACATATGCAGGATATTGTGTTTGCCCACGCCACAGCCCAACGCGCATATTATAGATCTAGTAATAACCACCAGCAACCAAAAGGCTCAAATGTCACGTGATGTCAGAATTTGTAAATTACATTCTTTATCATTTAATTTCCAAGAAAGTCATAATAAAATTATAATTTTTGTTCGCTATATTGCAAATGCATCACCCTGTATATGCAGCTTATTATTAATATTTTCCTGCACCTTGTGAGAGGTTAATGTAATGAAAAATTTGCATAGTTTCCTATTATCCTGCTTTGCAAAATTGCCAAATCTTGACAGCAACTTTCTTCAGTTTATAGTATTTGTAGTTACATATTTTTTCAAAACGAATTTCTCAGAGTTCGTTTTAGGTTATTTAAATTTGTACCAAAGTAATAAATTCCTATTTAAGTATACTAATAATTTCCGAGTTGGCCCAGGATTACTTATACGTAATCCTGATTCAACTCGTATTATTAGTGCACTCCAACAGAAATTTAAAACCAATATAACCCAAAAACGACCTATAGTTCAAAAGATAATATGAAAAATATTATGCAACTTTACATTATCCCCTGAAAAATGCCACGGAAACATAAAAATTGACTGTATTTAAATGCAATTTTCTGAAATAAAATAAACGGATCCATGACGGATCTGATACCTTTCTAGCTAGCCTATTAGAACACTTCCCGTTTTCAGTTTTTTTGTACATATCTCAGAAACGAAGGCTTTTATGAAGTTTCAAGGTATTACACAAATTATTAAGATAAAAGTGCTCCATTATATTTCCAAAGCCGCATATTGTTAAAATACTCCGTTAAAAAGTTCGCATTTAAAAAAAAAATTAATTGTCAAAAAACTATCAAGCATTAGTGGATTTGAACCAAAATCTGTTCAGCTCGTTACAATGTCAAACACTATTTCACCTAAACATTTCATGAAAATTGGTTCAGCGGTTTAGGAGCTATCGTGTTACGGACAGAGATACACGCAGACAGACGTCACAACGATATTGCTCAGATAGCTTCAAACACACCCAAGTAACGCAGTTTCGGGGTTATCTCAATTTTAAAAAAAAAAAAAAATCTATTTTCAAAACAACTTGCTTTGCTGTGATTTTCACTATTGTTTTGTCGCTTAAAAAGCAAAGCTTAGTAGGAGTAAGTTTTTTCTTCTCTTGAAATAGCTGAATTCCTCCAAAGACATTGAATATAAGTTACTGCCAGGGACGTAGCTGCTATAGTGGTTCTTCTTATTGAAGGAAAAAGCTAAATAGCGCGTGACAAAACATCGTAAATTAAATCAAAGTGATTTTTTTGTTTATGCTAGCCTGACCAGGTTAAAAACACTAAAAACGCGCATTTTTGTCCGATTAATTTACCGTTAATTTTTTTCCTGGCATTATCAATATTTTAAATTAGTCAAGTGTTTTAAGAAGTGGCTATGTTGGCGCAAATTAAGTAAAAAAGTCGCATCCTTATTCTTTCAAATTCGAATAAAACCCTAGTAATATGACATTTGTTTTTTTTTGCTAAATCCGTTTTGGTTCAAACTTACGGAGGTATTTTTAAGTAAAAAACTGGAAATAGTAAAGTATCTTTTTAACATGTTTGTTGACTCATTTTTTTTTAATTTAAAATTGGCTAAGTAAATTAGTCAAAGATTTATCATTATTAAAAACCGGATTTTCTTAATAAAAAAATTTTAAAATCCGAGGCGTTTTTAAAAGTTTTTAAATTGACACACATATCTATAAAAAGTTCTTTGCCACCATAAAAAGAATTACTTATAAATTGCTGCCTTTCATACCTACACAACGGTAAATGTTGGCTTCAATTTTCTTTTATTTATAACACTTTTTTTGGACATCGTATTTTATAGTCGTAGCAAATTAGGCGTAAAAATGACGACTAGATGAACAAAATTATAAGGATTTGACATTTTGGTTGTGAACTCCTAGTAGGAAACCTAAGGTGCAAAACCGAGGAAAAAATGTCAAAAATAATAACCAAAAAATAGAAAATCAATGTCAGGCTTTGATTCCTATAAAGCTTGCATTTACGATAGGTGTCCTTAAGGAAACCCTCTCTACCCCAGGATTAACCTCCTCACCAAACTGAACCTCACGACGATTTTCTGCGTTTATCTCACAAACCGTAACTTTTTATATTCTTCATCAAATTTCTTATATAGTTTCAAGATTTATTCGACACATTTTAAATGTAAATACAGAAATTCTAACATTTTTATAATAAATTTTTTAATTCTTTTATTAGTGCTGAAAGCGAAAAATTTAATCCTGTAGTGCTTTTACCTACAAACAAAAGATAGAATACAAGAAAAAATTAAGTAACTAAAAATAGCTTATTAAAATTTTAAAAACTTTAAGAACATTGACTAAGTAACTACTGTTTATTACTTAATTTTTAAACTAATAATTTTAATTATAATACTAAACTTTTCCTGTCAAAAACAAACTCTTTACATATGTAGTACATAGTATATATAAATAAAGAAATAAATCTTTATTATTTTTTACAGACACATACACACACACACACATGCATTCACATAAACCCATATGCTATAGGTATAGGTACAGGTCATATTACTTTGATAACTAGTGGACAGTGGTTTAATTATATAATAGATTCTTATGTACAGTAGGTCCGTAAAGTCTGGAATCACCCATTATTGCTGATTTAGAGACCGTTGATTGGATGACATGTTTGTTATTAAATAAATGACGTAGTTCATGATTACTTTTAACTCTATTTGACCAATCAGGGTGCTAAAAAAACTTATTTCATACAAATGTCTTTTATTAAGTGTTTAGGTATGGAGATACCTTAACAAAAATGTACCACATTTGTAATGACCTATCAAAGCCAAATGTGAAAAAATATACCGGGTGTCCTATTTAAAGAAACAAAAGTTTATGTCATAGCTTTTTCTCGAACATCCTGTATAATTAACCATAGCCTTTTCTAACTCGTATTTTAAATCTTTATTTGATATCCAAGCTTTTTTCTAAAAAGCTTGCAAACTTTTTTAAAAAATTCGTGATTCTACACTTTACAGACACACTGTATAAGTAGGCATAATAAAGGGTTTTGAAAAAATAGAAAGATTAAAATCGGAAAATACAAACTCTTTTGATTTTTTGACAAATGATTTAAAACATAGCATCTTTATTGCTTTAGGAAATTCATTATTAATCTTTGCCCCAAGCAAAATAAACATCCTTTGTGTATGGGATAGGTTTGAATAAAACATAAAATAATACGGATTTTTTTTTGTGATCTTTAAAAATAGCCCCATAATTGGGACGTCAATGGAGTTTTCTACAATAAACTTTATTATGCATTTTCTCTAAAGTACTTAGTATTTAGAAAATTGGATAAAACCTAATTATTTCAGTTTATTTTGCTTATAATATAGAAAGAAATATATGGAGGGGATATCTTTACCACTTTGTGGTTTGTATCCTAGCAAGAATATTACACATGCAACTAATTGATACTTTTTGTAGAATATATATCAATCTTTGTTTAATGTCATTACAATCATTCTCAAAAATGCGTCGTTTTTAAGTTAAAGGCCACCAAAAAAAGGAAATTTTGCAAATTCAAAAATGACGATCAAGTGGTTGATATCATACCTCGAAAACTATTACTCTAACAAAAACACTTTTTAGCATTTTCGTATAAAATTTAGTTTCAAACTCTTTTACAAACACCAAGGGATTTTAGAAAAACAGAATTTGTGCGCCATTTTTAAAAAAAAAACTTTTTTGAATATTATGGACAGTCAACCCTATAATTGTGCCAAGTTTCGGACCTTTTGCACCAAAACCGCATTTTATGTCTCTAATGATTAAACTACTTAACTAATTTTAAGTCTAAAGCCCATAGCACAGGGTTGAATAGCTGTCGCAAATATTTAATGTATTACAAAAGCAATCAATAAACCGTCGAAAACTACCAGAATAATCAAAGAAATGTAAGAAGACTAACAAAATTAGTTCAATTATTTCAATAGATAAAAAATACAATAATAATCGTCTACAAAGCCCCTTCTAAAATATCAGACCCGAGACGTTTCCGAGAATTCGATTAAACATTCCAAGGGTAAAAAGCAGGTAATATCTGAAATTACATACAACAAAGAAACCCGTCTCTAAAATCTAAACCACAAGGTTGCCAAATTTCTGAGGTCGCTGCGACGCGGTCTTAACACGCAAAATACCTTTTATACCACCGAGGTGACTTAGTAGACCGTTTAGTTTCAGTAAAAGCGCCGCTAGCGCCACCGGTACATACGTGAACTACACGGCCAAAAAGTAGCTATATATACCATTTTGTGACCTCAGAACAGGGTACGGGGTAGACCTCGTCAGATGTCTATCAGGGGAAATGAATCGACCCCTGCCCTCCGTAGATTCCAGGTACTCTCTGACCCGGAGAGTTAGCACCTGTTTAGGGTCCCATTCCCAGGGTTACGGGAGAAGACCACATCGGTATGAAAGGCGGAGAGGATGGACCTCGGTACGGTGATCATAGCGCAGGTTGCAACCCTTTCTTTTAGGGATAGTATAAAAGAAGAAGATGCTGCCTTGTAGTACCGGCGTTGGAATCGTCAAAGGCTAGGGGAAGAAAACCTCGATCAAAAATCACCTGGTCCTCCAGGTTGGGGGTTGGGACATTAGACTAACTCTCTGATACCCGGAAAAACCCTACACTGTTAAAAAACCCAATCAAACGCCTCGGAAAGAAATGAAAAACCTAAGACGAACCAAGCAAAGAAACAGGAATATGATTTTTGGTACATGGAACGTACAAGGAATGAGTCGAAAAGTGAATGAAATAGTCCATGAGTGCAGCAGAATGAAGGTTGACCTTGCTGTACTAACAGAAACGAAGAAGAAAGGAAAAGGATCTGAAAACCTAGGACAGTATGACCATTTATATAGCGGAGTGGCAAAAGAAAAACATGCTCAACAAGGAGTATCTATTTTGGTCAGCAAAAGATTTAGAAAATATATCACCAACTGGGAAGCAGTAAATGAACGGCTAATAAGAATGAATATAACAATAAAAGGAATGAGACTTACGATTTTTGGAATCTATGAATGTGAAAGACAATTTTTTTGAAGAAATCCACAATGAAATATCAGCAGTAAGTACATCTAGAGAAATTGTAATATTGGGAGATTTAAATAGTAGAACAGGTAACAGAGTAAATGATCTGACAGTTGGCCAATATGGAGAAGATGTTGTTAATGACAATGGAAACCGGCTTATCACAGTATGTGAGCAATTAGACCTAAAAATCCAAAACGGTTTTTTCCAACATAAGCAAATACACAAATATACCTGGACCAAACCCTCACAAAACCTGAAATCCGTCATTGATTATCTTATCACTAAACAAAAGACAAAACTAAAAATTCAAGATGTCAGAACAAAGCGTGGATCAACATGCGGAAGTGATCACTATTTTCTGGAGACCAAAATTCTCTTTCCTTATCAAGGCCGAAGCCTCCATCAACAAAATCTTGATGATACAGTGAATGAGGAAATTGATCACTGTCAATATAATCTACTAAGCCTAGAACATGACAGCGTAAAAAACTTATACAAAAAGAGACTGAACGAAAAACTTAATTCATGTTCAGGTGAAACCCCAGATGAGGAATACGAATGTATCACATTAAGCATCCATCAAGCTGCAAAAGAAGCACTAGGATTAGTGGAAGAAACTCCTAAAAGAACAAAACCATACTGGTGGGATGCTGAGATTGAAAGTGAAATAGAGGAAAAATGGAAATTATATCACACGTACTTATCCCAAAAGACAGATAGAAGCAGAGAAGAATACAAAATCGCGCAATCAAAGGTGAGAAGAATGATCAGTGATAAGAAGAATCAATCATGGATGCAAAAGTGCCAGAAAATAGATTCTTACTTAGGAGGTAGGAGAAGTACCGAAAGCTGGAAAACTATAAGATCGATCAAAAAAGAAACATGCAGAGATATTATTTCACCAATACCAGACAAAGAATGGGATGAGCATTTTAAAAAACTTTTAACTGAAGATAGAGCAGAATTCAAGGAAGACGAAAGAGACAATATCATTAGAACGATGGGATCTCCAGTACCCCTCACAATATCTGAGGTCAAAAACGTGTGCAAAACCTTAAAAAGCGGTAAATCTGCCGGACCCGGAAATATCCCAGCTGAACTTATTAAATATGGCACTGAAGAATTGTTTTGTAGATTACGGAATCTTTTCCAAAGATATTTAAATGGAGCTGTAGTGCCAACTGAGTGGAAAACGTCATATATATCCACAATACACAAAAAAGGAAGGAAAGATATATGTGACAATTATAGAGGTATATCTGTAACTAGTACGCTAAGCAGAATATATGGCAAAATAATAAGAAATAAAGTGGAGAGCGAATATAAAGATATGGAGGCAGAAGAACAAGCTGGTTTCAGGGCGGGTAGATCGACTTCAGATCATCTCTTTTGTATAACCCAAGTTATTGAAATGAAAATGGCATACGGACAAGAGCTCCATCTGCTTTACGTAGATTTGCAGAAGGCATATGATAGTATACCACTAAATCTACTTTGGAAAGCGTTGGAAAAGACAAACATAAGCGTACAACTAATTAAGGCCATCAAAGAGTTATACCGCAATAGTAAGGCAAAAGTTAAAATAAAAGCAAAACTAACCAAAGGCTTTCAAGTAAATAAAGGTCTTAAACAAGGTTGCTGTATCTCGCCTACGCTCTTCAAGATATATTTGGAACAGGTCCTTAAAGTCTGGAAGAGAAAATGCCAAAACATGGGAATTCCGTTGAATGAAACCACCTTGTATACTTTATGTTTCGCCGATGATCAGATAGTGGTGGCTCAGGATTATGACGACCTCGAATACATGACACGAAAACTAATAGAAGAGTACAATAAGTGGGGACTAGAGGTTAATATCAATAAGACAGAGTATATGTGTATTGGTGGAACGAAACAGGATCTAATCTTAAATACTGGGCAGCGAATTCAGTCCTGTGATGAGTATAAATACTTGGGTCTAAAAATTACAGCTGACGGAACACTAGACAAAGCTATAAAAGATAGAAACGCACAAGGAAGAAAAGCAATAACTTTATTATATTTTATTTTTAATTTCATAAAAATATTTGTATAAACTCACAAATTTAGAAATATAATTTTTCATATCTTTAACTTGTGACTTCCAGCAATGTTGCCAACGTTTCATAAAAATAACGGATGTCACAAGTACCTCTATAAAAATAAGAAATGTACACTGGATGTCACGAGGAAACAAATAACAAATAAAATATACAAAGACGTTAGGGATGTTACAAATGTGTGCAAATATGTTGCAGGTATATGTATGAAAATAAGAAAAATATACACTGGATGTCACGGGGAAGAAAATAACAAATAAAATATACAAGCACGTTATTGATGTCATAATAAGCTTACAAGATGAATATACGGCAAGGACTAAAAAAAATACTCTGCTAATATATGGGCACCTACGCTCACACTAGGTACTTTAATTATAGTGTACGTGTAAGCTAATATTGTCACGACTATATTTGTGACAAGTGGTATCTCTACCATATATGTCACAAGGTTTGTTATTTAGTGCCCTTGTGACTGAGGGATTTAGGGGAATATGAAAATTAAGTATAAACAATCCACATTTATACATGTATTTTATATAAGAAAACAGATTAACAGGAATAGAGGTTATTGCTATAAATAATTAAATAATGTAAAAAGAGGGATGCTGGCTGGAGAGAGTTGACCTAGGGGCCATAAGAAATAGACCTTATAGGCCGTAGAGAGTTTTACTACCATAGTGAGGTTTTACTTAGGTATGTTAAGTAGGGACCACATTATTTCAGTGGTGTACTGGGTTCGTAGGGACCACGTATTTCAGTGGTGTACTGGGTGTGTTTAGTAGGGACCACGTATTTCAGTGGTATACTGGGTTGATCACTTGCTAGAGTGATGCCGGTCTATTATCCAGCATCGGCTTTTATAGACGAAATTAGTGCAAGCGCCGCAATATTGGTTATTGCTATAGTAAAATGATCCGAAACTTATTTATGACAGTATAACTAAAAACTGTAATATATTTTATTCAACTCCCCAGGTAGCAAGGTCACGCTTTTAAAACGTCAAAAACAGGTCATTTTTAATGACCATTGACGTCTCTAATATGACGTGTAAATGACCTTTAAATGACGTTCAAAAGACACACCCAAAATGACGCCATTTTTAGACGTTTTAAAGACGTCAGCAATATGACGTATTTGGGACCAAATCAGAGTGACTCTTCTGTGACTTAGACCTGGAAGTACCGGAACAGGGAACAGGTACAGCGGTGTTCGTCTGTGAGGTACAGATCAAAATAGACCTATACCTAGACTTACACATCTCCACCTTGAAGCGAAAGAAGCCTCAAAGTTTGTCTTGATTTAATATTTATTTTATTTTACATACGTACCCCCACATTCCGTATAAATTCGGTCAAGTACTGACTGGGGCACCATCTATGTAAGTATGAGTGTATGTCCCTTGGACAAAGTGTGCAGTGTGGGTAGTGACCAATATATGACGTTTTTCAGACTTCAAAAACTACACTACGAAAAGACGTCAAGTAACTGACGCCTTAAAGACAACATTTTTTGGTAGATGATCTGCTGGTCATCCAAATGACCACTTTTCGACGAAAAAAAGAGGCATTTGATGACCCCTTGCTACCTGGGTCCAGACTCAAATACCTTTCGTTTGATACCACACAAGCCATGTTTTGACCTAAACTAATTTTTTACATTTACCCCCACCCTTTTTTTAAAATAAACTAAAATGTATTTTGTTTAACTCCAGACTCAATTACCTTTCGTTTAATACCACACACGCCATATTTTCACATAAACTCCAATTTTTAAAATCTACCCCCACCCTTTTATTTGGCTTGCGTTAGGTGGATTTTGTTCATTTTTAAATGGGACCATCTTGACCCAAGACCCAGCCTAGGTACCAAATTTCATTCAAATCGGGCAATTTGACGTTAAAAAAACTCGTCAGATTAAATCTGACTAGATTTAAAAATTCCTTATCTATTCAACTTAACTTTAGTTAAATTTAGTTGAAAAATAATGAGCCTATTATTAATTATTGTACCCTATATTCACAGTTTGTAGGTCAAATCAGATAAAAGTTGTCCGTTTTCGTATGTAACTCCCATTGTGGCCTATTAAAATGCGTTGTGTGACATTTGTGGCAGCTTAAAACGTTGCCGCCATTTTGTGACACTGTAATTAGAATAATAACAATTTGCCAACTTGTGACACTAAAAAACCCACTGAATAATTAAACAAATATCTGGAAGCAGAACTGTATTTTCCAGCTAGGTAAAACATTGATATGCCCGGTAACTTTTATACAGTGGAGAAGGGGGGGTTTAGAAATGAGAAAATTTTAAGTGCGCCACAGTGTTTAATACCAATGTTTTACAAAGAAGATCTTAAATAAAATACAGTTCAACCCAAACGCTGTAGCCAAACAATGAAATTCTACCTACTTCCGAGGCTTCCAGAGTATTTGTAAAATTAAAAAACCAAAAAAATTGACTAATAAACGAGATAAAATTCTAAAAGATTTTTAACTGAATCAAAATGACACAAATAGGAAGTTCTTTATAGGCAGATGCCCATTTCCAGCAGGTCACAGTGTACCCACCTTTGAGTCAGTAGCGTAGGACTCAATTATATGAATGATTGTAAAAAAAAAATATATATACTTTCAAAATTATTCCGTCATAGGGGAGATCTGGACCAAATATCTGCTGTCATCATTCTACGTTGGGTACAATGAGACAGACAGCAACCCAGTCCGAGATCCACCCCATGAGGTAAAACAGTGTAAAGAAACCGCTAAAAAATATAATCTCATCTCTCTTTTGTCTCCGCAAAGTTGGTCATTGGGTTGTACAAATAACAAAAACATTTAGTTCATCTTGTTCATTTTAATGGCAAAGTTGGATAAAATACCAAAAACATAAAAATAAATAAATAAATGAAATGGATGTAAACAAGTTAGGGGCAGAATAACACTCAATAGCAATTTGACAGTAGAACTTAAGTTAATTAAGCCGCAAAATTGTGGTCATGACGTCATACCTTTATCTTGCGTTCACAAGAAGTGTTAAAATTAAATTGGAAATTTATATGGACAGATTATGTCTGAATTATATTAAAAATTTATTTAAAAAAATTATGACTAAATTATATTGAAAATTTATATGGAAGAAATTATATCAAAAAAAAATGTTTGCTTGCGTGAAATTATAGGAAGCTCCTACCTTGATCCTGTTTTTATTTCTTTTATAGTTACGGTAGATGGGTTCCCTAGAGTGTGGTATAGTTCCTCGTTGCTACATCGGTCTCAGTTCTGCCTGCGTCTCCCCTCCTGACTAACTAGCACATGGTACTAGGGCAGCACGTGGTTTCGAAAGTGTGCTGGATCTTTGCCCGAGCGTAAAACCCTGTGGAAAATGAAGTGTTTCAGTTTCCTGGAATTCGTCTATTTTGCACGAAGTTCCCCTACACCGAGTAATTTAATCAAGAACCCCATGTCGACTCAATAAAATAAAGTAGATTTAAACAGATGAACTAAACTAATCCTAACGTACCTTTCCCAGGGTTACAAGGCTACACCCGGCTTCACACCAGCGTCCAGCACAACTGTCGATGGAATGGACAGGCTGTAGACAAAGGAGAAAAACAATATATAGTTTTTATCAAAACGTGGTTTTTAAAAAAAAAAAAAAAACTCCAAAAATTCCCCATGTCTCTTGTCGAAAAAGTACATTTTACACGAAAAATAATTACAATCTGGGAGGCAAATATTATCTTGAAGAGTCCTCAAATAATAAAAAAAAAATGAAAAAAATAAAATCGAACTTACCACTGCTCTTTCCGTAGAAACGGCGTAGGCCGGCTTAAATCCCTCTATGCAGAGGATATGAGCCGTCTACGAGATACGCCTCACGACGGACTCACTTCTACAGTTTCTGGGATATCTCCTGCAATCCCTGCAGTGCCAAGAACCAAAAACAATGGCGATCCCAGAAACTGTTGTCGACCCACCGCCAATTCTTTTGAAAAGAGACAAGGCACTCCGTCGAGAACACAAAAAAATGAAGCCGCAGGAAACCGCTTCGTAAATGTGGTGGGGACAGTACCAACCTAATCTTCCCGGTTAAATTCAAATAAGGATGCAAACCTATTTATAAAAAAAACGCTCTCATCAAAAAATCACTAAATGCGGTTTGCAACACTGGAGGAAAAACCCGCGGTTTTCAAGCCAACCAATGAGGAAATACACCAATACCTCCACACCGGTATATAGGGGGCAGCACCGACCAAGGGGATAGAAAATACGTAAAACGCACACTGAGGTGTTGTCGGATCCATTTCCACGGTTGGAATTTTTATAACAAGGACGTCGGGACACCCTCCATACATAGACCGAACATTTGCCTACCGGACCCCTGCCAACATAGCAAGTAGGAGGAAAATAACCAGACGGACTATAAGAAGCTCAGCATTGAAACCATCAACTGTAAAATCAATTACTGGAGATCAGAGCTTGCATCAAACCCAGGAATATTCGAACACTCAACCAATTCCCATATGAGTAAAGCTGTACTAAGTGTAGAATTTCGTTGTATTTTAGTTACAGTTTTAGTCAAAAGTTTCCTTTGCTCTTTATATATGTTTTCTCTAAGATTCATATGGTTTGACGCCATTTTTGTAAAACATTTCTACATTAATAAAGTTGTTTCTAAACTTGAACCTAAAATACACATTGAACCACTGCTCAAACCCGGCCTAAGAGTGTTCAGATGTTAAGTTTGCTCCCCACTAGCTAGCCCTACACAACCCTTCAATCCGACTGAGTTAGTTATTAACTTTATTTAACCATGATTTTATATAATATAAAGATACGATTTTGTTTATTCTTTTAGTCCTGGTTTTATTCCTCGTTTATCTCCTATTTACAAAAGTGCATAACTCGTATTTATTTTATCTTCTCCTTATCAAATTAATAAAGATATCAAAGTGGGCGGAGCCTCGGTTGTTACTGGTCAAACCGTGAACCTAAATATGTTTTCGTGCTATCAAAACTAGCTAATCCGTAAAGGATATGGGGTTCGGATTGTCCCAATATCCTCGAAAATAAACATAAGTGAATGAACTGTTCATCTAAATGTTTCCTCCCTGTTACTGAAACCATTTGTGATGCGGCAACGCCGCCTTTCCCCAGCCGAACAGCTGTATATTTTCATGAACGTCAAAGGAAACCACGAAATTCCCCAGATAAACAAAACAATCAAGAGTTTTAATGTGATTTTTCCGAAACCTGTGATCCTAAATTCCAATTACGATGTCCAGATAATACGGTGTGCGTAGTGTCCACAGTAATTCGATGGAATGTCTCCTTTATAAGGTAACTTTTTGGACACTATATAACCTCCAAACCTAGCTCTATAAAATACCCTTAATTTGTGTACAGAAAGACGAGTCGAAGAGCCTTGATTATCCACCTAAACAAACAAATGTGTAACGTTGCCTTAAACGTAAAAATGACACGTTACATAATCCCCCCCCAACTCCAAGACGATTAACCTAAAAAGGTTAATCGGAGAGGTCCGCTGCCGACTTAAGGTCTTTCGCATGCCAGCTCCCTGGTAGTACTTTACCCGATGGTTCCTGAAGCTCAAATATCCATGGAGAAATTTTATTCCTAATCACATAAGGACCAACGAATTTCGGTGCTAACTTCTTCGAGAAAAACTTCGCAGCATCTGACAACACATAATTCTTCTTCCAAACACGCTGACCCACAACAAAGTTGGGTACCCTTGTACGCAAATTATACTGAACTACGTTTTTCTCTCCTGCCACCTCTAACCTTCTCTTAACATCAGCATAGAGCTTCCGGAAACCTTCGTTCTTACTTTCAGCTGCGGATTGTACACCATTCTCTTCAGATAACAAAACTGGGTTGGAGTAATCTTTTCCTGATGAACACATATTCCTACCAAAATTAACAAAGAAAGGAGACATCCTGGTTGTCTCATGGGTTGCAGTACGAATCGCGCAGGCAAGTTTATGTATTTGTTCGTCCCACTTCCTGTGGTTGTCTTTCACATAACAACATAACATGGTTTTTAACGTACGATTCGTCCTTTCTGTTGGATTTGCTCTGGGGTGATAATACGGATTATACTGAATTTTAACCTGATAACTCTTAGCAAAACGCTTAAACTCATTACTTTTGTACTGAGGGCCATTATCACAAAATAGCAACCGGGGTACTCCGAAGACCATAAATACTTGTTCCTCAAGGTGCTTGACAACAGCTTGAGTAGGCGCTGTGCGCATTGGAAAAACTAAGGAAAACTTACTCAAATAGTCCGTAACGACGAGAATCCAGCAATTACCCTTTGTCGAACGAGGTAGAGGTCCACATAAATCTGTTGAAATAATTTCCCAAGGACGAGTTGGTTTTGGGTGAGATATCATCTGATCAGATACACCTTGTGTATCACCTTTATGAGCCGCACAGACAAAGCATTTCTTTACAAAAGTTGCCACGTCCTGGCGCATTTTTGGCCAATAATATTTTTCTGCCAGTCTGTGGAATGTTTTATACACACCCATAAGTCCTGCGGTAGGAGGATCGTGAGCTTCTCCAATAATTCTACGCCTATGATCTTTGGGGACTACCTCTTTCCAATATTCGTTAGATGGTGAAAGTTGAGGGTATTCTTGTTTGACATATTTATACAACTTATTATCAGTGTATCTCCAATTCATAAATTTTAACGGTGATTCTACGACCCTCTTTACCATCTTTTGGTACCATCGATCTTTAATTGCTGTTGAAACGTCTCTGGGCTGCGAAATTGTATCAATCATAGGTACTGCGCGAGACAACATGTCCGGGACAACTAAATCTTTCCCTTTCCGATGGATTACTTCAAAGTCATAATGCTGCAGTTTTACAGACCAACGAGCAAGTCTTCCACTGGGCTCTTTCAAGCTATGAAGCCATTTTAAGCTAAAATGATCTGTTATGACCTTAAATGAGATACCCTCAATATAAGGCCGGAGCTTCTCTATCGCCCAAACCAATGCCAATCATTCTCGCTCGGTGGTCGTGTAAACACGTTCTTGCTTAGTTAAAGATCGACTCAAATAGCATATGACTTTGTCTCCTTCAGGATAAGGCTGCGTTAAACATGCTCCTATTCCATATCCTGATGCGTCTGTTTGAATGACAAATTCTTTGGTATAATCGGGACATGTAAGAATCGGTGCAGTCACTAAAAGTTCCTTAATCTTAATAAATGCTCTTTCGCAGTCTGGAGTCCAATCGAACTTTTGATTTTTCTTAGTTAGGGCTGTAATTGGAGCTATTATCGCTGAAAAATTCTCTATGAAACGTCTATACCAGGATATTGTACCTACAACTCTACGAACTTCTCTGACAGTTGTTGGCCTCTGGAGCTCTAACATGGCTTTAATTTTATTAGGTTCAACTCGGATGCCTCGACGGTCCACTACGAAACCTAAATAAGTCATTTCTGGCCTACACAGTTGGCATTTTTCCCAACTTACCGTTATCTTTGCATTCTGCAATCTTCGTAGGACTTCCTCAAGAATTCTAAGATGTTCAGAAAAGCTCTGTGTGACAATTACGAGGTCATCGAGATATACGTACACGTAGGGGTCTAAATCGTTTCCTATGATGCTATCTATGAGTCTCTGCGAAGTTGCAGGTGCATTATGAAGACCAAAAGGTAAACGCTTAAATTGGAAGAGACCTCGTTGACAGATGAATGCTGTTAGAGATTTCGATGATTCTTCCATTGGTACTTGCCAATAAGCGCTTTTGATATCTAAAGTTGACAAGTACTTAGCATCTTTCAGCTTGTCAAGAGTCTCGGATACGAGTGGTAAAGAATAACTATCACGCGCCGTCACTGAGTTCAATTTGCGGTAGTCTACACAGAAACGATATTTATTTGTGTTTTTCTTTTGTACCATTACCACTGGTGAAGCCCATGAACTACTACTACGTTCTACTACATCAATTTTCAGCATTTCGTCGATCTCGTCATCAATAAGTTTTTGAATGACCGGTGAGACCTTAGAAGAACGTTGTCTTATCGGTGCTGCATCTGTTGTAATCTTGTGTTCTACCCTGTCTGTACATCCTAGTGAGTCACCCATAATAGTCTTATATTTATCGACCAATTCCTCTAGTCGTTCTGATTCATAAGGCGTAAGAGTAGTTTGTTGGTCTGATGTTTTTAAAGAACAAATCACATTTTTATTATCGGCAAAGTGCCACTCATTAGTACTTAAGTTCGGTACTATACCCATCGAAATCCAAAAATCCAATCCCAAAACCAAAGTGTACGGCAACTCAGGAACGACGACGACCTCTATTAACCTAAATTTATCCTGAACTCGCATAGGAAGCTGCACTGTCCCAATACTACTCGTGCTTTGACTATTTGCCACAATACAACTCGTCTTCTTTGTCGTATCAAGTGAAAAACCAAACCTCTCGATGATTGACCAACCATGATTCCCTAAAAAGGTACATGAAGCCCCGGAATCCAACAAACCTAATAACTTATTTCCGAGCACATCCACTTCTAAATAAGGCCTCTCATCTTTACGAGCATGACTTATCACATAATCTAAGACGTACGTTAGCCTATCGGTCGATGCTTGTTCAGGCTGACTCGAAGGTCGACCGCTTACGAGCGCCTGGGTCCGTTTCCCTGACGATTACAATTATGACATTCTCTGACTGTTACCCCTGCCTGACCACACGAATAACATTGCTTACCTCTAGGTAATGCGCACCCGATCGCCATGTGCCCTGTTTGGTTGCATCTATAACAAACAACGTCCCTATTCGCCCTACCAGATCCAACACCCTGTGGTGGTTGTCCATCTCTGTCATTTACACTAGACTGACCACTAGCTGGTTGCTGTCTGTCTCTATCAGCTCTAGCAGCGAAACTGCTTGCTGGCTGCTGCCTATCTCTGTTAAATCTATTATCAGGAATATTCAAATTCTGTTGATTTGATGTCCCGGCACCTGATATTTGAATTGCAACAACCGGTCGGTCGTGGATTGGCATGGAACATTTGTTCCTGACCATCAGGACGTGTTCCAGACGGGGATTACTCGTATCCTCATGATCGACGTTGGAGAAAGTGGAAACCAAACAGTTTTAACAAGTTCCCAACGAAAGCCTCAAACCATCAGTATAATTCAATGCCGGTAGGGGTATTTTCCCTCGGAGTAGTTGTTTCTGGTGGTTTCACACAACGCATCAACCCCTGTTGGAAAATCGTCAAAATCGCTCTCTACGTCAACGTAGGCCAAGTCAGGTTCAATAGATTGGTTTCTTCTAGGAGTAAAATTCTCCTCCTCTAACCCATATCTCTGGTCTATTCTACGACACAAATCTTTTAAATGTGATAGGCTATTGACCTCAGTAGCAATCAACCCTTTCTTATAAATGTCCGCGATATTTCTGAAGACGATAGCTAATTTCGCCTCTTCAGAAACAGGACAGCCAAGTCTTTGGAAATACGTGTTCAAGACAGCAATTTAGGTCCCTATAGACTCTCCAGGGCCTTGTTTACGTTTTTGGATCTCCTTCAATAGCTTCTCGCCATATGAAGAAGGAAGATACTCTGCCATGAACCTCTGTTCCAGCTGTTCCCATGTATGAACTTCTCTACGAACCTCTTTATAAAAAGTATAGGCTGACTTTTCAAAAAGATCAATGCCTGAGTTCAGTAGAACCTTTTTACTAACTCCTCTAGCCTGACTCAACTCGTCCACTCTCTCAAAAAATGCGGTGACGGAGATTGTACCTCTCTCGCCTGTAAACTTTAAGTTCCACTTATGCGGAGGTACAGGTGCAACATGATATGAAGTACCAGGATCACTTGACATTGGTACTGGCGACGAACAAGAAAATGGTCGTGACTGAGCAATTGGTGCAATGCTACTTTGGAGGGCAGCTAGACTCAAAGGAACGGTAGACGGTTGTTGATAATGAAAAGCTGATGCACCGTCATTCTGGATCGGCATAGGGAGTGGTGCTTGTACTGATGTTTGAGTTGGGTTCGTAAGCACTTCCATTTGCAATGGAGCAATGACCGACGGTTGATTTGTGGGCTGTTGAGCTGTTCTTTGTGTGCTCGAGTGCTGTGGTTGCGGGAGTTGAGACTGGCTGTGAATGTTGCTAACATTTGTCGAGTGATCTGAGCTTCGACTTGTTGATTGGGTTTCAGATGCTTCATCATCATCTGAGGTAACGCCAACTCTTAGTAAATCTGTTGCTTGGCTCTGCAATCTCCCAATCAAACTCAAGGTTTCCGCAACCAGTATGCCTTTTGTTTGACTTTCTTCGAAGTTGGATGGATTCATGTTGTTAATCCTGGCTAACACGTGTTCCAACCTTACAGCGATTTTCCTAAACTCTCCCCCTTTACTCGTACCAGAGAACTTCTCTACCAGCGGTACCAGACTATCAAGCTTCTTCATGCAGCTAAAAGCATCCTGGCCAAATTTAAAGGGATACGGAGGGTATCTCATACTTCCATCGGTCCTTTCTCTCTGTCTAATCAGTATGAGCTGTTGCTTCATCTCTTCCACCGATCCAATGGCTATGCCTCTCCATGTTAATTCGTAGATTAACTCGTCCTTGACTAAGTACCTTATGTCAGACAACCGACTCAAAGAAATAGCCATGGTGCCTTTTATATTGAAACTTTAAACTTCAAAACTCTTAATTATACCTCCCAATTATAACTAAACCACGCAATAACAAACACAAAGTTCACTTTAAATTCACTAGTGAAAATCACTATAAATTTTCTCACAAATGTAGAAAATATAAAACTTAAATACGGGCAGACGCGAACAAAATCGAAGAACACCGGAGCAGTAAGAAAATAAAATTTATTTGCATTTAAAAATGTAATCATAGTTTATATTAAGTATTTGTACAACCAACTATGACGTCCAACCTTGCAGAGAGAAATAACTACTTAAATCCTAAATTAGAATTAACAAGTAGCCATAAAAAAAAGTTTAAAAAAAATAAAAGAGAGACAAGAGTTTTGGCAGTGTTCAGGTCTTATGTTCCACTCCTGCGTGAGTAAAACCAAAAAAAAATAATTGCGCTTATCCTAGCTGAACTGGATTAAAATTAAAGTTAAGTTATGTTTGTTTACCTCAGCAACCGAATAGATAAATTTATCCCTAAATGGAACGTACAACAGACTACCTATAACAAAAATCCCAAAGCTGTTGTACACAGTTAATGCTAGGGTATACTCCTGCTATTGCAGAACGGCTCCACAACTAAACTCCTCAAAAAAAAAACCCAAATCGCCGTATACAATGATTTTTCTAAAAAGAAAAAATCAAAACCCACTTTAACCTGCTTACCTATTCTGAGTCTACACGAAACTTGCATTGCTTAAGGCAAAATCATCCCTTAATATATAAGAGAACGCAATAAACATCGGGACAGATGTTCATGTTATAGAAATCGTAAAATATGCTCAATTAAAAAAAAACCGCTCGCTGAAATTGCGTCGAATTAGACTAGTAAGGATGTTGTGTAATTAAAAAAAATTTAAAGAACATTTTAAAAAAAATTACCGATGGTAATAAAAAATTTACACAAATAACGTCTTGGTAGGACTGCAACTCTCTAATAATCGTTAAAATGAAATTCCGAAAATTTTAACTAAATTGATGCAAACCATGGTCAAGAAGATCCTAGGATCGTACCGAAAGGTGCCCAAAAAAAAATAAAAAAAAAATTTTTTGGTGTCGACCACAGTAGCCCAATAATGAAAAAAATTAATTAGTGGCTCGTTAAAATTTTCAAAATATTACTCTACCCTCGTTTGGAGTAGGGAGAAAAAAAAATTAAAACAAATGATAGGTTGTTAAAACGCGAGGGTTCGAAATGAAATTATATTTTAATCCAGAAAAAAAATATTTAAATAAACTGGTAAAACCATTGTAGGGCAAGGTACTACTATGCACCAAAAAGAAAATTTTCCAACAAGAAAATCAAGTTTCCTTCCTTAAAAAAAATATTTAAAAAAAATATTTTCAAAAAAAAATTAAAAATGTTTAAGTGGGGTTGCAGCTCTTATTAACGATTTTAAAAGAATTAAAATAAAATTAGCACTAGAAAAATCTTATTAGAGTTATGTCATGCAACAGTTTTTGTTATTTTCCTTTAAAAACAGTTGTAGATTTCTTTTCCTCTCCCAAAACTGTGTGAATGTAAAAAGTGAATGAGCTAGAAAAATTAATTTACTATACAAAAAAAAAGTATTGAAATTAAATTTACTTAAGAATCATAAAGTACAAAAAGTCGTCATTGCAAAAAAAACCAATCAGTTTAGGAAAAGTAAAAAAAATATTTATGTTCGAAAAAAACAAACGATGTTAGTATATTTGTTTAAAATTATTACTTAAGGAAATAAACAATGTGAGTACTTATTTACTGTACCACTATAATAATGTGAACCTAAGTTTCAAACTTTGCACTCAACCCCGTAAAGAATTATCTTCTGTGCACTTTCCAAAAAACAAATATGAAAACAATTACAAGGTTCACCTATAAGAACGTTGTAACGCTAAATCTGCCTACTCAACACACACAACATCTAATCAAAAAAAAATTACTGCTTAATGCATTCTCAGATCCTTATTCCCGGTGTTTACGAGACATAAAATTAAGTTGGGCCCTTTCCACAACTATTAGTCAAAGCAAAATTACCAAATGTCCAAGGGCTAATGAGACCCTATCACCTACAAATGATATTTTGAAATGAAACAGTTGGGAATAATCCTGCGTAAAAACCAGAAAACAAAATCAAGAACCAAAAACTATTACATTAATTTTAAAAAAGCATAATAACCTCCCGGCCCCAAATAAACTTTTGTTATCTCAACAAAACTCGGCCTAAACTCAAAAAACTTTTTATTAGACATTTCCCCTATTCCCTAAGTATAATGTCAATAAAACCCAAAAACTTGTGATTTCCATTCCAATCCCATCTGGACCCTATATATTTTTAAAACAGGCGAAACAATAACTTATTTCAAAGAAAGGTGAAGATATTTTGAAGCGCCCTGTGAAAATAGGATACTATTATGGAAAATTGTTCAGAGCAGTGTTCTTACTAATTTTTAACCTAAATATATCTAGTTCCCTCATGTGCATGTTACTATTTTACTTCCTATCATAACTAACCAGATCACAAAATTTGTCTTTCTCCGCGAATCTGCAAGGTCCTGGAAAATGCGAGATTCAGCCTGTAGGCCAAATTTGGATGTATTTTAATTTAGCGAAAACCGAAGTTGCGAAATCCTAAAAAGATTAGCAGGAAGTCCTCGTTCCTCGATTTCTACACTCCGAACCAAACATTTATTCCATTTCCACCCAGCTCGCGGGAGGAAAACCCCTAATTATTGCAATACAAAAGGTTCTACTATCATATTATGCATAACAAAAAAAGTATATGCCCTCATCATTGTTTAGTCGCATCAAAGAAAACCTATTGTTTTTAAATTTATTCTTAAGTTGAAATCTTTTTTTAGAAATCAATGATCTTAAATTTATTGTTTAACCTGAACACTTTCCCATTTATTCCACAACAGTGTATTGTTATTTAAAAATTTGCTTCATTATTTGAGGTCACCAGTATGAAATTATTTTAAAATTAAAAAAAAATGAAATAAAAAAAAAAATTATTTCCCAATTGTCCACAACTTCCAAGTTTTCATCCCTAAATACCTAGGTACTTTCTCAGACTAACACCATCCATCGTTATCCAACATAACGCTTTAATTTCAGAAGCAACAAAACGAAGTGTTGGTGCAAGCAATGAATTTCCTATTTTTCATTTTCTTTTCCTTTTCTGCGCGTTTAAAATAATTTAAATTTTCGCACTCTTAAATATGCATATGGGTTTTCACGGCACCGCACACGTGCGAGGACAAGCAGCGCCGCGATGTGTGCGCAAACAACCACCGTCACAACAAGACACTAGAAAAATCACGTTCCCGAAAAAGTGAATTTTGAGGTGAAAAACTGGACGTATAAACGTTGACTGGAGCCGCAAGAGAGTCCGAGGTAGGTGCCTTTTCATATAAAATTCCATATGTATCGTAACTTTCCATTTACAATCGTCATTACCGACCATTATTTTTAAATGTGCTTGTAAAGCCAAACCGGCGACCTGTCGAAGGAAATTCCATTATTTTTCAGTACTTGCACGCACATTTAATGGTCCTTCGAACCGGATAATAGTTTTTCCAACTACCTAGACTCCTGTGGTTCACCAATGGGGCTTTCCCATAAAAAAAAAGTACCTATTTTTTTGGGTTATACATCAGCCGACAGGCCATCAAAAACCATTCCAATACTTTTTTTTCCAAAAAACTTTTTTTTTCTAGGCGAAAAAACACATTTTTAATCAGCGATTCAGTGACCCACGGAAGTTTTCAAATCTACCTTGTGACGTCAAAATCTACCTTGTGACGTCATCGAATATCTGGTCGATTGTATTGTAATGTAAAGTGACTAGTTAACTGGGGGACTGGAGAGACTTTGCGTGTGCCTCGTTGCTCCGATATGCAACTGTCAGAAAACGTTGTTTTGACGTTTTGTAGTTCTATGGTTTTGTTTACGTCATTTATTTTTTGGTAATTTAACTTTGTTTTTAGTGATTTTTGAGTTTTGAAAGAATATTTTACGTTGTTATTTTCCACAGTGAGCCTACAAATTTCGGTAAGTTCTTAAGTGTGCAACCGAGGGTATAACAGAGTGTGCACAAACGTAAATTTATTGGACTTTGTTGCTGATGGTATAGTGGAAAAAGACAATCCTATATTAAATTTAGGTTTATGCATTAGGTATATGTTTGTTGTTTAAAACTGCCTTTATACACCTAGCAATAAAATTTGCAACTGCGAAGAAGTTGTTGCAGGAGAAAAAAGTGTAAAAAGGTCGATATAAAGGCACTTTTATAACAAGTTAAAAAATCTTTAAAATGTAACCTTTTAAAAAAACAACAAAGTGATTAATTTAGTTCAATTATAAGTTGATTTGAGATAAAATAAGTTAGGATAGGGCCCCTTGGTAGACCCATATAGGTTAGGTTTGGTTGAGTAGTTTAAGAGGTATAGAGGTGTGTTCACAAACAATGGATTTGATAGGTTTATACAGGGTGTTTTTGAATAATGTGCTAATATTTAAAAAGCTAATTTTCAGGTCCATTTTGAGTAAAAAACTTGATATGCATATATTTACAGTGTACTCTGGTTATAACGTACCCTCAAGGGCCCAGAAAATATATACTTTATAAGCGGATGCATATTATAAACAACACAAATAAAAAGAAGAGTATTATGGCCAGACCTATGAAAAATAACTGAAATTACATTATAACCCAGCTACGTTATAACTGGAGTACACTGTATGTGTTAAATGTCTTTGAGATACAAGGTAAATATTAAAAATTTTGACAAAATCTTTTTTATTAATAAATCTGTTACTGCTCTAGATCGTTTTATGAAATTTGATACACACTTTGTATTTATCAAGAGGCTGTTTTCGATGTCTACCTTATTTTTATATTTGACTAGGGGCATTCATGTGGAAATTGCCTTTCATATTTTCAAATAAAATAATGGTACTTATGACATTGTTTTTTATATGTAAATTTATCTCTAAAATTTTAATTCTCCCCTGATCAAATGTCATCTCTTGCTTTTTTTTGTTTGACATATGCTTTTTGTAAAAAAAAATTAATTAAATTCCTTCATTTACATCTTGCTAGACCCCTTACGAGAAAATACAATTTATAGTTAAAAGGAATATTGTGAGGACATACTTCATGTTTCCTTTTCAGACACCATCATCCCCATTAATCGTCCCTTAACACTTGTTACACTCGTACCGAAGAGGTCCAAGAAGACCGAAACTAGTATGCGAGCTACTAATATTTTTGAGGAATTGCCCACAATCTTTGTTGTTTTTTACAATTTATAGTTTTTTTCAAAAATACTGAGGGCCACTCATATAGAAATGGCTCTAGTTAAAATGAAATAAAAAACGGCCGTTATACATCAGAAAATGCCTCTTGATGAATAGAAAGTATATACCAAATTTTTGGAAAATCTTTAGCAGAGACATAAAGTAATATTTATGTATTAAGTATATATTATTCTATAGCAGAGATAAGACATTTAGGACATATGTTCATATGAAGTTTTTTCTCAAAGACAACCCAATAATTTCAGCCTTAAATATTAGTTATTCAGTAACACTCTATATATAAACATTTATAAAAATATTTTTGACATATTTTATGAATAAAAAATAAAACCGCACAAAATTAAGCATCATAGGGTCTAGCACCCCTTCCCCCCAAGACATATTTCTGGGTGTGCACTGCTACAGATAAAACTTTATTAGCTAGAACATTAGCTCTCAATTACATAACTTTATCTAACCATGCATAGTGCCAACTTAAAATTTGACTTGACTGTTGGTGCAAGCAAGGAGTTTCCTAATTTTCATTTTCTTTTCCTTTTCTGCGCGTTTAAAATAATTTAAATTTTCGCGCTCTAAAATATGCATATGGGTTTTCACGGCACCGCACACGTGGAGGACAAGCAGCGCCGCGATGAGTGCAAAAACAACCACCGTCACAACAAGACACTAGAAAAATCAGGTTCCCAAAAAAGTGAATTTTGAGGTGAAAAACTGGACGTTTAAACGTTGACTGGAGCCGCAAGAGAGTCCGAGGTAGGTGCCTTTTCATATAAAATTCCATATGTATCGTAACTTTCCATTTACTATCGTCAATACCGACAATTATTTTTAAATGTGCTTGTAAAGCCAAACCGGCGACCTGTCGAAGGAAATTCCATTATTTTTCAGTACTTGCATGCACATTTAATGGTCCTTCTCTCCAAATTAATAGTTTTCCAAACTACCTAGACTCCTGTGGTTCAGCAATTTCCTACAAAAATTCCAAATTTCTATATATTTTCAAAATTTATTTCCAATTTAATTTCAATTATTTCTACAATCAGTAATAAATCAAACAGACCATATTGGTGATATGTTCCTTCAAAGTTCCTTGATCGAAGTGTTTATTACTGTTCAAAAATAGCTATAGCCAATGCACATATTTCGTATAGTTTACTAGTTCATCAAAGTTGATCGCTTTGTTCATTACATTTTCAGTAAAAGTTGCGTCAATACGCCGAAAGTGAAATTTTAAGGCGGTTCTTCCATCTACATTCCTTTAATTATCGATTTTACAGGTGTCGCGTTAACGCCCAGGTGCAAGTGTCGCCGTCACCAGGGTCATCCCGCGCGTTGTTTCTTCGAATACCGACGTTTCTTAGAAACTTTCAGACGGGACCGCTAGTCGTATGCACAGAGTGTGCGACTTGGAATCGAGAGGTGCGGGGTTCAATCCTTGGTGAGACATAAAAGTTTTTTTAAAGGATATGTTCAAATAATAACATACAGACAAACTTACAAACATTTCATTTCAAAATTTTCGAAAAAAGTTAATAAAATTAAAATAATAAAATTGTTTAATTTTTGCTAAAATTCGGGTTATATTTTAAGCTATATTTTAAGCATTTTTTTGGGTAATTTTAAAAACAAATTAACTTTCAAAAACAAAAATGTCTACGCAAAAACAGAAAAAACTTTGCGACAAAAGGCTTTTGAGCTTCAACCAAATGGCGGAAGCTCACGAGGTAGCTTTGAAAGCGAACTCGGATACAGCGTTTCACTTTTTGTTTAAATCCAGATATGAAGACGTCGAAGAATGTCATGCTCAATTCTATAATTTTCATAACCAAATTATTGGATCTCTCGAAGAGTTTAAACTTTCATTTGACGAGCAGGATAAAACTAGAAAAGACTTTGACAACCTTTATTATGAATGTAAGGGTATTTACTACGACCTTTTTAGGGCCAACCCTGTCAATTACGTAGGCAACCCTAACCAATAAAATATTGTTCAGAGGTCAAATACAAGATCATTTCCACAACCAAGGTTGCCAATATTTGATGGTAATTATAAAAATTGGCAACACTGGTTTGACTTATTTAAAGTCATGGTACATCAAAATTCTGATTTAAGTGATATAGAGAAATTTCAACAATTGCGGAGTTCTGTTCTGAATGAAGCCCTTTCTCTAGTAAAAACCATTCCCCTCGCAGATAGCAATTATCACATTGCGTATGAAACCTTAGTAAAGAGGTATCAAAATAAACGAATTATTGCTACTACCGCTTTGAATGCTATTAACTTTCTTTCAACTAAGTCCAGTTCTGGGAAAGAATTACGTTCCATGTTGGATACATTTTCTGAGAATCTAGCCATCTTAAATGAGCTTGGTTTTCCTACAAAAGAATGGGACTTTCTTACTTTTAACATGATGCTCTCAAAACTTGAAGTCAAGATGAGGACTGATTTCGAACTTTACTATAGTAGAGAGAAAAACAATTCAGAAATTCCGTCCTACACTGATCTTTACACGTTTATAGAAAATCATTGCGTTGCGCTCGAATCTGTAGTGCAAATGCCCAGTTTTAGTAGGCAAAATCAAACCCCTAGACAACCTCAAACTACGCGTAATTCTCAACAGAACAGTTTTCAGAGAAACAGTTTTAATAATTTTAATTCACCTTCTGCTTTCAATACAACTATTTCAAATCAAAGTTCAAATTCAAGAAATTAACAAAATACTTTACAAAATAGCAATCAACGCAGCAACCCTCAAATACAAAATAATCAGAACAGAACTTTTAATCCAAAAATAAAATGTTACCTATGTTCTTCGAATCACGCATTATCGAAATGTATGGAATTTCAAAACAAAAGTCCACAGGAAAGGATGGGTTATGTTCGGCAGGTGAATCTATGTCAAAATTGCTTACATTTTGCTCACCAGACCGTGAATTGCCCCTCCTCCTACAACTGCTTTACGTGTGGAGCTAGGCACCACAGTCTTCTTCATGTTCCACAACCAGTAGCGCCCTCTGTGAGTGTTAATTCATATCCTCCAGAGAACGCTAATATTCCACTTTCCAATTCCAATAGCACCCCTATGTCAGGAAGCCATTCCACAAACTGTCATTAGACAATGATTTCCAAAAATTCCACTTTTTTACTTTCTACCGTTGTAGCTGACATGTTAGACTCAAGGGGACATTACCAACCAGTTCGTATCTTACTCGATTCTGCCTCAGAGGCAAACTTTATTTCAGAAAAATGTCTAAATCGTTTAGGTCTTTCGAAAAGCTTATTTTCTACTTCCATTCAAGGCTTAAATCAAATGACATCTTCCAATACCAAAGGTAAGACGAAATGTCTTATCAAACCTCAAGGTCAAGCGGGACCTACCTTTGATTTTGAGGCTTTAGTACTTCCAAAACTTTGTACAGAGATTCCTTCTTGCGCTGTCGACTCGAGCAAGTGGAATCACATTCGCAATATCAAACTTTCTGATCAAAACTTCCATATACCAAGTTCCATTGATGTCCTAGTAGGTTGTGAACTTTTTCCGCATCTCTTACAAGAGGGAGTTATCCACGGAGAGCGTGGACAACCTAGTGCTTTTAATAGCATCTTTGGCTATGTGCTGATTGGTAAAGTTGAAACTTCAAAGCAACAAAATCCACAATCACTCATAAGCTGTTACACTTCCATCGAACCATCTCTGGATATCTGCCTAGAGCGCTTCTGGGAGATAGAGCAGGTTCCACATAAGGTTCATCACAGTCCTGAGGATATTATGTGCGAAAAATTATTTTCACAATCAGTTTCACGCAACGAATCAGGTAGATTCGTCGTTCCATTACCTTTCATAAACTTAGAACCCCAGTTGGGTGACACATATCCAATCGCTTTAAAACGTTTCAAGCTTCAGGAAGCTAGACTTCTCAAAGACTCAGCTAATTATCAAGCTTACAAAGATTTTATGCAAGATTATTTAGACACTGGTCACATGATACCTATTCCTACGCCTATATCTAAAGATGTCTTGGATAATTCCTACTTTGTCCCTCATCACAGTGTCTGGAACACTGGGAAGATAAGAGTGGTCTTTGATGGGTCTCAACCTAGTCCCAGAGGTGTCTCACTCAACGAGACGTTGTGCGCAGGTCCTAAACTGCAAAATGATGTCCGTGAAATTCTACTTAATTTTCGAATTCATGCTGTAGCCTTTGTTACTGACATAGTAAAAATGTTCCGACAGATTTTAATTATTCCTGAGCACACGCGTTATCAAAATATTCTATGGAGATTTTCTGAGGATGATCCTGTCCAAACCTACTCCTTAAGAACAGTTGTTTATGGACTTAAGTCATCACCTTACTTAGCTATTCGTACTATACAAGAACTAGCTAAACTTGAGTCTGAAAGGTGTCCTAATGCTTCCAAGGTGCTTCTTAAAGACATTTACGTCGACGACGTGCTCACTGGGCAGGATTCTGTGGCCTCTGCCAAAGAACTTCAGTCGGAGTTAATCTCCCTGTTGCGCCTAGGAGGGTTTGAACTTAAAAAATGGGCGAGCAACAGTCCGGAACTTCTCTCCTCATTCTCAGAATCAGAAACACAAATGTCCATTCGTTTCGACAAATCCGAACCTAATTTTGTAAAAATATTGGGTCTCCAATGGAATCCTATCTCAGATTCGTTTACCTACTTGGTCGTACCAGAAGATAAACCATGCACCAAGCGAGGTATCTTATCTCAAATCATGAAAATTTTTGATCCCTTAGGTTTCTGTTCTCCCGTTTCTTTACTTGCTAAGCATCTCATGCAAGATCTGTGGAAGGAGAAGCTGGACTGGGATTCTCAGCCTCCTCCGCATATCGTAAATGTTTGGAATCAATTTCGAACCGAACTTCCAAATCTTTCAAATATTCATTTACCTAGACGCCTTTCCATTGATCAACCACGTAGCATTGAACTTCACGGCTTTTCAGATGCCTCTATGATAGGTTACGCGGCTACGGTTTATTTCAGAATGGAGTCAGTTTCCGGAAAAATCCATACCTTTCTTGTAATGGCCAAATCTAAGGTCGCACCAGTGAAAACAGTCAGTCTTCCGCGACTGGAGCTTCTTGGTGCCACTTTACTTTGCGACCTAATTTCCTTTATTCAAAACACTTATTCAGGTATTCTTAACTTCAACCAAATCTGTGCATGGTGTGATTCCCAAGTGGTTCTATGCTGGTTGGCGGCTTCACCTCACAGGTTTAAAACGTTTGTGGCAAACCGTATCTGTCACATTCAAGAAACCATTTCTACTACGGCCTGGAAATATGTTCCATCAGCGCTAAATCCAGCCGACTGTGCTTCGCGCGGTCTTATGCCTAATCAACTTGTCAAACATGACTTGTATTGGGAAGGTTCTTGTTTTCTTAGGCTACCAAAAGAGAGCTGGCCTGATGATTTTCGCTGTCCAGACCCTCCGGAAAACGAGGTTATTCTGGAAGAACGAAAATCAGTATTTCAAACATGCACAGTTGAACCACACATGCTTGATACTTTTCTTTCTCGTTACTCTTCCCTAGAGAAAATTCAACGCATAATTTCCTATATTTTTCGCCTTATCGAAAAGAAATCTAAATATCCTAACGAAAATATTACCGAAGTAGAACTTCAACATTCTCTTATTGTTCTCGTTCGGCATGTTCAACGTTCCATCTTTGCTGATCTCATTTCACGTTTGAATGACGCAAAGCTACTTCCTAAACAATTTCGTAAACTTTCACTTTTTCTAGATACACAAGGCTGCTTAAGAGTGGCGGTCGATTACCACATTCTTCCGAACTCTCTTATTCAGCAAAACACCCTTTACTTTTACCACGTTCTCACCGTCTTACTCAACTTGTCATTGAGTACACTCACAAAAGGTACTGTCATCCCGGTCAAAAAACGTTGCATTACCTCTTGAGACAACAATTTTGGATCCTTTCCCCTCGCTATGCAATCGAGAGCGTAACTTCTCATTGCATTTTATGCTATCGATTAAATCCTAAACCTTCCGTACAAATCATGGGCAACTTGCCTGCTCAACGCATCTCTCAAGTAAAGGCATTTTCACATGTTGCCATAGATTATTGTGGTCCCTTTCCAATTACAATGGGAAAGTACCGAGGTGCAAAGGTATCCAAAGGTTATATTCTTGTCTTAGTCTGCTCCGCAACAAAGGCAGTTCACCTAGAACTTACCTCCGATATTTCCACCCCTACCTTTCTTGCGGCTTTTAAGAGATTTGTGGCAAGAAGAGGAAGAATTTCTGACATTTACTCAGATTGTGGTAGCGCGTTCTTGGGAGCTGATCGTTTACTCAAACAGTACTCCCAGGAAGCATGTCACAGTCTAAAAATTACCTGGCATTTTTCAAGTCCTGGTAGTCCGCACCTAAACGGGCTAGCCGAGGCAGGAGTTAAATCCACCAAGGCAAATTTAAAACGTGTAATAGGTGAGCAACGGTTAACCTATGAAGAGTTTTTTACTTTTTTGTGTCAGGTCGAATCCATACTAAACAGCCGGCCTCTGTATGCCCAAAGTATGGATCCGAATGACTTTCTTCCACTGACCCCTGGTCATTTTCTTACCCTGGAACCGTTGAATTCCGTACCAGAACCCGATTTTTCTGATTCCAAGTTGAACACCCTGTCCCGCTGGCAGCTGGTGCAAAGGCTCCAGTCCGATTTTTGGAAACGCTGGAACTTGGAGTACCTAAACACCTTGCAACAGCGTTCTAAATGGACAGAGGCTTCTAACGATATTAAACTAAATACTTTAGTCGTGGTAAAAAATGAACAAAAACCGCCATTGCAATGGGCTGTTGGGCGAATTGTCGACGTACACCCTGGCTCAGACGGTCATATTCGTGTTGTGACCGTTAAAACAGCTACAGGAACATATCGTCGACCAGTAGTGAAACTATGTCCTTTGCCTATGCCCGACGCATAAGGCAAAATTTTCTTTTTCTTTCTTAATTTTTTCTAAGTATTTTTCTTTTCTTTTAATTTTAATTTACATGCATAATTTAATGCATATTTGGGTTAATGTTAAATTGTATCGTTTAATTGCTAATAGGCGAATATTATTTAAATTTTTTTTCCTTTCCTTTTCTTAACTAAGTAAAAACACACGTGTTTTGGCGGCCGGAAAATGTTGGTGCAAGCAAGGAATTTCCTAATTTTCATTTTCTTTTCCTTTTCTGCGCGTTTAAAATAATTTAAATTTTCGCGCTCTAAAATATGCATATGGGTTTTCACGGCACCGCACACGTGGAGGACAAGCAGCGCCACGATGAGTGCAAAAACAACCACCGTCACAACAAGACACTAGAAAAATCACGTTCCCAAAAAAGTGAATTTTGAGGTGAAAAACTGGACGTTTAAACGTTGACTGGAGCCGCAAGAGAGTCCGAGGTAGGTGCCTTTTCATATAAAATTCCATATGTATCGTAACTTTCCATTTACTATCGTCAATACCGACAATTATTTTTAAATGTGCTTGTAAAGCCAAACCGGCGACCTGTCGAAGGAAATTCCATTATTTTTCAGTACTTGCATGCACATGACTTATATGAACTGTTAATGAATGGAAGATTGCATCAATCCATTTTTTCAAAATTAATCTGTCAATATTTTTAATTCTTATATAAAAATGCAGTAGCACACCCAGGAATATGTATGATTTGGCTATTTTATTTTTAATTCATGAAATATGTGAAAAATAACTAAAAAATACTAAGGCCTTGGACCCCGAGCCCCTCCCACCCCTATGAGTGTACGCCCATGTGGAATGTTAATGAATGGAACATTCCATACATCAATTTTTTTTTAATAATTTTAAATTACTTTTTAGGATTCTGTAAAAGAGGATTTACAAAATGTTGATCCGACAATTTGCCAAAATTGATCATATAATGATAGAACATATGGATTCCTTCAGTTTAGTGCAAAAATAAAAAATGTTAAAAGTGGAAAGTAAGTCAGGTATTGGGTTAGTGTTACTTGGAAATGTTTCTTTTATATTATCAGAAAAACTCATAGAAAGTGTAATACATACGGCAGGTTTTACAACTTCTGATTCCTTTGTTTCTTTTAACTTCAATCATCAATAATAACAGCTAAACTAATGACATTTTTTCTACAAAAATTTATAGTGCTTTTATTCAACTTTAGTTGACTATACAGGGTGTCATTGTTCAAATTGAATGGGATGAGGAGCTTATGTCTGATAAAAAGTGCATATAACACATGGGTCAAAATTATTTTGTTGTTGAGATACAGAGCATTAAATTGATGATTTTTTAAACTTTTTCGTTATAGGGTAAACACCCCAGTAATTGCCACTTTAACTTTCAGCATTGACTATACAACACAATATTATAAACATTGCTGTAATACTTTAACAATTTCCCTTACCCAGTAAAATGAAAAAATGTCAAAAATCCCCAGTACTTGCCAATTTTACCTATTAGTTACCAATATTCTCAACCAGAAATTGCCAAGTCCAGAACCATGATAAAGTTTTTTTTATTTAGGTAAGGTGTAAGTTCAGAGACAAAAATATATTTTAAAAAGGCATTATACTCTTCAGCATGTTACACTTAGTTACTGCTAGTAATTTCCGAATAAAAATCCAATAATTGCCACCTTATGGCAAAACAAAAAGATTTGCTTTATTTTGAGTCACCCTTGCCAATTATTGAAGGACATATTTATTTTCCCAGTAATTGGCAACCCATGTCTGAATGGAATATCATACTTTCTCAAAACTTTACATGCTTGTAGATATTTACTTTACAATCACATTTAACAATTCAAAAACCTATGGAATACCTTTCCTAATAAAATTCAATAGGACTCTTGGTAAAATCAGCCTTTGTGAGACCCAATTTAAAAAATATCTATTTTTATTGACCCAAGTAGAATTGTCTTAATAATACCGCAAGTTATTACTAGAAGGCACCAGAAGGTGGGTAAAGTTGCAGAATTGTCTTGATAATAAATAAAGAAAGCAAAGATGGCATCTACTGGTGCCATGGCAACTACTGGGATATTTACCCTAACTTTATTAAATGATGCAGTAAAAATATGAAATTTGGTGAATTTTTGATACTGAATCAGAACATGAGCAATAATTACAGATAAAAATGATAAAAATTAGGTAGGTATAGATGTTTTTCTTTATGTTTTTTTTTTAGGAAATAACATCTAGGGAGAGAAAAAGATTTGATAATAAGAATTAGCAAAAATAAAAAGGTTTAAAAACTGATTTTTTACCAATTTCTGGAGGTTATTTTAACAGCCTGTATCTCTCATCAAAAAAGGAATATCACATTTTTGGATCATACCTCATTGGCCAAATAATCATTTGGTAGTGACATATTTTCTTTTTTTGTAAAACCCTTCTTCCCCCACTCATCAACTGTAACAATGTTGTATCTTAAAAACAGAAAAGTGTGACCCCATGTTACATTTTTTTAAATCAGAAATGACCTATATTAGCGATCTCTAACTTTGTATAGGCACTTTACCCATTGATTTCTTTTATAAAGGTTTATATAACTTTCTTTCTGGTTAAATTCGAAGTTCAATTATTTTTAAATTAATTTAGACCACAACACTAACCCAAACTGTTTAATAAGTAATTTAATTGTACAGGATATGTCAAATTCGATGGTTTTGGGGTGTTTCAGGTATTTCTGGGCAAAAGGATGAATGAAAATTTCTTGTTTTTTATAGTTTTTTTTTTGTATAAGGAATCCAACTTTTAAAAGAGATTGAGCTCTCAATTTTTTTTAGAGTGACGAAGGAAGTGTATGGTGACAACGCTATTGGGCAGAGAGAGACGCACATATTTGCACAGTTAAGGCCAGAATCACTCCCATACACAGAGTAAGGAAAATTATCTACACTGTGCTGATCGAAGTTAATAAGAAGGAAAAATTGATGCATTCTGAGTGCAAAGATTGTTCAGCAACTGCAGGTACATTTTTAAAGAAAAATTTTAAATTAAAAGTGCCTTTTAGTTCAGGCCCTACAAGGTCCGATACTCACTCACTCACTCACCAACACACTTGGTATGGATAGACATAAGACTCGCCCGAAGATTTTACGAAAGGGAACCACCCTTAACGTGCTTTTTGACGGTTTTTTGATAATAACTCGAAAACAGTCAACTTTTCTAAAAATATTCTACAGATCATTTTGCAAGCGGATAAAATTTCATTTTTAACTATGTGCTTTAGTACGCTCTAAAGGCAGTTTTATATTCCTACAAAAAAAGGGGAAAATGTTTAAAATATGATTTTTTATTTTTCTTGTGGCATTTTGTATCGTTAACACATTGTTTTTAAAAAAAGTATTTTTGTTCAAAAACCCACAGTACACAGTTAAATATTTAATAAGTTAAACATAACTTTTTAAAGTAGCCGCCTTGAAATAAAAATAAATGTGTTTGTAGAAATCCTCAAATCTAACAAAAATGTTGAATATTCATTTTTATCTCAGTAAATAATACTTAAGGTGAGTAAAAAAATATTTTTAATTAGTATTAACTTAAAACTTAACTTTTCCAGTTGAATTCATTTAAATTGGGGGAGGGGGCACCCCCCTCTCGCCCCCTTATAAGTGATCTTTTACAGTATTTTTCTAATTATTTGCAAACTATTAAGTTGGCCAAAAACAACTAAGTAATAGTTATTGAGGCTGACCAAAAGTCCTCTAACGATGTATAACACGTTTTATAGGCATTTAAATAAATGAATAATTTTTTTTAAAAATTTTATTAAATTTTACTCTCCCACATGTCTGGTTTTAAAACTCATTTTTCAAACGATGTACATCAATCCCCCCTCAACGGAGCAGTAGATCTTGCACAGTTGCCCCAAAAATGGTCAAATTTGATGTACACTTGAATCTTCATTTATGACAACCATGTTAGAACATTACTAATACACATACTGCGTTTAATGAGAGAATCAACACACTTGGTATGGATATAGAGTATACTCCCCCTAATCTTGGCGGGGGGGGGGGTTTCCCTCTCCTTAAATATTTTTTTTTCTAATAAACCGAAAAATGTCAAATTTTTTAAAAATATTCCACATATAATTTTTGGAGCAGATAAAATTTTCTATCCAGCAATGTTTGTGCCCCCCCTGAAAGCAGCGGCGCACGTTCCATAGGCGTACGAAAGAAGGGTTACATACAAGTTGGATAAAAAATACCCTTCTTTTCTATTGAACATGCACCCCTGCTTCCAGAGGTGGCCAAGAACATTGCTATAAAGAATATTTTGTCTGGTCCAAAAATAGTTTCTAGAAGATTCTTAAAAAATTTTAAATTTTTCGGTTTACTAGGAAAAATGTTAAAAAATATTTAAGGGGGGGACCACCGCCCCGCCAAGAGTAGGCGGGTGGATCCCCCTCGTTTGAACGCAGTATGTGTATTAGTGATGTTCCAACATAGTTGTCTTAAATGAAGATTAAAAATGTATATCAAATTTGACCATTTTTGGGGCAGCTGTGCAAGATGTACTGCTGCATTGAGGGGGAGTGATGTACATCGTTTAAAAGAAAATTTCTTCAGCTCTAAAAATACGTTTTAAAACCAGACATGTGGGAGAGTAAAATTTAATAACTTAATTCCACACATCTTATTTATTTAAAGGCCTATAAAAGGTGCGCCACTACTGATGTAAGGGGGGTGTGTAATACATCGTTAGAGAGGACTTTGCATCAGCCTCAATAACTGTTACTTAGGTGTTTTTTGCCAAGTTAAAAGTTTGCAAATTGGGAAAATACTGTAAGGGAGCACTTTTGAGGGGGGTGAGAGGAGGGATGCCCCCACCCCCCATTTTAAATAAGCCCCCCATTTTAAATAAGGTCAACTAGAAAAAGTCAGTTTTAAGTTATTACTAACCAGAAATAATTTTGTACTTGTTGTTTAATTGTTCAACATTTTTGTTTCATTTAAGGATTTCCACAAACACATTTATTTTTATTGCAAGGAGGCTATATAAAAAACATATCTAGCTTAACAAGTATTTAACTGTATACAATGGGCTTTTAAGCCATAATATTTTTTTGAAAAAAAAATAGTGCTAAGGTTAAAAAATACCACAAAAAAAATATGGGTGTCTCTAAAAGGTCTGTACAAAATCTTAGCACATATTCCTGAAGTCAAAATAAGTTGATTTAAAGCAACTTACCTTAGTCCGAAATTGCTCCGTTTCAGAGATACAGGTGAATTTAAAAATTAATTTAAAAATTTCATGAGCGAAATTGCCGAAAACAGCAAACTTGAATAAAGCTTTGAGAACAATAGTCAATAGAAAACTGGCCGTTGCTATGACATTTTGCCAGTGTAAAACACTAGTGAAATAGTCATTTAAAATAATTTCAGTATTCCGTTGCGGCATCGCAAAACGACTTACTTAAGCGCATATCAACAAGAGTACCTTTTTGGCTTAAAAAGATTGAGGAAAATATTTTCTTAACTAAAAAAGTTAAAAGTTACACTGAGAAAAAAGTTATAGTCATTTTAAACTATAAAAAGAGCATTGTGAAGCGCCCTCTAACGGGCACAGTGAAAAAGAATCCATATTTAGGTTTCGCATCCCAAAAAACCCCCGGGTACCAATTTTTAAAGTAATGCGTTGAAAAATGTTTATAAATTTTAAGACAAACGATTTTTAAATTTACCACCCTGTATCTCTGAAACGGAGCAATTTCGGACTAAGGTAAGTTGCTTTAAATCAACTTATTTTGACCTCAGGAATATGTGCTAAGATTTTGTACAGACCTTTTAGAGACACCCTGTATATATATTTGTTTAATTTTCCCCCTTTTTTGTACGCTAATGGAACGTGCACCACTGCCGTCAGAGGGTACTAAGGTACATCGTGGAAAAAGAAATTGTTTCCGCATGAAAAATGATCTTCAGATTTTTGGAAAAGTTGTCTGTTTTCGAGTTATTAGCAAAAAACTATCCAAAAGCACGTTTAAGGGGGGGACCACTCCCCTGCCAGGGTGGGGGGGGCAATACCCTGCCAGGGTTGGGGGGGTGGTTTCCTTTAGTAAAATGTTTGGGCGAGTCTTATGTCTATCCATACTAAGTGTGTTGCTTATAGCTTGAATCTTGGATGTAGGGCCTGAACTATGTTTCGTAACTGTCAGACCCTCTTTCTACAAATTACAAATTTAAAATGTTGGGCCATTTTTTACTGTTTTTACTCGTAAAAACTTTTTTGTTTAAATTTTAAATTCTACTAGTACAGGGAAACTAGGGGGTTTATTGGGAACTAAATAACATAAAGCTATGACTTGCCTTAAGTGATAGCCCTTAGCTTTGTAAAAGGTCCGCACCTCTCACTCCTTGTCAAAATGGCGCCGTCATCTTGAATTTTTGCTCATTTTTCTCTGTTCTTTTCTCAATAACTTTTAAAGTAAAGCTTTTTTAAAAAAAGTTGATGAGACAAAAGTTGTGGACAAATAAAACACACACCAAACGGTGTTACTCTGGTGGTTCGGTTCGATTCGGTTCATTCCATTTTGTAAAATGTTTGCTTATTTTCTTAATAACTTCTAAACTCAAGCTTTTTTGAAACAAGGTCTAATGACAAAAGTTGTAGACAAATAAAAAATGCATCAAACAGTGCTATTCTAATATTTATACCTCAAATGGTTTTAAAGATAGGAAATTTTAAATTTATTTTGTAAAATTTTATTTTATTTCTAGTTTTTATTAATTTACTGTTAAAAAATAGTTTAAAAAAATGTCAAATCAAGACTAGGTGCAATCACTTTCATTGTGGTCCCATAAAACAAAATTACAGCCCCGACCTCTTTCCCTTCAGGAACATTAATAAAATGACGCTGCCTTGTATTTTTGACTATTTTCCTTTATTAGCCTTTTACTCAAAAAGTACTTCCTTGTTAAGAAAATATGTTAAAAGAAAATTTAAATCTCATTAAAAGACCTAATAAATGCGATGCTTTAGAGTAGCCAGGCTACTACCCTTGCCAAGATACGTAGACTTAAGCATCCCCAATATGCCGATTTCTAGCATTTTATTTAAAACAAACACATGCACATTTTTTATTTTAAGCAATTTTCTTAGAAACAAAGCAATTTGTGAAAAAAAGTATATAACACTTTTAGAAAATAAAATGTCCGTTTAAAACATATACCACTCTGTGCAGTATAGAGTGTAGGTAAAACTCCAATGGTGCTTGTATACTGGAATCGCCTTTTAAAATTCAGTTTTTATTATTTATTACAATTTTTGTTAAAACTAAGCATTTTACGAAAACGTTATTAATAGGACAAAATTATGTTTTCAATTATGTATAACTATGTTATATTTACAACAAACGATACAGTAACGCCCCTTTATGGAGGTTATTATTTAGAAATCGTCAAAAATCTTATTTTACTTTCAGTTTTTCTTTGACTAACTAACTCTACTTAATTGAGGTTTACCCTGTTTAAAAGAAAATTTTATTGTCTATAATGAGCAATGAACTTGTAAATCTTTTTACAAGTTCATTGATAATGAGTCATAAACCATTTTTGACCAAAATACTTTGCGTTTAAGAAATTGATTAAAAACTTTAATAATTAATTGAGAACATTTTCGCCGATTTCTGTAAATAACCTCCATTTATGGACAACACAGTTAGTAGTAAATTTGATCTCACTTAAGTGATACACCGTTGGAATGGAAATTGTATCTTCTCCATAAAATGTCCTACATTTATTTTCCTAAAGAGCTTGGTTTTTACACAAATTGCAAAACAATTTTTTTTTTAATGATCCGTTTTAGGGCGCCAATAAAATATTCACTGTAATATTGATCAAATTATGTTATACATCGTCAAATGGTATATTTTATCGTCTAAATCAGAGACATATAAATTTTTTCCTAAAGATTCAATAGATTTTCGACGATTTCTGTAAATCACACACTAAGATGTACATCGTTAGAAAGAAAATGTAGTTTTCTTAATAAATATTTACGTATGTTTTCTAAAAATGATTAGTTTTTACGGAAATTGCAAAAAAGTTATATAAATAAATAAATATTTGTTGTGATTGTTTGTTGTTGGAATGCTTAAGGGCATGTATCTTTGCAAATGTTACCTAGGAAGCTCGGAGATATCTCGTTTGATAGGTTATTTGATGAACTTTATATTTCCATTCTAAACAATTTCTGAAGAATAAGTACTTTCTCAATAAAAAGCAAATAAAGGAGAAAATAATCGAAAATCCAAGATGGTATAAAAGCATCTAAACAAAGGAAGGGATTGTGAAATTTGCAATATTTGTTTGAAGTATAAAGTAGTCATCAGAAATAAAATAATGTTAAAAAAATAAAACTGACAAAAAAAACCTCATGAATTAGAACATTGCATTTTTTACAATCCCACATTTTTTGCAGACTGACAGTTACAAAAAATAATTTTCATAATATAACTTGGTGCTAAATTGGCGTCCTTAGTAATAGGCTTTAATGTATTTTTAACCAAAGCAAAAAGTACCTATTTACTATAGAACCACCCAAGTAGTACTGTTTTGTTTATAAGTTTTCTACAATTTTTGTAACAAATTGTTCTTTTTTATAAAACTGATATTTTTTCAAAGAATTAAGAAGAACTCAAATAAGGCAAAATTTATACAAAATTAAATAAATTTAAAATAAATTCCCCACGGGAGTGACTTTTAGTATCTTAATAAGAAAGCTAAAAGCTATCAATTAAGCCAAGTCATCATGTTTATGTTATTTAGTTCCCAATTCACCATAAATAGGCCTTTCCCGTTTCCCGTAGTATACACTATTTTATGCTTGTCAAAGAACAAAATTTGCACACTAAAATTTAAATTTTGATACTTATTCCTTAGCATCAAAACCCGTTCCCATATAATCTCTATAAAAATCCACCTTGAGCTTCGTTAAATGTAAAGCTACGAAGAAATCAATTTTTTGCGACTTTGTAAATACAAATAACTTTTGCAAAAAAATCAAGAGAGTAAGAATAAATACGTAGAATAAAATATATTTTAGAATAAAAAAAAACGTCTTATAATAGTAAAAAAAAATTATATCTGATCTCGTTGCATTTTTGGTTTTAGATCATGTAGAACTTTTATGAGGAATAACTATTTTACAAAAGGGAAAATGGATCTAAAGTTTAAAGTGTTCTATTTATTTTTTCTTTTTTTTTTAATTTAATTTTTGAGAAAATCCCAAAAAAATTTATTTTTAGGCAATTTGGGGCCTTATATCTAGCGAAGTTTAACGAGGATTTTTGGCAGAATATATGGGAATGTGGCTTATATTCTAACTAGGTATGCTAAAATGCTGTAAAAGTATGGCCATATACAGTGTGTCCGAAAATTTGCTTAACAAATTGGGATTTTCTTTAATATTATGTTTAGCGAAAAATTATTTCTGCAGATAAGTTTTGCTTCATCTAAAACGTTAAGCAGTTTTTAAGTTAAAGGTCACAAAAAAAAAATTCGTCAAAATCCAAAATGTCGGCGAAATGTTTAGCTTCATAAATCGAAAGCCTGACGTAAAAATTAAGAAAAGCGCTTTTGTAGGACCTTTTATTGTCTTCAACTTTTGTTTAAACTTTTTTTTTCTAAAACATACAGAAAATAAATATTTTTAAAATAACCCTTTTCGTGCACCCTAAATCGAAGATGGTGGGGGGAGCCGGCCTCCCAAGGCCCAAAACTAGCAAAAAACACTACCTTTTGCAAGCTGGGGGTCTTTTTTTGCTCTAATGACTGGCCTAAGAGCGGTAAAACCAAATAAATGTAAAATGTTTATCCCAGCATAGACATATATATTTTTGGAATAACTTTTCTGTTTTGGCTTTACAGGGGAAGCGAAGAACCAGAATGCACCTGCACCACATCATATTGGAAAAAATAGTTTTTATCTGATGTTGGAAATGACAAAAAGAATCTTTGACGCGAACCTCAACGATGGCGCTGTCTGGTTCAAGCCCTACATTTTTAGCGAAATACTGCGTTTAACGAAAGGAGCAACACACTTGGTATGGATAGGTATGAGACTCCAATCATTTAAGGAAGAACGTTTAAATTTTTATTAATCCAGGTATCTTTATTTAAGACAATCACACCCACATACCACAGGACGTCCATTTTAGATTGAGGATGCCCGGTGAAGGAGTGGTTCCCACCTTTAATATGCTTTTTAACTGTTTCTTGCAATTAACTGCAAAATTATTAACTTTGAGAAAAAGGCCTGGAAATAATTTTGGAAGCTGACACTTAACTTTAACCGCTTCCACAGCGAAGGCAACCGTGGTTGAATCTAAAATGTTTGCGGGAATCTCATGTATATTCATACTAAGTGTGGTTCATTCTTTTATTAAACATTATTGTCTTAAATGACGATTCCTGGATATACAGATTAAAGTAACTACATGGGGATTTCGAAAAAAGTAAGAGCAATTTTGTTTAAACGGGACAAAAGTTGCGCCATTTCAATCCCCACCAGATGCTGTATCGAAATTAAAGATTCTACAGGGGTTTTCAAAATATTGAGCAAAAACTAAAAATTGTGTTTTTAAAAAAATTTAAATATTGTCTCCATCTTGTATACATACAAATTTAATGAAATTTGCTAGTTTTGTATTAGCGATGTACACTTGTGCTCCTAAAAATCCCGTATACAAAAAAATTATTACTGATAATTTTTAGTGTAAGTTACTGAAAATCCAGTTAAGATATCTTGGCATTTTTAAGTTTTGTGTGACAACCAAAATGTCAAAGTCAATCTTTTAAATGTCATTTGGTACTAACACTATAAACTTAGTCAACAACAAAATATAAGTACCCTATTACAAGTTTCCTTGTATGGGATTTTTACAAGCACGAGTGTACGTTAATAGAAAGCAAATCTTGTCTGTTTCAAAAATGATCTCCAGAAGCTTTTCAAAGAAGCTGACACTTTTTGAGGCAGTTTTCGAAATTATTGAAATTTTGACAACTTTAACAGTTGTTG
Source organism: Aspidapion aeneum (assembly GCA_963576565.1). NCBI lineage: Eukaryota > Metazoa > Arthropoda > Insecta > Coleoptera > Brentidae > Aspidapion > Aspidapion aeneum. Next base: position 72,102,848 of record OY755041.1, on the reverse strand, counting down.
AGATAGTGGTTAACAGCCCACTACCACAGTTTTTGAAATACCTTTAAAACTGGTATTTGTAAAAGTCAACCTAACATTTTTTTGAGCTTTTTTTTACAAAATAAATGTTTTAATGTTAGAAACTGGTGATATTTTATCATTTTTAATACAAGCTGGACACAAAATCCATAAATTAAAAAATTACCACTTACAAAAATAAGAGGGCTTTGTAGCTTAAGGCAGTGTGCAGTGCTTGATACTATCGTAATGAAGTGTCAAATAAGCATTCCAAAAACTCCCTATTACCAAAAAGCACATGTTAGGGAAGAAACCCATTCTAAATATTCGAAAGAGTCTCATGTTTATCCATACAAAGTATGTACTCCTTTTATTAAATGCAGTATCTGAATGCGTAGGGCCTGACTGAGCTAGGCCTGCTTAGAGACCATGTATGTATGACATACTTTAAAGAAATAGAGACGCGACAAACTTACCAAAGTCAATTTTATTTAAGTCAAAATCAGGGAAATATCGTCCTATATACTCTAGCACTGTTTAGAGAGACGAGTCGGAAAATAAAAATAAACTATTTTTGACAAAACATGTCATACATACAGGGTCTCTAGTAATGCTATAAGCAGCCTTCAGGGCATTGTTCCATTTTGTATTTCAAAATAAAATAGTAAATTTCGAATTTTTAGTCTAGGTTAAGTTTAAAATATATTTTTAAATTAAAAACATAATACATATTTTTATTATTCCTAATTTAGTACAATAAACTAATGTTTTTTTAAATGTTGCACTATTTTTTTGCCTCCTTTTGTTTGTTTATAATAACTTTTCTTCCACTGTAAAATGGTTTTTATAAGTTCCAGTTAAATTTGCAAATTTGTTTTATTTGTAAAATTAAATTTCTAAGTTGTTTTTTTAGTTATTGATAAAAAAGAAAAAATATTAACATACAATATTATTTTTTTTTATTATGTATCTTAGGGATTTACCTGTTAAAATTTCGAGCCCATGTTAAGATAGAGACAAGTCCTAGCTACAGGCGAACCGAACCAAACCGTAAAAAATATATATTTTTTTTAATGGGCTTGTTTTTAATTTTGTTAGCAGTGACCAATCTGACTTGTTTAGATTACCCAATATAAATATTTTCGAGGAAATATTAACAATTTATAAAATTATTTTATAAAGGTTTAATTAAAACAAATGTTTGCTTATTAGATTGAAGGGAATCCATACTACATATGTACCAAATTTTAACATTTAATAAGATGCAGAGCAAAAGTTAACATAGGGTCGAAATTTTAATGTGATGTGATGTGTGATATATCATAATAAAATTTACTGTATTAGATTTATAATCTTGAGAATTGCAAATTTTATATTAACTTAGACATTGCAGGGTTGATTTTTTAAAAACAATCACGCTTTTATAGTTGTTTTACTTTTGCATGGCAGTTCGCAAACTTTGGTTCAAATCGAATCATTTAATTGTCAAAAATATTTTCAATAGTAAATTTAGACAATTTCACAAAAAGTAGGTAAGGTAAAAAAAAGAAAATGTTTACAGTAACCAAAAACAAATAAAAATAATGAGAGTTTTAATGTATTAAATGTATGGTTCTAGCACACATTAAGTTAATTTTTAAAAAATATATTTTTTTTAGCCTCCTCTCGATCTCTGAAAAATTTCCTTAGTTCAAGCATAAACTAATACAAAGACGCCTGATCCAAAAATGGCCCCTGTTACCGAAATCTCATACCAGATGGCTATACGCGACGGTGTAAATATTAATTGCTAATTGTCTCGACTGAATGAGTCGGCGGTGTTGCCATACCAAAGACAATTATACCTATCTACTTTACAATTCTCCTACTTTCCCCAGATTGATTTTTCAATAGGTGGACAGTTAGTGAGTTCGCGTAGACAACCCGGGGCGCTTGGCAATTCTTCCGCTCTTTTGAATGTGGTGCATTAAAGAGAGAGCCTCTCGGGAGCCCCGGTGTGTTTGGTCGAACTCGATCATTATGAATAAGGTATTTAGAATTTGGTTGGTATACCGCGTAATTTAATCAAATATTATTCCTTTTCTAGCTACTGCCTATTTAATATGCTTAGGCGTTTACGTTGTCGACTTATACATATATAAATGTATATATACAGTATGTCCTCCTAAGTTGGAATCATATGGAAAACTTTTTTATTTATAATTTTAGAAAAAAAAGTTATTTTTCATAAAAAGTTCTGCATTATCTAAATCTAAACCCTATAATACAGTCATCAAATATCAAATTTTTTTAATGGTATACTAGGTTTGTCAAAAAATATGAGTTTTGCTCAAGATTAAAGTACCTTTAAATTTGACAATATCGAAAAATGTTACTAAAAAAGTTGATCAGAATTAAAAATTACGTTTAAAACTTCAGATTATTTTATTTTTTACTACTCTTTCTATTTTGAATGAATGATTTTGTGATTAGTTTTAGTTTTTCGATGTTTTCTAATAATTTTGAAATTAAAACGCGTAATAAGTGCATATTCATTTATTTTGCAAATTTAAAGGTACTTTACACTTGAGTAAAACTCATATTTTTTGACAAACCTCGTATACCACTGAAAAAATTTAATATTTGATGACTGTATTCTAGATTTTAGATAATGCAGGATTTTTTTTTGAAGAATCTTTTTTTCCTAAAATTAATAATAAAAAAGTTTTTCATATGATTCCAACTTAGGGTGACATACTGTATATATTTCGCTTCCTTTGCGTTTTAATACATCCTGTATGTATATCAATATCGATCTTTTTGGGGGGTTTAGGTATTTCTAGGGGATATAGAAAAAAGTAAAAACCTCATTTTAATAGCCCTTTATAAGCTAAGTAGTCTACATTTTAAGAGGGGGTCTATAACTTTTTTATTAAAAAAAACAATTGATTGTAAATTGCTTTTTTATTTAAAAAAATATAAATAATCCAACTGTCAAATTAAATTTTATCTGTCACTTTTGGCTTTTAGTTTTTGAGATTGTATCCATATAGTTAGAATTTTTTCCATGGAATTTGCATGATTAATTTTATTAATAAAAAATATTTAAACCCAAAAACAAATAAATACAAAAATGTAAAAAACTACAAATAAATCAAGGGGTCAGTCCATAAAGAAATACATTTTATCTAATCTCCATCGACGTAGCTAGCCCAAGAATTCAGAATATAAAAAAAAATCATTGTAATATAATATATCCACAATGAACTAATTTTTTGGGGCAAGGTGGAGATATTTAACCCTACTAACTACTTCCCCCTTATTTAGGCCCTTAAGCTAGCCTAGTGTTTAAGCGACGCTGTGGCCCATGTTTTATGTGATACACATATTAGGTATATTGTTTCTGTATTTTTTATTAGTAGAGAGTAGGACATTGCTGTAGCTAGGAGGCACGGGGGGCTTTCCCCCCTCTACTATAAAAATATCTATGAAAAAATAGATCTAGGCCACGGCCCCCCTGAAAACTGAGGCTAGCTACGATGCTGATAGAGGCCTGATCTTGCGAGAGGCAATTCAGTCCAGCCACACATACTTAATAAATAATAGCAATTATTAATATGTGTTAAGGTCCCACAAACAAAATTTTATGCAGTTTATGTAAATTTTTTACATAACTAGAGATTACTTGCGCGCCGCAGGCAAAACAATTTGCATTTTTGATCCATGAATTCAGGCTAAGGACCTCATTTTAAACGAATACTACTAAAATAGGTATAATTTCAGTAATAATAAAAAAAGTTTTTTGCGCTGGGGGCAAAAAAAACTGGGGGCATTTTTGTGGAAAAATTCTCACTTTTTACGAATCTTGGGAGGGGATAATTACCCCCATTATCCCCTTTCCTTGCATACGCGAATGGGCAGATGAAATTCAATTTATAAGTTGGATTGGCGGATTCAAAATCGAAGATTTTCTTCTTTACATTTTATAAATTTTAAAAATAAGTATAATTTTAGTTTTTAACAATCAATATTTAGTACTTTTTACTTTTTTTTTCTATTACAAAGCTTGGTTTTAACGACCGAAATTAAGCGGTCCGTTCAATGTCGTTATAACCGATATTTACTGTAGTAGCACTACATATTAAAGAGTTTTTAAAATTTGTTAAAGAAAAAAAGAGATTTTTGGTAATAATTTTGAGTATTTCTATTTATTTTTAAATAATTTTGCCATTTTATTATTACCCCTATTGTCATGCAAAATTTCAAAAAATATCGATTTTGTTGTAATTTTTCAGGAAGTTATAATAAATTAATTTTTCAGGAAGTTATAATAAAATATAAAATGTGTGTGTGTGTGTAATATGGCCTTGATCGAGCCAACTGGCCAGCATTTCTCATTGTTTATTACAAGGGAGTAAAAAATATAAAATAAAAGCTGTTAAGTTTGGCACCCTTTTTCTAAAAAACAAAGAGGTTTGATGCAAAATATAATAAGAAAAAAATCCTTAGTTTGATCTTTTCTAGCGCCTATTAGTTTGCTATTATTACACCCTGATATAAGGGCATCGAAGAAATAACTGAAAAAAAATATGCCATCTATGTATATTTTATATTTATTGTGTCATACCGGGTGGGCAAAAAACCGGACAAAATGTTTATCGTTATAGCTTTCCAACTATAGATTTTACCAAAGCAAGCAGTAGTTTGCAGGGAATTGATCGGACAATTGTGTAAAAGTATATTTTTGTCCACCATCTTAAAATCCCAGATGGCAGACAGAATCAAACTTGACCTTGAAAGAGGCTCGTTTATTCTTCTGTTACGGAAATTTTAGATATATATTTTTGTTTGTCGAAAAGCTCTATCTTTGCTACGCACAACGAGATATGAATCGTTTAAATCGGTTTAGGCCCCTAAAAATTAATTTTTGCTTTAACAATATTCTTTTACATACAGGTTAACGATTGATTGCTTTTAAAAGATCACAAACAAAATTTGCCGTCATTGTAAAATCCAAAATGGCGGACATAAAAACTTTACTTTTTAAAAAGGTTCGTTTATTTTTATATTCCGAAAATGTTTTGAATTTTTTTAGAACTATAGAAAAATTTTACAGAATATGCGATTGCCTTGCCATTTCTATGTGCATTTATTTCCTCATAAATTCATTACTAGTAAACCGACAATTAAATAAAAAGCATCATGGCAAAGATCAAGTTCATTAAAGATCCGTATTTAAATTTTCAGCCATCTCTAAATATAAAATGGCTTACCAATTCGAATTTGACCCTCCATAAAGGGTAGTTTTTTCTTATGTTGAGAGAAATTTTTCGACCTTTTTTTGAATTTATTTAAAAGATCCTAGGTCCACCACGCACAAGTTAATCATAAAAAAATAAATCTTCGCAACATACAAAGAAGCGATCCTTCATAGAAGGACAAATTTGACTTTTGTTCAATTTTAATAGTTTTGATCAAAGAGCAATCGGGTATCACCATAATTCTTTTTTTTTAATTGAAATCGATTCAGTGAGTTTATAACGAAATTATTGCAGACAGAAATTGAAATAACAGTTGCTATAACAATTCTAATTTAAAGAACCACTGAACCGATTCTAGAGATTTTATAGAATCCATTCAGTATTAATGGAAGAATGGATACAGAATTAAGGAATAATATTTCGGGAACCACTAAACCGTTTTAAAATTAATGTTTCGAGATCCACTAAACGGATTTTAATGATTCGTAACTAGTTGCATGAGGGTGGCGAAAACAGAGCGTTTTTAAGAGTTCCAAAAATCCGAAATATAAGAATTAAAAAGCCTCTTTGAAACGGGCAAGATTGATTCTCTCAGCCATCTTAGAATTTATAATATCAAATCTTTCTGCTTGAAAGCCTAATCAATTGGTTAGTATAGTTATAACAAAAACATTTTGACCGGGTTTTTTTGGTCCACCCGGCAGATATGAGTACCGGGTTAAATTACAGTTTTTTTTTTGATTAGTTATACAGACATACCCTATAATACTCCAAAAACTTTTTCAAGACTAATTTTTAACTAGTTTTGGGTTGAATCGGGCAGGGTACACAAAACAGCGGCGCGCGGGCTATTGAAAAATTAGGATACGCAGTAAAAAATCACTAAAAGATGTTAAGTAGAACCGTTGTTTGATGGAGATCCATCAAACAACGGTAGAACCAACAACTTCGTAACTTTCATTTCCGATAAATTTAGAAAATACATTTTAGGGCTGGTATAATAGGGTGGAGTTTACTTATTGTGTGCTAATTGGCTAGTCTAGGAAGGTATCTTATCCGTCATGGATCCATTTATTATTACTTAATAAATAAAATAAATTTATACTAAAAACACCTTGGATATTTATTAAAGATTCTATTATTTGATTCACCTCGTGGTTTTTTAGGACCGACGGGATTTTAAAAAGTTTGCATTTAATAAGGTAAATTACACCAAAATAAAAAAATTTGTAAATAAAAAAGTTGTAGGCGACCTTCATAAAGTCAGACTTTTCATAATCCGCTCGTATTTCTTCATATTTACATAAGTTTTTATAAATTTCGACTACATCGAATTTGGCACACCCGGTAGTCCCTTTGCTACTCCGACACTGTTAATTTCTAGACAGAAAGAACACACAAAAAGAAAGGCGGGCGAACGGTTATTTGAGCAAAGAGAACTAAAGAGAATGTTTTTTTTTTTTTTTTTATTTGTCAAACACACTGTGTTTTTTTTTATTACAATCTAGTCAGTAAGACTAATTAGCAATTTTGTTTTAACTTAATTTACTAGAAAAGTCAGATTTAAACTTAGGGTTCACTCAACAGTTCTCCCCGCTTTGTTTAGTCTGTAACTCACAATTGTGTTGTGTTTATAGCATTATTTTGTTTTATGTGTAATTCACTTAGTTTACTAGCTCAAACGGCTTCACTCTTTTTAGTCGTCGAACTAGCATAGTATTGTCCAGAAGCTGAATTGCTTCCACATTCACATGCCGATGGAGTCTATCTTCATGGCTTTTTGCGTACTTTTTTATAGTCTCTGCTACAGTTTCGATTTTTAGATCTCGATGAAGGTCACTATTTCGAACGTACCAAGGTGCATTCACAATGTTTCTTAATACTTTATTTTGAAATCTCTGTACAACTAGAATGTTACTCTCTTTAGCACAACCCCATAGTTGAATACCATATGTCCATACTGGTTTCAGTATTTGTCTATAAAGCAGTAACTTATTATGAATTGTTAAATTGGACTTCCTTCCAATTAGCCAGTTCATTTTTCTATACCTTATCTCAAGTTCTTCTTTTTTTTTCTTAACATGTGCTTTCCAGCGCAATTTGGTATCAAGTGTCATACCTAGATATTTTGCCTGATTCGAATATGGTACTGGAATGTTGTTAATTGTTATTTGTATGTGATTTATATTTTTGTTTGTAAAATCAACATGAATTGATTTGGTTTCATTTAATTTTATTCGCCACTTTGTGGTCCAACTGTGAATTTGGGTGACTGCATCCTGAAGTTTCTCTATGCATTTTTCAATAGATTTTTCTACCGTCAATAAACCAGTATCATCGGCAAATGTTGCTAAGTGACAATTTTCTGGCTTTGGGATATCACAAGTGAATAATAAGTATAGATAAGGGCCTAGTACGCTACCCTGGGGCACGCCTGCTTGAATTTCTCTTAAATTTGAGTATGAGTCTTCCTGTTTTACTCTAAAATGTCTATCAGATATGTATGATTCCAAAATATCCGAATACTGTTTTGGCAGAAACCTTTTTAGTTTAAAATTAAGGCCTTCATGCCACACTTTGTCAAATGCTTGTGCTACATCTAGAAAAACTGCAGAACAAACTTTTCCCTCTTCTAGTGCTTTTTCTATTATATTAGTAATTCTGTGTACTTGATCTATCGTGGAATGCTTGTCTCGAAAACCAAATTGATGAGATGGAATAATTTCTTGTCTTTCTATGATGGGTTTTATTCTTTTAAGCAATAATTTTTCATAGAGCTTGGATATAATTGGCAGCAAAGATATTGGCCTGTAAGATGACACGTCATGGAGTGGTTTTCCCGGTTTTGGAATCATGATAACTTCTGCAACTTTCCACAGTTTAGGTACGTACCTAAGCCTAAAAGACGCATTAATTAGGTTGCATAGTTTTACGATAGCTTTTCTGGGGAGTTGTTTTATGACTACCCCGTTAATAAGATCATACCCTGGGGCTTTTTTCGAATTAATATTTTTGATTTCTGTTAATATTTCTTTTGGTGATGTAAGCTTAATATGGTCCTCGATTTGATGGGGTTCATTTAAATGAAAGTGTTCATCTGGTGCTTCGTGGGGCTGAAATGTTTTTTCTAAATGACTTGCAAAAATATCTGCTTTTTCTTCGTTACTCCTTGCCCACTGGTTGTTAGATTTTCGTATGGGTGGAATTTGGATAATTGGTCTTTTAAAATCTTTGGTTGCTTTCCAAAGGGAATAGTCGGTATTTTTATCATCTGTAAGCTCATTAAGAAAATGGTTAATAGATTCATTTTTTATTACTAGAATTTCTCGCCTAATGCGCTGCGTCATGTTGTTGAGATTTGTTTTGTCCCGAGGATCACGGCTTTGTTGCCACTTTCTTCTTAGTTTCCTTTTTTCCAATATAAGGTCTCTAATTTCCTTTGGATAGTTTTTTCCCTTAAAAATTCTCTTTGGTTTTGGACTGTTTTCCCAAGCTGCTTGTTGAATATTTGTAACAAAATAATCAACTTCTTTATCGATTTGTTCTGGCGTTTGCAATGGTACTGATAGGTTTATTTTTTCTGACAGACTTTGTTTAAAACTAATCCAGTCAGTCAGTTTATTAACTAGTGAGATATTTGCTTCTTTCTTTATTATGTTTTTACTAAGAGTTAGAATAATAGGTGAATGATCTGAGTGTAAATCAAAACTTTCTTCTATATCTACAAAGCTTAAAGATATATTTTTTACTATAAAAAAATCAATTAGATCTGGAATTTTTCCTGGATCTGTTGGATAGTATGTGGGCTTACCAGTTGATATCGGCTCACATTGATATTCACTAATAGCTTGCAAAAGTTCTTTTCCTTTAGAGTTCGTCAGTCTAGATCCCCAGTAGGTATTTTTTGCATTAAAGTCACCTCCAATTATAAAACGGTTTCCTAATTTTCTGAGAAAATTAAGATATTGATTTTTCTTTAGTAAGTGCCTTGGTGGTATATAGACAGCACTTATGACTAATGTATATGTTTTGGTTTTTACACTTACTAATGTAGCTTGAATCTCTATGGTTTTATATCCCATCTCCTCATAGTGTGATATATTTTCTTTAATTATTACAGCACTTCCCCCATGTGCAGTATTGCTAGGGTGAGTTGTATGATACACTTTATAACCTTTAAATTTAATGTGAGACTGGTTAGTGAAATGCGTTTCTGACACAAGACAGACGTCAATTTTTTCTATGTCTAGAATAACTTGCAAGTCTTGCTGATGTTGCAAGAGACCATTGGCATTCCAAGCTAGGATTCTAAGATTACTGACCATTTTGAGGCATATTGGTAGCTCCGTTATTGCTACTTTCTAGTTTAGTTAATCGCTCATCAAGTTTGTTCAATTTCTCCAAAATTAATTGTAGTGTTTGTTCCATAGTATTTTGACTACTGATATTAATATCAGGTATAGTAGCTGTTGCTGCTACTTGGCTGTATGTCCTTGTCACAGAGTTTTGTGTGACTGTGTTTCTTGTCTGTTGGTTTTGTCTATTTGTACTCACGTTTGGTATGAGATTCGGTTTCTTAGGTTTATTTTTCAATTTTTGTATTTCCTTAGCAACAAGGCATCCTCTGTAGTTAGCAGGATGCTTGCCTCCACAGTGGATGCATTTTGGCTCAGATTCTTTTGGTTTGGGGCATTCTACAGTAAGATGTTTCCCCGTGCATTTTACGCAACGTGGTTCTTTAGCGCAATATTTTTGCGTGTGTCCATAAGATTGGCATCTTTTGCATTGAGGGACTAACTTTGAGGTTTTTAGTGCTTTTATTTCCACTTCAATCCCAAGGATACTGGAAATTTCAAAAATTTTGTTGATATCTTCATCGTGGCTAAATGTGAGCATAAACATGTTAAGAGGTTGTCTTGTTCTCCATTTAAGTTTGTTGCTGGCCTCCAGTGCCTTAAAACCTTTTTTTTGTAGATCAGCTACAATTTTCTGTGGGTCACATGAGAAGTGTAGCCTATTCGCTATTACTCTAATTGGCCTTATTTGTTTGTTTTCGTATGAGTGCCATTGATGCTTTATTTCATTAAGCATTTTAGTAACCAGCCGATAGCTGTCTGCGTCTTGTACATTTATTTTAATATTTTCGTTATTTAAAACTTTTATTTTAACTTCTTGTATGATATTTAACTTTTCATAAATATCATTAAAATTATTTACGCCATTTACCATAATCGGTGGAGGTAATGGAGCTTTTTTAACCTTAGTTGGGGGTTCTTCATTTTGTGTTTTATTGGAGGGCTCTCCAGTGCCCGAGCTTTGTTGTGGTGGTGAGAGTGAAGTATCCATTCGACGTTTTTTCCAACCTTTTCCTTTTTGTCTGATCCACTCAGTTTCTCTTGCCAGATCGTCCTCATCAGTAATGTAGTCCATGTCAGACTCTTCTTTTTTAGTGACTTTTGTCTCTAAATCTGCAAATTTTCTTTGCATACTTTCCAGTTGACTTCGGAGATAATCCACTTGTACATTAAGTGAATTTTTTTCGTTTTGGGATTTTTTCCATTCGCTATATAAAACTTCTTCATTTTGTGTTCTAGCATGGCTATCCTGAAATAATTCGGCATTATCCATTTTTTCTTGATTTTGTTTGGGCTTTTCGCTAATTTTTAAAACAAGTTTCACAGGTGATGGTACACTTTTTTTGCTTTAAATGATATATTATTTATAATACACATTGTATATAGATTCTCAACACAGGTATCTCGCGCGCGATGTTTTTTGTAAACAAAACAAACTCCGACTTTGACCTCGTTAGCACTATCATGCAGGTACGATGCAGTATAACCGTACTGAACTGCGATCGAACAAATACTGGAGATGTAAGAGAAAAAGAAGCGCAAAGGTATCAAATTAAACTTTTGTTTGTTAATTATTTTTATAAGAGGTATTTCATATGCAATATATTTTTCCTACGACCACACATGAAAATCATGGGTTTCACACCATTTTCATCCTCAGAAAACGTTAGGTTTCACCCATGGGCAGAAATTTTTTGAAAAATACTTTTTGCACATGTGTTGCAAAGTATCTTTCCACACATGTGCGGAAAAGCAGTTTCATTTGATTTGTGCAAAATTGAAGAACCGTTTTTACAAAAATGAGTATAGCTCATCAGTGTTCGTAGGAAAGATAGCGTACACATCTCGATAGAAAGTAACTTTCTTACACTCGCCTGTTGTTTCACTCGGCTGGCGCCTCATTCTCAACATTCACGCTCGTGTGAAATTTGTCACTCTCTTCTCTTGTTCATATGTAATAGACTATTTCGTTTTTAACCTTACCATATGAATAATAAGGTTACTCGTTCCAGACCTTACTAACTAGAAACCACAAAAAGGGTCCACTTATTACAAAAAAAGAATGAAACTGCGCCTCCTTTCAAGGGTCAGTCCCAATCCTTTTTCGTTGTTTAGGGATAAAAACATAAAAGATAAAAGTGTCACTGTTTATCCCTGGGATGAACAGGGATAGATCAGGGATAAAAAATTAAAATCAGGGATGAAAAGTGACAGGTAAGGAATTACAAACCTGGTTTTTAGCGCATTTGATATTTTAGACAAGTCATTCTTATTTGATTAAACAATCGTTTATTAACACTATTTTTATACACCCCACGCTTTTACCTTAGTTTGTTAAAAGTCACGTTAGTGTACTTAAAATTTTTTAGTTTTTTATACAGCTGATGATTTCAGTTGAACCGTTTAACTTAAAAGTGTTTTACGTATTTTTGAATTTAATATTTGGCTAAATAAAAAGTTTAAAAAATTCAGACAAATAAATGTAAAAATAACTAAATGCAAAATTTTTAAGTAGTTATACTACTACAATGAAAAAAAAAACAACTAATATATAAAACTAAAAAAAAGTTATGAAATATTCTTAAAGGTCAGTTTCTAGTTAGTTAGGTATCTATTTATTTATTTAATTTAATTTTGGATAATTTTGAAGTAACCAAGTGCTTATTTCTTTTTTAAAAGATTTTTTTGACCTTTTGTTCAGTTCAGATGGTAGCAGGTTAAAGAGTTCTTTTCCAATGTATGTTTTTCTGTACATCTCGAGTTTTTTTGAACATTTTCCGTGTTTTTCTGACCATTTCCCCAGTTTTCCAGGATTTCCGAAAATTTTCCCAGTTTTTCCGAGCATTTCGCGAGGTTTTTTAAACATTTCTAAAGTTTTTTGAAAATTGTCCGAGGTTTTCTAAACATTTTCCGAAAATTTCCCGAGTTTTTTCTAACATTTCTCGAGTTTTTTGAAAATTTTCCAAGTTTTTCCAAACATTTTCCGAGTTTTTCCTGACATTTCCGAAAATTTCTTGAGTTTTCCCAAAAAAATTCTGAGTTGTCCGAAAAATTTTAAAGTGTAAGGACTGTACATTTGCCACTGGCCTTAACTCTTGGAAGTCAGAAAATATATCTACTTTTTCTTACCTACATATCTATGCCTACACTGGGCAAGACGCGTCCACCCCTACAGAAGGTTGCATGTATACTGAAAGGAGTGACTGAAAGATTTTTCCAAATGATTTTGAATAAAATAAATATCGGCACACTGCACTATGGAGTAATCACAGGGGCAAAAACGCTTCCTCTATCTTTTTTCCTATGTAAATTATTGCATAAGAAAAAAAAGACAGAGCGAGCATTGGAGTTCATGTGGTTACCTGCTATTACCAAACGAATAGCGACATCAGCGCCCTCACCGGTCGTCACCGGCTGATTTCAAAGGTCCTCAGTGCGTGAATTAAAGAGTATGCTATTGGCCTAATGAAAGCTGAGCGTCTAATATTATTAGTTTATGGTTCAAGTTTAAATTTTTGAAGTGTAAACTTCTTCAGGCGCGTTTAACAGTTTTTGTGGGTAGTGAATTGAACTGAGCCGTCAGGCTCGGCTATGTAACGCTCATTCGGGTGAAGTCGGCTTGAGTGCAGATGAAAGCCAGTATTATTAATTTCGCCTTGTTGAAGTTTACACTTCTGCCGTGTGGTCTTAAGCACACATTTTTTTTTAGACTGGGTTGGTTTCTAACCCTGTGAGGGATAGAGTTAAATTTTGTTGCAGAAGAAAATAAGGGCTTTTACTATTGCTGGATGCAGACCTTGTATTGTGATGGAAGCTATTTACAGCTGGGAACTGATCTTGGTACCTCCGTACATAAATTGGTGCCTCAAGAATTAGAATACAAGGTGCTGGCAAAATATATATTAAATGCGATTTTGCAGTATCAGAATGCACTTAAAGTTTCTGTCTTGGCCCCAGAAAAGTATCTGATACATTATATGGCTAAATGCCAAAGAATAATAAATATTTACTAGTTGTTTTGTTGCTAAAAGATTTTTGAGGTTTAATATTGCAAGAAAACTTGCTCACGCCCAACTTTCCTGCTACATAATACAATGTAAGCATTTCATCTACTATGTGAAAACCCAAAAACGTACATGTCTGCAACCGATTATTTTTTTTTTAATATAAGATTTATGTCAGTGATTTGTTTTACTGTTTTTGTTGGATTTATAGCTTGTTTTTCTCACACCATTCACTAAAAATTTTTAAAATAAAGATTGTATTTGCCTTAAGCTCTTTTAATGTTTCGGCTTGTTATTACTATTGTACAATCATCAGCATACATTACTATTTTAATAATTTGGCAAAGATTCAGGATATATTCAATCATGTCATTAATGAAAAGGATAAATATAAGTGATAATAAAACGCTGCCTTCGGGGACACAATGATTAAGGCTGGCTTCCTTTGGGATTCTATACAGGGTATCTCATAACTTAGGGGCCATAGGCCAACAGGTGATAGAGGAGGTGATGTCTGATGAAAAAGTTCCTATAATGCATGGGTCAAAACTCTTTCATTGTCGAGATACAGACCATCAAAGTTGGCGATTTTTTAAACTTTTTTGATAATAACTTAAATAAAAACGCAGTAAAAATATGAAATTAGGTAACGTCGTGTATCAGAACAAGAGCAATAAATTGAAGTCAAAATTATTTTTAAAAAAATTAGTCAGTCAATTTTTTTTAGAAAAAACTATTTTTTTGTCATTAACTTTTATGAATGAAATTTTTTGTTAATAAAAACAAGTGTCTAGCGAGACATAGGTAATAATAAAATATTATTGATATTACTTAAAAGAATAAGTATGCAAAAATTAATTTTTTGAAAAAATTATTTTTTATACATTTTTGGAGGTTACAGCTTGTATCTCCTAAACTTGTAATTTTATCGAAAAAAGGAATACCACATTTTTAAATCACAATTAGCTAAGTATTTAGCGGGCTGTGACAGATTTTCTTTTTTTGGTAAAACCATTTCCCCCCCCCCCCCCCCACTCCTCTAACTTTAAAAATCTTATATCTTAAAAACAGATGTGTGTTGGCCCCCATGTGATATTAACTTTTTTCTCGGAAATAGCCTCCTCTATCACCTGCTGCACAACTGTGGTTTAATTATATATAAATATTTTTTTAATGAATGAATAAAATATTAAATAATGCTGTTTTGAAACAAGAGAGGCTTTAATTTATAATTTATCCATATTTTCTAAAAAAAAAATTATATTATATTTTCATTTTTCATGCATTGCAATTTGGTTGTTTACATGACTCCAAGATATTTTTAGCAGATAGCAGTAGCACCTCATTCCAAAAGCTTCAAGTTTTTTGCAGGCAGCATCAGTTATCGTCCAGGCTTCTACAAAATAAAAAAATTCACATTGTTTTTTTTTCTCCAAATTAAAATTAAAAAAAAGACTTACACAACCAAATTTTGGTAAAAATTTTTCAAAAAGTTATAACTTGACAACCTTGCTTAGCAGCTGGCATAATGTGTTTTTTAAATTTAAATAAAAAACTGCACTATGTTTAAGTAACCTTTCCCTAACCATGAAGTATGTGTCCATATATTTTAACCAAGGCCTACTGGGCTTAAGAGATAGAAAAGGAGTGTAAAAGCAAAAGTTGTAGAGTTAATCCTAAACTGCCAGAAAATACATGCTCTTAAAATAATTGCAGTAGACATTGGTTGAAATATATGGCAACACCCTGTGCATACATATTCAGGGTGTTTCCTAATTGAATGTCAATATTTATAGGGGTGATTTTTGGGCCCATTTTAAGAAAAAAACTTCATATGAACATATGTCCCAAACGTCTCACCTTTTGAGATACAGGGTGGTAAAGTTTTCAAAAATAAATAATTTACTATTAATATCTACAATACCACTTCAGATATTTTAATGAAATTTGTCATACATGTACTATGATTCAAGAGGCATTTTTTAATGTATCACTTTATTTTAATTTCCATCAGTGGCGTTCATACGTAATTTGACCTGCCTATTTTGGCAGACATTGATGGCACGGCACTGATTTTTCTGAAATAAAAATTATTTTTGAAATCCCCAATCATATCTAACCAAATTTGATCACTTGATTTTTTTCAATCCGATGCATGGTTTTCGCTTAAAAAAATAAAAACAATATAGTTAATATGACCACCCTGTATCTCAACAGGTAAGATGTTTGGGACATATGTTCATATGAAGTTTTTTTCTTAAAATGGGCCCAAAAATCACCCCCATAAATATTGACATTCAATTAAGAAACACCCTGTACAGGGTGTCTCTAAAAGGTCTGTACAAAATCTTAGCACATATTCCTGAGGTCAAAATAAGTCGATTTAAAGCATTACCTTAGTCCGAAATTGCTCTGTTTCAGAGATACAGGGTGGTAAATTTAAAAATTAATTAAAAAACTGGGCGTTGCTATGACATTTTGCCAGTGTAAAAGTAAAACACTTTAGTGAAATAGTCATTCAAAATGATTTCAGTATTCTGTTGCGGCAACGAACACTAAGAACGGAAATATCTCGAAAACGACTTACTTTAGCGCATGTTAACAAGAGTACCTTTTTGGCTTAAAAAGATTCAGGAAAATATTTTCTTCACAAAAAAAAGTTAAAAGTTATAGTCGTTTTAAACTATAAAAAGAGCATTGTGAAGCGCCCTCTAATGGCCACAGTGAAAAGGTATCCATATTTAGGTTTCGCATCCCAAAAAATCCCTGAGTACCAATTTTTAAAGTAATGCGTTGAGAAATGTTCAAAAATTTGAAGACAATCAATTTTTAATTTACCACCCTGTATCTCTGAAATGGAGCAATTTTGGACTAAGGTAAGTTGCTTTAAATCGACTTATTTTGACCTCAGGAATATGTGCTAAGATTTTGTGCAGACCTTTTAGAGACATCCTGTATATCCTTTAGTTTAATGATCTACACAAAGGTTGCTTGCAAACTTAATAGGGCCATGACTAAATATGTGTGTGCTGTTATTTGTCACATCAACATATTCTGCTGTTAGTTTGATGATTTATTGTAAAATATATTTAACTGCCAGTTTCAAAATTTGCACCATGCTTGTTCATATACTAAGACATAACAAAAAACGTCAGTAGACACTCGATCCGAGTTATTTGAGGGCTTTCCAACAATTTATCATATCCAGTTAGGTAACATGCAATGCATATATTCTGTATTTTTGAGTGGGGGAGTTTGTCCAAGAAAAAAAAATGGTTCAAATAATGTTTTGGATTTTTTTAGGGCATTTTTGAAGAGCTTTTCAATGATGTATTATGTTGTCCAATATTGCCACCGGTAATGGAGATATTTTGATTTTTCTAAATACATACCATTACTGGACTATGTCATCTGAGCAGGAGGGGCCTGTCTGAGAAAAAAAAACTAAATACACTATTTTTAGCATTTTTAAGAGCTTTCCAATCATTTATCACAACATCCATTTTTGATACCTCTAATGGAGATATTTCCATTTTCCTTGAAACATACCTGAACAATGATACAATAATTACTGTGGGGGGGGGGGGGGAGGAGTAACTTTGATGGAGTATCACCCAATGTTCTTTTGTGCCAAAGTTCAAGCTGGTCCCAGAGATCAAACTGGTAACTAAAATGAATTAGTGAGAATAAGGACAGTAGAAATTCAAATGACATTTCGACCTATCATAGCTATTTTGCTTTTAATCCCAATCTGCATCGAATGAGTATAAAAATGGTACTAATATCACTATATTAAGGTGTATGGCAACACTTATCATAAAGCATTGAGTGTAAGAACGGTGCAAGTCTGGACTTGTATGAGCGTTTTTTTTGTTTTCCCAAAACTGTACCATTTGGACTTGTACTGTTCTTATTCTCACGGATTCAAATATTTTGGCATCATTTTACTCTAAATCAACGGACTATATGGGGAAAAAGCTAAAAGTATAAAACTTTAGTCCTCAGATTATATTTTGTATATTGCATGAACCGAACCGAACACAAAAACCACTACTTGTCTTTCTGTAACTTATTGAAAGTAACATAAGGCAATCTCTTTTAGTGTGTTACTTAATTTAACACATTGACTATTGTGTTGATCCCATAGCACCATCAACTGATTTGGTTTCTACAGCTGCACTGGTTCTATGGCCCCAAACCAGAGGCTGCTTGATCTAGTTTTGGAAAGTGCAGGACACTTAAGCAAAAAGGAAGAACCACAGCCTGCACATTTATTGGTTGTTATTTTTGAGTTAAATGGACAAGCAGTGCAAATTTTTTATTACAGTACATGGGAAACCTTTGAGTTTTTGTAAATGGTCCATACCCCTAATAAATATATATTTATTTCTCAATAATATTGACAAAAATCACTTAAAAAATAGTACTTGCTATAGACCATTTCCAAAAACTCAGGTTTTTTTATTCCGTATGAGTTCCCTATGTACCATACTAAAAAATATGTTCTGCATATATTTACACTTGGCCTCAGAAAGATCATTTTTTTTTGTATGGGGGCAGTCAATGTGTTAAAAACAATACCTAATTTCCTAAACTGTTTGGTTTTGTCTGTGAAAACCTTGCATTCCCTACTTTTATCACTTTATGCTTCTATTTCTACTCATATAAATTTAAATCTTTTTCTTACAGTGATCTTGGCACACTTTATTGTGCCCAGATGTCGACAAAAATATTGTTCCACGAGAATTCTTGCTTCTACGTTCACTCGCAAACACTTTTCAGTTGTAAAATCAAATTTTTATATATAAAACTTTCAAAAACTAAAAAGATAATTTAAAAATCACAAAATTTGTTAATAAATAAACATAACTGACACTTCAAGTTTTGACATCGGAGATCAAACGTGAAGTTAGGCTCCGCGACAATGGTATTTTACGTTATTGGCCTACGCATCAGGTCACTCATATGCCACTTTTCATGTCTAGTTGGTTGGTTCCATAGTATGCTTTCGACGTTTTTCTGGAACTCCAACTTTAAACCTTATTTTCTCCAAAACCAAGAGGTTTTGGGAAAAAATAATTAATTTCCAATAAATAGCTATGCCTAAGGTACACAAATCCGCTGAGTCTGAAAAATGTGGGAAAGCCCCATTTCCTACAAAAATTCCAAATTTCCATATATTTTCAAAATTTCATTTCCAAAAGTGAGTCGGCTATTTTCTTATCGGTAATCACGCCATATTGATTCACATCGGTTGGACATATTTCCTAAAAGTTGACCGGAGTTTTCATTACGTTTCAAAAATAACTATCGCCAATGTGCATATTTTCAAAGTTGATCGCTTTGTTCATTACATTTTCAGTAAAAGTGGCGTCAATACGCCGAAAGTGAAATTTTAAGGCGGTTCTTCCATCTACTTTCCTTTAATTATCGATTTTACAGGTGTCGCGTTAACGCGCAGGTGCAAGTGTCGCCGTCACCAGGGTCATCCCGCTTGAATAGTGACGTGGGTCTCACGTTGCGCGCTCGTTGTTTCTTCGAATACCGACTTTTCTTAAAAACTTTCAAACAGGACCGCTAGTCGTATGCACAGAGTGTGCGACTTGGAATCGAGAGGTACGGGGTTCAATCCTTGGTGAGACATAAAAGTTTTTTTTAAAGGATATGTTCAAATAATAACATTTCATTTCAAAATTTTCGAAAAAAGTTAATAAAATTAAAATAATAAAATTGTTTAATTTTGCTAAAATTCGGGTTATATTTTAAGCTATATTTTAAGCATTTTTTTTTGGGTAATTTTAAAACAAATTAACTTTCAAAACAAAAATGTCTACGCAAAAACAGAAAAAACTTTGCGACAAAAGGCTTTTGAGCTTCAACCAAATGGCGGAAGCTCACGAGGTAGCTTTGAAAGCGAACTCGGATACAGCGTTTCACTTTTTGTTTAAATCCAGATATGAAGACGTCGAAGAATGTCATGCTCAATTCTATAATTTTCATAACCAAATTATTGGCTCTCTCGAAGAGTTTAAACTTTCATTTGACGAGCAGGATAAAACTAGAAAAGACTTTGACAACCTTTATTATGAATGTAAGGGTATTTACTACGACCTTTTTAGGGCCAACCCTGTCAATTACGTAGGCAACCCTAACCAACAAAATATTGTTCAGAGGTCAAATACAAGATCATTTCCACAACTAAGGTTGCCAATTTTCGATGGTAATTATAAAAACTGGCAACACTGGTTTGACTTATTTAAAGTCATGGTACATCAAAATTCTGATTTAAGTGATATAGAGAAATTTCAACAATTGCGGAGTTCTGTTCTGAATGAAGCCCTTTCTCTAGTAAAAACCATTCCCCTCGCAGATAGCAATTATCACATTGCGTATGAAACCTTAGTAAAGAGGTATCAAAATAAACGAATTATTGCTACTACCGCTTTGAATGCTATTAACTTTCTTTCAATTAAGTCCAGTTCTGGGAAAGAATTACGTTCCATGTTGGATACATTTTCTGAGAATCTAGCCATCTTAAATGAGCTTGGTTTTCCTACAAAAGAATGGGACTTTCTTACTTTTAACATGATGCTCTCAAAACTTGAAGTCAAGATGAGGACTGATTTCGAACTTTACTATAGTAGAGAGAAAAACAATTCAGAAATTCCGTCCTACACTGATCTTTACACGTTTATAGAAAATCATTGCGTTGCGCTCGAATCTGTAGTGCAAATGCCCAGTTTTAGTAGGCAAAATCAAACCCCTAGACAACCTCAAACTACGCGTAATTCTCAACAGAACAGTTTTCAGAGAAACAGTTTTAATAATTTTAATTCACCTTCTGCTTTCAATACAACTATTTCAAATCAAAGTTCAAATTCAAGAAATCAACAAAATACTTTACAAAATAGCAATCAACGCAGCAACCCTCAAATACAAAATAATCAGAACAGAACTTTTATTCCAAAAATAAAATGTTACCTATGTTCTTCGAATCACGCATTATCGAAATGTATCGAATTTCAAAACAAAAGTCCACAGGAAAGGATGGGTTATGTTCGGCAGGTGAATCTATGTCAAAATTGCTTACATTTTGCTCACCAGACCGTGAATTGCCCCTCCTACAACTGCATCACGTGTGGAGCCAGACATCATAGTCTTCTCCATGTTCCACAACCAGTAGCGCCCTCTGTGAGTGTTAATTCATATCCTCCAGAGAACGCTAATATTCCACTTTCCAATTCCAATAGCACCCCTATGTCAGGAAGCCATTCCACAAACTGTCATGCGACAATGATTTCCAAAAATTCCACTTTTCTACTTTCTATCGTTGTAGCTGACATGTTAGACTCAAGGGGACATTACCAACCAGTTCGTATCTTACTCGATTCTGCCTCAGAGGCAAACTTTATTTCAGAAAAATGTCTAAATCGTTTAGGTCTTTCGAAAAGCTTCTTTTCTACTTCTATTCAAGGCTTAAATCAAATGACATCTTCCAATACCAAAGGTAAGACGAAATGTCTTATCAAATCTCAAGGTCAAGCGGGACCTACCTTTGATTTTGAGGCTTTAGTACTTCCAAAACTTTGTACAGAGATTCCCTCTTGCGCTGTCGACTCAAGCAAGTGGAATCACATTCGCAATATCAAACTTTCTGATCAAAACTTCCATATACCAAGTTCCATTGATGTCCTAGTAGGTTGTGAACTTTTTCCGCATCTCTTACAAGAGGGAGTTATCCACGGAGAGCGTGGACAACCTAGTGCTTTTAATAGCATCTTTGGCTATGTGCTGATTGGTAAAGTTGAAACTTCAAAGCAACAAAATCCACAATCACTCATAAGCTGTTACACTTCCATCGAACCATCTCTGGATATCTGCCTAGAGCGCTTCTGGGAGATAGAGCAGGTTCCACATAAGGTTCATCACAGTCCTGAGGATATTATGTGCGAAAAATTATTTTCATAATCAGTTTCACGCAACGAATCAGGTAGATTCGTCGTTCCATTACCTTTCATAAACTTAGAACCCCAGTTGGGTGACACCTATCCAATCGCTTTAAAACGTTTCAAGCTTCAGGAAGCTAGACTTCTCAAAGACTCAGCTAATTATCAAGCTTACAAAGATTTTATGCAAGATTATTTAGACACTGGTCACATGATACCTATTCCTACGCCTATATCTAAAGATGTCTTGGATAATTCCTACTTTATCCCTCATCACAGTGTCTGGAACACTGGGAAGATAAGAGTGGTCTTTGATGGGTCTCAACGTAGTCCCAGAGGTGTCTCACTCAACGAGACGTTGTGCGCAGGTCCTAAACTGCAAAATGATGTCCGTGAAATTCTACTTAATTTTCGAATTCATGCTGTAGCCTTTGTTACTGATATAGTAAAAATGTTCCGACAGATTTTAATTATTCCTGAGCACACGCGTTATCAAAATATTCTATGGAGATTTTCTGAGGATGATCCTGTCCAAACCTACTCCTTAAGAACAGTTGTTTATGGACTTAAGTCATCACCTTACTTAGCTATTCGTACTATACAAGAACTAGCTAAACTTGAGTCTGAAAGGTATCCTAATGCTTCCAAGGTGCTTCTTAAAGACATTTACGTCGACGACGTGCTCACTGGGCAGGATTCTGTGGCCTCTGCCAAAGAACTTCAGTCGGAGTTAATCTCCCTGTTGCGCCTAGGAGGGTTTGAACTTAAAAAATGGGCGAGCAACAGTCCGGAACTTCTCTCCTCATTCTCAGAATCAGAAACACAAATGTCCATTCGTTTCGACAAATCCGAACCTAATTTTGTAAAAATATTAGGTCTCCAAGGGAATCCCATCTCAGATTCGTTTACCTACTTGGCCGTACCAGAAGATAAACCATGCACCAAGCGAGGTATCTTATCTCAAATCATGAAAATTTTTGATCCCTTAGGTTTCTGTTCTCCCGTTTCTTTACTTGCTAAGCATCTCATGCAAGATCTGTGGAAGGAGAAGCTGGACTGGGATTCTCAGCCTCCTCCGCATATCGTAAATGTTTGGAATCAATTTCGAACCGAACTTCCAAATCTCGCAGATAAATAACGACCTGGAGATAATAGAGGACTGGGGCAACAAAAACCTTGTACAGTTCATCGCGCAGAAAACCCAAGCAGCCCTGTTTTCAAAAAAGACCAGCACCGGTGAGCCAAACATCATGCTATCTGGAAGTGCTGTCACATTGCAGAGCCAGTTGAACATCTTAGGAGTCACTGCAGAGACCAACATGTCTTGGCACAGTCACGTGGCAGATATAGCTAAAAGGGCGTCCCAAAAGCTTGGGGTGCTATTTCGTACAAGACATCTGTATACACCAAGCCAACTGCTGACACTCTACAAAGCCCAGATCCGACCAACTATGGAGTACTGCTCAAATATATGGAGTGCGGCACCCAAACATACCTTAATGCTTTTGAACACCGTGCAAAAGCGAGCTATCAAGCTGATCAATGACCCCGCACTTACCCGTAGCTTGGATAGTCTCGAACATCGAAGAACTGTGGGCGATCTCTCTCTCTTCTACAGGTATTATCACGGAAAATGCTCTAAAGAGTTGGCACGTATGATCCCCCCGGGAGTAGCACCTACTAGGCGAACACGTCAAACAGACGGTCACCATCAATTTACTGTCAAAATAGAGGCACCAAGAACCTCATTATATCAGAATTCATATCTCTGGAGAACAGCATCGCTGTGGAATAAACTCTCTGCGACAGTTTTCCCTGCAGGTTACAACCTGAACCGTTTCAAAACCAACACACACCAACACTTGCCGCTTGTCGAGCGTGATAGGGATCTCCTTGCGAGTGCGCATACCCGTAAAAAAAAAAATCTTTCAAATATTCATTTACCTAGACGCCTTTCCATTGATCAACCACGTAGCATTGAACTTCACGGCTTTTCAGACACCTCTATGATAGGTTACGCGGCTACGGTCTATTTCAGAATGGAGTCAGTTTCCGGAGAAATCCATACCTTTCTTGTAATGGCCAAATCTAAGGTCGCACCAGTGAAAACAGTCAGTCTTCCGCGACTGGAGCTTCTTGGTGCCACTTTAGTTTGCGACCTAATTTCCTTTATTCAAAACACTTATTCAGATATTCTTAACTTCAACAAAATCTGTGCATGGTGTGATTCCCAAGTGGTTCTATGCTGCTTGGCGGCTTCACCTCACAGGTTTAAAACGTTTGTGGCAAACCGTATCTGTCACATTCAAGAAACCATTTCTCCTACGGCCTGGAAATATATTCCATCAGCGCTAAATCCAGCCGACTGTGCTTCGCGCGGTCTTATGCGTAATCAACTTGTCAAACATGACTTGTATTGGGAAGGTCCTTGTTTTCTTAGGCTACCAAAAGAGAGCTGGCCTGATGATTTTCGCTGTCCAGACCCTCCGGAAAACGAGGTTATTCTGGAAGAACGCAAATCAGTATTTCAAACATGCACAGTTGAACCACACATGCTTGATACTTTTCTTTCTCGTTACTCTTCCCTAGAGAAAATTCAACGCATAATTTCCTATATTTTTCGCCTTACCGAAAAGAAATCTAAATATCCTAACGAAAATATTACCGAAGTAGAACTTCAACATTCTCTTATTGTTCTCGTTCGGCATGTTCAACGTTCCATCTTTGCTGATCTCATTTCACGTTTGAATGACGCAAAGCTACTTCCTAAACAATTTCGTAAACTTTCACTTTTTCTAGATACACAAGGCTGCTTAAGAGTGGGGGGTCGATTACCACATTCTTCCGAACTCTCTTATTCAGCAAAATACCCTTTACTTTTACCACGTTCTCACCGTCCTACTCAACTTGTCATTGAGTACACTCACAAAAGGTACTGTCATCCCGGTCAAAAAACGTTGCATTACCTCTTGAGACAACAATTTTGGATCCTTTCCCCTCGCTATGCAATCGAGAGTATAACTTCTCATTGCATTTTATGCTATCGATTAAATCCTAAACCTTCCGTATAAATCATGGGCAACTTGCCTGCTCAACGCATCTCTCAAGTAAAGGCATTTTCACATGTTGCTATAGATTATTGTGGTCCCTTTCCAATTACAATGGGAAAGTACCGAGGTGCAAAGGTATCCAAAGGTTATATTCTTGTCTTAGTCTGCTCCGCAACAAAGGCAGTTCACCTAGAACTTACCTCCGATATTTCCACCCCTACCTTTCTTGCGGCTTTTAAGAGATTTGTGGCAAGAAGAGGAAGAATCTCTGACATTTACTCAGATTGTGGTAGCGCGTTCTTGGGAGCTGATCGTTTACTCAAACAGTACTCCCAGGAAGCATGTCACAGTCTAAAAATTACCTGGCATTTTTCAAGTCCTGGTAGTCCGCACCTAAACGGACTAGCCGAGGCAGGAGTTAAATCCACCAAGGCAAATTTAAAACGTGTAATAGGTGAGCAACGGTTAACCTATGAAGAGTTTTTTACTTTTTTGTGTCAGGTCGAATCCATACTAAACAGCCGGCCTCTGTATGCCCAAAGTATGGATCTGAATGACTTTCTTCCACTGACCCCTGGTCATTTTCTTACCCTGGAACCGTTGAATTCCGTACCAGAACCCGATTTTTCTGATTCCAAGTTGAACACCCTGTCCCGCTGGCAGCTGGTGCAAAGGCTCCAGTCCGATTTTTGGAAACGCTGGAACTTGGAGTACCTAAACACCTTGCAACAGCGTTCTAAATGGACAGAGGCTTCTAACAATATTAAACTAAATACTTTAGTCGTGGTAAAGAATGAACAAAAACCGCCAATGGGCTGTTGGGCGAATTGTCGACGTACACCCTGGCTCAGACGGTCATATTCGTGTTGTGACCGTTAAAACAGCTACAGGAACATATCGTCGACCAGTAGTGAAACTATGTCCTTTGCCTATGCCCGACGCATAAGGCAAAATTTTCTTTTTCTTTCTTAATTTTTTCTAAGTATTTTTTTCTTTTCTTTTGGGTTAATGTTAAATTGTATCGTTTAATTGCTAATAGGCGAATATTATTTAATTTTTTTTTCCTTTCCTTTTCTTAACTAAGTAAAAACACACGTGTTTTGGCGGCAGGAAAATGTTGGTGCAAGCAATGAATTTCCTATTTTCCATTTTCTTTTCCTTTTCTGCGCGTTTAAAATAATTTAAATTTTCGCGCTCTTAAATATGCATATGGGTTTTCACGGCACCGCACACGTGCGAGGACAAGCAGCGCCGCGATGAGTGCGCAAACAACCACCGTCACAACAAGACACTAGAAAAATCACGTTCCCGAAAAAGTGAATTTTGAGGTGAAAAACTGGACGTTTAAACGTTGACTGGAGCCGCAAGAGAGTCCGTGGTAGGTGCCTTTTCATATAAAATTCCATATGTATCGTAACTTTCCATTTACAATCGTCAATACCGACAATTATTTTTAAATGTGCTTGTAAAGCCAAACCGGCGACCTGTCGAAGGAAATTCCATTATTTTTCAGTACTTGCACGCACACGAAGATTAAGTGAAAAAGCTAAGCAAGTAAGTTGGAAGTTGGGTTACAATGGGCGCAGATGACAGGCCCCTTTAGGTACACGCCACTGTCCTGAAATGTAGACTATCAAAAAACTGAAGACTAGCATATCTGCCGTCAAACAACATTTGGCATGAAATAAAAATAATTCCATATCATACCAGTATCCTCCAAAACAAAACGTTTTTTACTATAAGACCCAAACACCTAACCAATAAATCTTGTTATTTGAAATTATGATTCGGAAGTAAAAAGATTTATTTATTCCTGCCTGATCAACTAAGACAAAAAAAATTCCCCTTTTGCAACTCAAGAAGTTCCCGTTTGGTCCCCTAAAAAATATAACCTGTCTGGTCACCCTTTAAAACTACGACCACTATACAAACCGTTTAGACCAAACAAGAATTCGAGAAGTTATGTTTACCGAAAAAACTAATCTTTTTAAGAAAAATTAAATTATTTATAAGTAGTAAAATTTTGAAATATTTTTACCAATTACCCCCGCCTAGCATTTACATTTAGCTGAAAGTCTCTCTTAAATTCACTGACCAATTTCACGGCCTCACAATCACATTACTTAAAAAATTTCTGAACTTTACAAGTGAACTAAAAAAAATAAAAAAAACTTATATCTATATCTGTCTCAGTTAAACATTTCTTTTGTGGTATTATCTAGTTGGGCTTCAAATTCATTTTCTCTGTATTCAATCCGGAGCAGGCAAAACTTCTCAAGGCTCAAACATAAATGTTTGCTCTCCATTGGCCATGACCAAGCTATGACCTGAACGCAGAAAAAAAAATACAGAAAAAAAATAATTGTGAATCAGAAAAACTTTAATTGATAAAAATACACGTAGGTCATTTAAAAAAAATGCACTCCAAAGCCCAACGCTGTATTTTCTACCAAAAAAAAAAATTTGACCAGTTACGAAAACACAACTAGACATGGCAACCAAAGACCTAAAAAACTGTCCTACAAAAAAGATACCCCAAAAAAATGTTAACTGGACCTCTTGGCGTTGATCTTCAGCCAATATGTTGCTCCAGGAATTTTAGCCTTGTGTTCCCTAAACTTCCGAGCTAACTATAAGTAGTACCCTCCTCTGACTCGATGTAACTGAGTGACGTAAGATGTTAAATGCCATCAACAGTTACCACCAAAAAACAAGAAAAGAAAATGACAAAGCAAAATAAACTCATTTTCCTTTTCTTTCATTACTAATTAATACTTTCAACTAAACAAAGCTACCAGCTGTTAAGCTATATTTACTTTAAAACAACTCAGCCAAGAAAAATTTGTGTGAAACCCTGTAAAAATATTCCAATTTCCAAGTGGTGATATCCCACAAACAATTAAAATCACCAAAAAAAACTTGTTGACCTAAATAAATTGACTGCACTAAAAAATAATCTGTGAAACAATTTCTATCTTATCACAAGCAGGAAATAATAACATATAAATAAATGAACCTGCAAAACAAATTGTTAGAAAGAACACACTACCTATGTCATATATTTAAAACATAAAAAAGACCATGTCTGGAGGTCCATCCACCTATAAATCAACAAAAAAATTGAAGTAAATTTACATTAATGTGTCTATTTTCTTTTCAAAAAAATTTAAAACATGTCATTCCCACAAAAAACTTTAAAAAGAATTAAGACATGAATTGGACTCCGTTCAATAAAAACTCCCATGTTTTTTATCTACTTATTCTTCCTTAATAAATAAAAATGAATATTTTATTTTCCAAGAAAACTTGTGAAGATAAGCTAACAAAAAACTATCTATCACTAAAACAACAAAACGAGTTCCAAATCAACGCTTAAATATTACCAAAAAAAATGTTTAAATAATGTTATCAAAACCAATGATGAAAAATCTTGTTTTTTATTAAAAAAGTGATTAGGTGTCAAAAACACCGACAGCCACTGAAAACCTTTAACCTGGCATTGGCTGTACCACAAAAAAATTTTTCCCAAATTCAAAAAAAAAACAAAAAAATTACATCAGATGTTAAAAAACCTAGCCAAAAACTCACGTAGGGCGCCAATTTGTGGCCTATTAAAATGCGTTGTGTGACATTTGTGGCAGCTTAAAGACGTTGCCGCCATTTTGTGACACTGTAATTAGAATAATAACAATTTGCCAACTTGTGACACTAAAAATCCCACTGAATAATTAAACAAATATCTGGAAGCAGAACTGTATTTTCCAGCTAGGTAAAACATTGATATGCCCGGTAACTTTTATACAGTGGAGAAGGGGGGGTTCAGAAATGAGAAAATTTTAAGTGCGCCACAGTGTTTAATACCAATGTTTTACAAAGAAGATCTTAAATAAAATACAGTTCAACCCAAACGCTGTAGCCAAACAATGAAATTCTACCTACTTCCGAGGCTTCCAGAGTATTTGTGTAATTAAAAAACCAAAAAAAAATTGACTAATAAACGAGATAAAATTCTAAAAGATTTTTAACTGAATCAAAATGACACAAATAGGAAGTTCTTTATAGGCAGATGCCCATATCCAGCAGGTCACAGTGTACCCACCTTTGAGTCAGTAGCGTAGGACTCAATTATATTCCAAAATTATTCCGTCATAGGGGAGATCTGGACCAAATATCTGCTGTCATCATTCTCCGTTGGGTAGAATGAGACAGACAGCAACCCAGTCCGAGATCCACCCCATGAGGTAAAACAGTGTAAAGAAACCGCTAAAAAATATAGTCTCATCTCTCTTTTGTCTCCGCAAAGTTGGTCATTGGGTTGTACAAATAACACAAAAATTTAGTTCATCTTGTTCATTTTAATGGCAAAGTTGGATAAAATACCAAAAACATAAAAATAAATAAATAAATGAAATGGATGTAAACAAGTTAGGGGCAGAATAACACTCAATAGCAATTTGACAGTAGAACTTAAGTTAATTTTTTTTTTTTTTTTTTTTTTTTTTTATTTGTCAAACACACTGTGTTTTTTTTTTATTACAATCTAGTCAGTAAGACTAATTAGCAATTTTGGTTTAACTTAATTTACTAGAAAAGTCAGATTTAAACTTAGGGTTCACTCAACAGTTCTCCCCGCTTTGTTTAGTCTGTAACTCACAATTGTGTTGTGTTTATAGCATTATTTTGTTTTATGTGTAATTCACTTAGTTTACTAGCTCAAACGGCTTCACTCTTTTTAGTCGTCGAACTAGCATAGTATTGTCTAGAAGCTGAATTGCTTCCACATTCACATGCCGATGGAGTCTATCTTCATGGCTTTTTGCGTACTTTTTTATAGTCTCTGCTACAGTTTCGATTTTTAGATCTCGATGAAGGTCACTATTTCGAACGTACCAAGGTGCATTCACAATGTTTCTTAATACTTTATTTTGAAATCTCTGTACAACTAGAATGTTACTCTCTTTAGCACAACCCCATAGTTGAATACCATATGTCCATACTGGTTTCAGTATTTGTCTATAAAGCAGTAACTTATTATGAATTGTTAAATTGGACTTCCTTCCAATTAGCCAGTTCATTTTTCTATACCTTATCTCAAGTTCTTCTTTTTTTTTCTTAACATGTGCTTTCCAGCGCAATTTGGTATCAAGTGTCATACCTAGATATTTTGCCTGATTCGAATATGGTACTGGAATGTTGTTAATTGTTATTTGTATGTGATTTATATTTTTGTTTGTAAAATCAACATGAATTGATTTGGTTTCATTTAATTTTATTCGCCACTTTGTGGTCCAACTGTGAATTTGGGTGACTGCATCCTGAAGTTTCTCTATGCATTTTTCAATAGATTTTTCTACCGTCAATAAACCAGTATCATCGGCAAATGTTGCTAAGTGACAATTTTCTGGCTTTGGGATATCACAAGTGAATAATAAGTATAGATAAGGGCCTAGTACGCTACCCTGGGGCACGCCTGCTTGAATTTCTCTTAAATTTGAGTATGAGTCTTCCTGTTTTACTCTAAAATGTCTATCAGATATGTATGATTCCAAAATATCCGAATACTGTTTTGGCAGAAACCTTTTTAGTTTAAAATTAAGGCCTTCATGCCACACTTTGTCAAATGCTTGTGCTACATCTAGAAAAACTGCAGAACAAACTTTTCCCTCTTCTAGTGCTTTTTCTATTATATTAGTAATTCTGTGTACTTGATCTATCGTGGAATGCTTGTCTCGAAAACCAAATTGATGAGATGGAATAATTTCTTGTCTTTCTATGATGGGTTTTATTCTTTTAAGCAATAATTTTTCATAGAGCTTGGATATAATTGGCAGCAAAGATATTGGCCTGTAAGATGACACGTCATGGAGTGGTTTTCCCGGTTTTGGAATCATGATAACTTCTGCAACTTTCCACAGTTTAGGTACGTACCTAAGCCTAAAAGACGCATTAATTAGGTTGCATAGTTTTACGATAGCTTTTCTGGGGAGTTGTTTTATGACTACCCCGTTAATAAGATCATACCCTGGGGCTTTTTTCGAATTAATATTTTTGATTTCTGTTAATATTTCTTTTGGTGATGTAAGCTTAATATGGTCCTCGATTTGATGGGGTTCATTTAAATGAAAGTGTTCATCTGGTGCTTCGTGGGGCTGAAATGTTTTTTCTAAATGACTTGCAAAAATATCTGCTTTTTCTTCGTTACTCCTTGCCCACTGGTTGTTAGATTTTCGTATGGGTGGAATTTGGATAATTGGTCTTTTAAAATCTTTGGTTGCTTTCCAAAGGGAATAGTCGGTATTTTTATCATCTGTAAGCTCATTAAGAAAATGGTTAATAGATTCATTTTTTATTACTAGAATTTCTCGCCTAATGCGCTGCGTCATGTTGTTGAGATTTGTTTTGTCCCAAGGATCACGGCTTTGTTGCCACTTTCTTCTTAGTTTCCTTTTTTCCAATATAAGGTCTCTAATTTCCTTTGGATAGTTTTTTCCCTTAAAAATTCTCTTTGGTTTTGGACTGTTTTCCCAAGCTGCTTGTTGAATATTTGTAACAAAATAATCAACTTCTTTATCGATTTGTTCTGGCGTTTGCAATGGTACTGATAGGTTTATTTTTTCTGACAGACTTTGTTTAAAACTAATCCAGTCAGTCAGTTTATTAACTAGTGAGATATTTGCTTCTTTCTTTATTATGTTTTTACTAAGAGTTAGAATAATAGGTGAATGATCTGAGTGTAAATCAAAACTTTCTTCTATATCTACAAAACTTAAAGATATATTTTTTACTATAAAAAAATCAATTAGATCTGGAATTTTTCCTGGATCTGTTGGATAGTATGTGGGCTTACCAGTTGATATCGGCTCACATTGATATTCACTAATAGCTTGCAAAAGTTCTTTTCCTTTAGAGTTCGTCAGTCTAGATCCCCAGTAGGTATTTTTTGCATTAAAGTCACCTCCAATTATAAAACGGTTTCCTAATTTTCTGAGAAAATTAAGATATTGATTTTTCTTTAGTAAGTGCCTTGGTGGTATATAGACAGCACTTATGACTAATGTATATGTTTTGGTTTTTACACTTACTAATGTAGCTTGAATCTCTATGGTTTTATATCCCATCTCCTCATAGTGTGATATATTTTCTTTAATTATTACAGCACTTCCCCCATGTGCAGTATTGCTAGGGTGAGTTGTATGATACACTTTATAACCTTTAAATTTAATGTGAGACTGGTTAGTGAAATGCGTTTCTGACACAAGACAGACGTCAATTTTTTCTATGTCTAGAATAACTTGCAAGTCTTGCTGATGTTGCAAGAGACCATTGGCATTCCAAGCTAGGATTCTAAGATTACTGACCATTTTGAGGCATATTGGTAGCTCCGTTATTGCTACTTTCTAGTTTAGTTAATCGCTCATCAAGTTTGTTCAATTTCTCCAAAATTAATTGTAGTGTTTGTTCCATAGTATTTTGACTACTGATATTAATATCAGGTATAGTAGCTGTTGCTGCTACTTGGCTGTATGTCCTTGTCACAGAGTTTTGTGTGACTGTGTTTCTTGTCTGTTGGTTTTGTCTATTTGTACTCACGTTTGGTATGAGATTCGGTTTCTTAGGTTTATTTTTCAATTTTTGTATTTCCTTAGCAACAAGGCATCCTCTGTAGTTAGCAGGATGCTTGCCTCCACAGTGGATGCATTTTGGCTCAGATTCTTTTGGTTTGGGGCATTCTACAGTAAGATGTTTCCCCGTGCATTTTACGCAACGTGGTTCTTTAGCGCAATATTTTTGCGTGTGTCCATAAGATTGGCATCTTTTGCATTGAGGGACTAACTTTGAGGTTTTTAGTGCTTTTATTTCCACTTCAATCCCAAGGATACTGGAAATTTCAAAAATTTTGTTGATATCTTCATCGTGGCTAAATGTGAGCATAAACATGTTAAGAGGTTGTCTTGTTCTCCATTTAAGTTTGTTGCTGGCCTCCAGTGCCTTAAAACCTTTTTTTTGTAGATCAGCTACAATTTTTTGTGGGTCACATGAGAAGTGTAGCCTATTCGCTATTACTCTAATTGGCCTTATTTGTTTGTTTTCGTATGAGTGCCATTGATGCTTTATTTCATTAAGCATTTTAGTAACCAGCCGATAGCTGTCTGCGTCTTGTACATTTATTTTAATATTTTCGTTATTTAAAACTTTTATTTTAACTCCTTGTATGATATTTAACTTTTCATAAATATCATTAAAATTATTTACGCCATTTACCATAATCGGTGGAGGTAATGGAGCTTTTTTAACCTTAGTTGGGGGTTCTTCATTTTGTGTTTTATTGGAGGGCTCTCCAGTGCCCGAGCTTTGTTGTGGTGGTGAGAGTGAAGTATCCATTCGACGTTTTTTCCAACCTTTTCCTTTTTGTCTGATCCACTCAGTTTCTCTTGCCAGATCGTCCTCATCAGTAATGTAGTCCATGTCAGACTCTTCTTTTTTAGTGACTTTTGTCTCTAAATCTGCAAATTTTCTTTGCATACTTTCCAGTTGACTTCGGAGATAATCCACTTGTACACTAAGTGAATTTTTTTCGTTTTGGGATTTTTTCCATTCGCTATATAAAACTTCTTCATTTTGTGTTCTAGCATGGCTATCCTGAAATAATTCGGCATTATCCATTTTTTCTTGATTTTGTTTGGGCTTTTCGCTAATTTTTAAAACAAGTTTCACAGGTGATGGTACACTTTTTTTGCTTTTAAACATGCTATATTATTTATAATACACATTGTATATAGATTCTCAACACAGGTATCTCGCGCGCGATGTTTTTTGTAAACAAAACAAACTCCGACTTTGACCTCGTTAGCACTATCATGCAGGTACGATGCAATATAACCGTACTGAACTGCGATCGAACAAATACGAAGTTAATTAAGCCGCAAAATTGTGGTCATGATGACGTCATACCTTTATCTTGCGTTCACAAGAAGTGTTAAAATTAAATTGGAAATTTATATGGACAGATTATGTCTAAATTATATTAAAAATTTATAAAAAAAAATTATGACTAAATTATATTGAAAATTTATATGGAAGAAATTATATAAAAAAAATGTTTGCTTGCGTGAAATTATAGGAAGCTCCTACCTTGATCCTGTTTTTATTTCTTTTATAGTTACGGTAGATGGGTTCCCTAGAGTGTGGTATAGTTCCTCGTTGCTACATCGGTCTCAGTTCTGCCCGCGTCTCCCCTCCTGACTAACTAGCACATGGTACTAGGGCAGCACGTGGTTTCGAAAGTGTGCTGGATCTTTGCCCGAGCGTAAAACCCTGTGGAAAATGAAGTGTTTCCTGGAATTCGTCTATTTTGCACGAAGTTCCCCTACACCGAGTAATTTAATCAAGAACCCCATGTCGACTCAATAAAATAAAGTAGATTTAAACAGATGAACTAAACTAATCCTAACGTACCTTTCCCAGGGTTACAAGGCTACACCCGGCTTCACACCAGCGTCCAGCACAACTGTCGATGGAATGGACAGTAGACAAAGGAGAAAAACAATATATAGTTTTTATCAAAACGTGGTTTTAAAAAAAAAATAAAAAACTCCAAAAATTCCCCATGTCTCTTGTCGAAAAAGTACATTTTACACGAAAAATAATTACAATCTGGGAGGCAAATATTATCTTGAAGAGTCCTCAAATAATAAAAAAAATGAAAAAAATAAAATCGAACTTACCACTGCTCTTTCCGTAGAAACGGCGTAGGCCGCCTTAAATCCCTCTATGCAGAGGATATGAGCCGTCTACGAGATACGCCTCACGACGGACTCACTTCTACAGTTTCTGGGATATCTCCTGCAATCCCTGCAGTGCCAAGAACCAAAAACAATGGCGATCCCAGAAACTGTTGTTGACCCACCGCCAATTCTTTTGAAAAGAGACAAGGCACTTCGTCGAGAACACAAAAAAAAGAAGCCGCAGGAAACCGCTTCGTAAATGTGGTGGGGACAGTACCAACCTAATCTTCCCGGTTAAATTCAAATAAGGATGCAAACCTATTTATAAAAAAAAACGCTCTCATCAAAAAATCACTAAATGCGGTTTGCAACACTGGAGGAAAAACCCGCGGTTTTCAAGCCACCAATGAGGAAATACACCAATACCTCCACACCGGTATATAGGGGGCAGCACCGACCAAGGGGATAGAAAATACGTAAAACGCACACTGAGGTGTTGTCGGATCCATTTCCACGGTTGGAATTTTTATAACAAGGACGTCGAGACACCCTCCATACATAGACCGAACATTTGCCTACCGGACCCCTGCCAACATAGCAAGTAGGAGGAAAATAACCAGACGGACTATAAGAAGCTCAGCATTGAAACCATCAACTGTAAAATCAATTACTGGAGATCAGAGCTTGCATCAAACCCAGGAATATTCGAACACTCAACCAATTCCCATATGAGTAAAGCTGTACTAAGTGTAGAATTTCGTTGTATTTTAGTTACAGTTTTAGTCAAAAGTTTCCTTTGCTCTTTATATATGTTTTCTCTAAGATTCATATGGTTTGACGCCATTTTTGTAAAACATTTCTACATTAATAAAGTTGTTTCTAAACTTGAACCTAAAATACACATTGAACCACTGCTCAAACCCGGCCTAAGAGTGTTTAGATGTTAAGTTTGCTCCCCACTAGCTAGCCCTACACAACCCTTCAATCCGACTGAGTTAGTTATTAACTTTATTTAACCATGATTATATATAAATTTATATAATATAAAGATACGATTTTGTTTATTCTTTTAGTCCTGGTTTTATTCCTCGTTTATCTCCTATTTACAAAAGTGCATAACTCGTATTTATTTTATCTTCTCCTTATCAAATTAATAAAGATATCAAAGTGGGCGGAGCCTCGGTTGTTACTGGTCAAACCGTGAACCTAAATATGTTTTCGTGCTATCAAAACTAGCTAATCCGTGAAGGATATGGGGTTCGGATTGTCCCAATATCCTCGAAAATAAACATAAGCGAATGAACTGTTCATCTAAATGTTTCCTCCCTGTTACTGAAACCATTTGTGATGCGGCAACGCCGCCTTTCCCCAGCCGAACAGCTGTTTATTTTCATGAACGTCAAAGGAAACCACGAAATTCCCCAGATAAACAAAACAATCAAGAGTTTTAATGAGAATTTTTCCGAAACCTGTGATCCTAAATTCCAATTACGATGTCCAGATAATACGGTGTGCGTAGTGTCCACAGTAATTCAATGGAATGTCTCATTTATAAGGTAACTTTTTGGACACTATATAACCTCCAAACCTAGCTCTATAAAATACCCTTAATTTGTGTACAGAAAGACGAGTCGAAGAGCCTTGATTATCCACCTAAACAAACAAATATGTAACGTTGCCTTAAACGTAAAAATGACACGTTACACCATTATCTTCAGTTTTTATCAGTCCCAATTTTTACTTTCCTAGTTCGTGCAGCAAAAGCTAGGAAGGGTATTATGTTCGACGGATTTTTTTTTAAGATAACTTAGAAATATTTTGTGACATTTGTTTGTTTGTATGTATGTTTATCCGGTTCGGTTCGGTTCGGTTCTTCGGACTTTTGAAAAACCTGTAGCTGCACAATAAAATCGGCTTACAATATCGAAATGGCTTTTCTGCCTTTTACCTTGAAATTTTTTAACTTACGTACAGCTATCTGAAAAACGCAGTAGTTCTGGGTGTTTAGGTCGCTTTATTTTTTTTTTCAAATCAGATTTTTAATCAATTTCTGAAAACTCCGTTACCAGAATAAAAATTGTGGGGAAATAACAAGTTTTAAATAAAAGTTTTCGTATTTTGTAATTTCTTATTTTTGGCACGCTTTTATTAGCTTCACCTGTATGTTTGTAGGTAGGTATGTATGTTTGTAACTGACTCCTTTGGACTAGATTTTCACCTACTTTAAACGAACAGATTTAATTTAAACTTTGTACACTTATCAAGAACCGGTGACAATACAATAATTTTCCAGGCGCACCCTTGGGGGTACTTCAGGGATCCGCCCCCCCCAAGCCTAAGAATTTAGCAAAAACGAACAAATTTTATTTAGACTTTGTATACACTTATCAAGAACCGCTGACAACGCCAAGAAAAATAATTTCGCAGACATTTTTCATATATTTCAGGAATAAAACAATAAAATAGGTTAAAATACGGCTTAATGAGGTCTCGCTCCCCTCCCCACAAGAAATATTCCTTATTAAGTTTTTCTCATTATCCTGATTAGGATAATTTATTTTTATTATTACTAGTATTATTGTGAAAATAAATCATCGGTATACTGGCAATATACACTAAGTCAAAAATTTAGTTTTGAGAAAATCGCATTTTAAGAAGTTTTGAAATTAGGAACAACATTTGAGACATTTGATTTCATTGAGAAACTCCTGAATTTTACATTATTTATGCATTGAATATTGGAGAACGTATGTAAGTACCTATGTAAAAAAAGTTATTTTTTAAAATTTTAGTAATATTTTATAAATTTTGTGAAGTCTGTGATTTAATGGCCAAAAACTAAAAAAAATTACTTTGAGTGTATTTTGCCAGTATACCGACGTAACATAGTTAATTAAACTAAAAAGTAAAAAATAAATATAGTTAAAAAAACTAAAAACACGCTTCAAACTAAACAGTTAAAAATAATTCTTAATATTAGTTGAAAACAATAATGAACGAAAAATACTAGTATTATTGTGAAAAAACGTCGGGCTCTCGATATACAAAGAAAATATGGCACAAAGCGCCCCACGGTTTTAGCTCACACGACTACTATACTATAGTAGAGTGAGCTTATATATCTTTGCGTTTCAGATGATTTTGAAACTTTTTTGTTGCCCCGTCTGTCTGTCTGAACCTTTCATTTTGAAATTTGTATTAGAGAACTTGGCTTTACTTTTATCTCAATTCTTTTTACGGAATGCTATTTTCGCGTACTTGGCTTTTTTTTACATAAAATATTTTTGTTATGATTTCACTTCTTTTTTAAAGGAATTGTATAATACTTAATTTTTAAAGTAGTAAAATATGCGGAATATTGTTTAAAATTTTTGCAATGCCTTATTTAAATTTTTGGGGTGTTTTAATGTTTTCCTATAGTTTTATCATAGTTACTATCGGTCTTCCAAAGCTCAGCTCTCTAGCATGTCTGGAAGTAGGCAATGTTACTTTTACTTAACTTTACATTTATAGGGGAGGGAAGTAAATTAGAATTTTTGTTCCTATCAGTCTGCCAAAGCTCAACTCTCTAGCATTTCTGGAAGTGGGCAATGCTCTTTTTACATAACTTTAAATGTATAGGGGAGAAGAGTAAATTCAAATTTTGGGGTTTTTTGATTTTCTCCTATAGTTTTATCATAGGTCCTATCAGTCTGCCAAAGCTCAACTCTCTAGCATTTCTGGAAGTGGGCGATGCTACTTTTACATAACTTTAAATGTATAGGGGAGGGGAATAAATTAAAATTTTGGAGTTTTATGATTTTTTCCAGGGATTTGGTCATAATTTCTATCAGTCTGCCAAATTTCAGCTTTGTAGCGTGTCTGGAAGTACAGTAGAATATTGATGATATACATGAGTGAGTGAGTGAGTCAGTAAGTGGCAATTTCGACGTTTTTTTATATTTCGTAACTACTTTACTACTTTATGGAATTCCATGAAACTTGGAGTTTCATGGAACATGGGTTGTTAACTCAATGGAGATCTACGACTGTGCAAAGTTTGAGATTCGTAGCTCATTCCGAAGTAGAGTTTTAGGTAGGTCAAATATCGGTTGAAATGATTTAAGAAAAGATGGTTACGGCGCGCGAACTTGGCGAGGCACTGCCGTGCCCTCAGATCTACTTAGCTTTAAATTCAATAAACTTTGATTAAAAACAAAAAAACACTTTGCTGGAACAGCTTTTGCTCGATTTCTACGCGGGGTCACAAATAAAACGAAAACATATGTAAGTGTGGATGTCACAGAGAGACGAATTTAAATCGAAGTATACATACTCAACTCAGCCCAGGGCTGGCCGATTGCGGACCGGCCGTTTGCAAAAATAGAATACCTACAGGGGCGCCCACTACGGGTGTAGTAAGGGGCTAGGGCTAAGGTCACTCATCGTCAAGCAAGCTTTACAGGTAGCGAAGCCTAACTCTGATTTTATATTTTTTGGTTATAATTTTTGACATGTTTTCCTCGGTTTCGCATTGGCGGCTGGTTGTTATTTTAAAAATGTGGTTTTAACACAGTCTAAAGATCTATTTAATAATGATACAGTTTCAACATAGTTTGCAGCATAACTTTTTAATTACATAAATATATATAGTTTAGGTACCTTCATACTGTGTAAAACAACATCTTCAAAATAAAACAGAACCGCCAATGCGAAACCGAGGAAAACATGTCAAAAATAATAACCAAAAAATAGAAAGCTTGACGTTAGCTTCGCTTCCTATAAAGCTTGCCTTTACGATGAGTGTCCTTAGCTAGGGCACCTCCAAGACGTAAACAGGGAGGTGCGAAGCACCCCCAAGCATAGTCACATAGAAACTGATTACTAATCGGCTTTGCTCGGTACACAAAAAATGGCCGATATTCCAGTAAAATCTATGACTACAGTACCTAGATTTTAAAAAAAAATCTAGATAATCTGGACTAGGTACTTACCTATGTTCAGCGAATTTTTGATAAATTATGTAGCTCTATACCTAGCTGGATATGTTTTATTTACTGACGCTGGCCCACTTTGGCAGAATTAAGGTCCTTAATTATTATGCAAATAATATAAAATAAAAATATAAGATTTTCATTATTTAGTCTAGCAATTTATTCCCATTTCCTTTTCTTTTATATCTATATTTTTTTTCCAAATCGGCTTACTTTTTTTTAGGTACCTAAATTATTCTTCTGAATTTTTCTTATATGTGCTACTCCTTGGAAATAAATAAATAAATATATTAGAGGCGCAATTAGGGGGGGGGGGTTCTACAAAATCGGTTAAGCAGTTTCTGAACTCGTTTCCTTTACAGGGTGGGCCAAAAAAACCTGCACTTGCCAAAGAATTAATCAGAGTTTTGACTAATTTATCATTTTTTGTCTGCCATCTCAAAATCCAAGATGGCGGACGAAATTAAAATGTACCTTTCAAAGATGCTCGTTTATTCTTGTGTTGCGAATATGTTCTAATTATTTTTTTAAATTAGTAAGAAAGCTGCGTTCTTGCCAGGCACGACAAGGTACGATTCAGCAAAATTGGTTCAGTGGTTGTATAAAAAAATATTTTTGTTCAATCATTGTTTTGCATATTATACGATTGCTTGCCAATCATGTCTGCATTTATTTACTTATAAATTCATTACTACTGAACCGATGTTAGTGGAAATAAACAACATCCTGGTGAGAATCGATTGCTTTTTTAAGATCATGATCAAAGTTATCGCCATCTTAAATTTTAAGATGGCGGATAGAATTATTCTTGATTCTTTAAAATGGCGTGTTTATTCTTATTTTCCGAAAATGTTTTAGATTTTTTTTAATCTATCAAAAAGCACTACTTTTTCTTCACACAACGAGGTAAAAATTATTAAAATCAGTATGGTGGTTCTCAAAATATCTATTTTTGTTTCAATCATTGTTTTAGAGATTATACGATTGTATTGCCAATCCTGTCTGCATTAATTTTCTTATAAATTCTACCAATTTTATTGAAACACAAAAAATCGTGGTAAGAATTGATAGCTCTTTAAAGATTATAATCGAAATTTGCCGCCATCTTAGAATTTACGATGTCGGACAGAAATTGCCAATGCAAGCGCATAACTTGTAAAACAATTGTACAAAATCAGATTTTGTCAGAACCACTTCGCCGATTTTATTAAATTGTACTTTATTAAGCGGGAGAAAAGTAGTACTTTCCAATAAATAAAAAAAACTAAAACATTTTCGAAAAATAAGAATAAAAGTGCCTCTTTGAAGGATGAAGTATGGTTCTGTCCAACATCTTAACTTTTAGGATGGCGGCAAATTTCGATTATAACCTTGAAAGAACAATCAATTCTCAACATCATTTTTCTTATTTCACTAAAATCGGCTTTGTAATAATGATTTATAAGGAAATGAATGCAGACAGGGTTGGCAATGCAATCGTATAATCTGTAACACAATGACGAAAACAGAAATAGGTTTTTTGAGAACCAATACACCGATTTTGCTAATTTGTACCTTATTGTGCGCGGGAAAAGTAGTGCTTTTCTATAAATTAAAAAAAATCTAAAATATTTCCAGAAAATAAGAATAAACCCACCATTTTTAAGAATCAAGTATGATTCTGTCCGCCATCTTAAATTTTAAGATGGCGATAAATTTTGATCATGATCTTTAAAAACAATCAATTCTCACCAGGATGTTTTTTATTTCATCAAAGTCAAAGGTTCAGTAGTAATAAATTTGTAAGGAAATAAATGCATTGGCATTGGCAAGGCAATCGTATAATTTTCAAAACAATGGTTGAAACAAAAATATTTTTTTTAGAACCATCAAACCGATTTTGCTGATTCATACCTTGTGCGTGGCAAGAACGCAGCTTTTCTACTAATTTAAAAAAATAATTCAAACGTCTTTGCAACATAAGAATAAACCAGCATCTTTAAAGGGTACATTTTAATATTGTCCGCCATCTTGGATTTTGAGATCGCTGACAAATAATTATAATTAGTCAAAACTCCGATTAATTCTCTGCAAAGCGCAGTTTGTCCCATTAAAATCGATGGTATAGTTCAAAAGTTATAATGAAAAAAAATTGTGCGGTTTTTTTTGGCCCACCCGGTATATATGTATTGATTGATTTATAAGAATTCTAATTTAATTCAGCAGATTTGTTTTAGTAAAAAAATCACTGAACAGAGTTAAAAATATACCATTATAAATCAGTACATTTTGACGTAGCTAGATTAAAATTTAGCGCTCTTTTTACTCATCTGACTTTAACTACGTGGTAAAAAGAAGGACGAAGATAGCAATTCACAAATAGTATCAAGTCCCTATCCAAGTCCGTTAGTTAATTCACTTTTGCTCTGAGGTACATGAAGAAATATTTATTTATATTTTATATTTATGTTCCCAATAAGCTAGCTAACATTATTTATTGTAATTGGATAATACTTAATTTTTAAAGTAGTAAAATATGCGGAACATTGTTCAAAATTACACTTAAATTTTTGAGGTCAGCTCTCTAGCGTTTCTGGCAGTGGGTAATGTTAGTTTTATATAAATTTACATTTATAGGAGAGGGAAGTAAATTAAAATGTTGGAGTTTTTAAATTTTCATATAGTTTTATCATAGTGTCTTTCAGTCTTAAAAAGTTCAGCTCTCTAGCGTTTCTGGAAGTGGGCAGTGTTACTTTTACATAATTTTACATTTATAGGGGAAGGAAGTAAATTAGAATTTTGGGGTTTTTTGATTTTCTCCTATAGTTTTATCATAGTTCCTATCAGTCTGCCAAAGCTCAACTCTCTAGCATTTCTGGAAGTGGGCGATGCTACTTTTACATAATTTTAAATGTATAGGGGAGGGGAGTAAATTAAAATTTTGGGGTTTTATGATTTTTTCCAGGGGTTTGGTCATAATTTCGATCAGTCTGCCAAATTTCAGCTTTGTAGCATGTCTGGAAGTATAGTAGAATATTGATGATCTATACATGAGTAAGTGGCAATTTCGACGTTTTTTGAAATTTCGTAACTACTTTATGGAATTCCATGAAACTTGGAGGGATTGTTCACCTCATGGAGATCTACGACTGTACAAAGTTTGAGATTCGTATCTCATTCCGAAGTAGAGTTTTAGGTAGGTCAAATATCGGCTGAAATGTTTTAATAAAAGAAACCGAACCGAACCAGCGCGCGAACTTGGCGAGGCACTGCCGTGCCCTTAGATCTACTTACCTTTAAATTCAATAAACTTTGATTAAAAACAAAAAAGCACTTTGCCGGAACAGCTTTTGCTCGATTTCTACGCGGGTTCACAAATAAAACGAAAACATAATTATGTAAGTGTGGATGTCACAGAGAGACGAATTTAAATCGAAGTATACATACTCTACTCACCCCAGGGCTGGCCGATTGCGGACCGGCCGTTTGCAAAAATAGAATACTTACAGGGGCGCCGACTACGGGGGTAGTAAGGGGCTAGGGCACCTCCAAGACGTAAACAGGGAGGTGCGAAGCACCCCCAAGCATAGTCACATAGAAACTGATTACTAATCGGCTTTGCTCGGTACACAAAAATGGCCGATATTCCAGTAAAATCTATGACTACAGTACCTAGATTTTCAGCGAATTTTTGATAAACTATGTAGTTCCATACCTAGCTGGATATGTTTTATTTACTGACGCGGGCGCCACTTTGGCAGAATTAAGGCCCTTAATTATTATGCAAATAATATAAAATAAAAATATAAGATTTTCATTATTCAGTCTAGCAATTTATTCCCATTTTCTTTTCTTTTATATCTATATTTTTTTCCAAATCGGCTAACCCATATGCTACTTTTTTTTAGATACCTAAATTATTCTTCTGAATTTTTCTTATATGTGCTACTTCTTGGAAATAAATAAATAAATATATTAGAGGCGCAATTAGGGGGGGGGGGGGCGTATAAATCGATTTGGCACAGTGATGAAGGTCCGGTGACAATACAATATTCTGAAAAAAATTTGGGGGATAGGGGATGGATGAGGGGTGTAAAGGGGATAAATTCATAACTTAACCAAAA
The DNA here is from genome assembly GCA_963576565.1 of Aspidapion aeneum. Lineage (NCBI taxonomy): Eukaryota > Metazoa > Arthropoda > Insecta > Coleoptera > Brentidae > Aspidapion > Aspidapion aeneum. The sequence goes on along the minus strand of OY755041.1, from coordinate 72,059,455 downwards.
TAGATACGAACATGCGGTTTTTAGATTTATCATTTGAACTATTGACAATAACATTTTATAAACATAAACAGTAGGTAAGGAGGTAAAGGAGATGAAAGTGGTAAATTCAGAATTTTGTTATAAAAACAGATAAAAACTTGCGGTTTTCAGATGTATCATTTGATTCAGTAACAATACAATTTTGTAAACAAAAATGGGTAGTTTGGACCGAACCAAAACATTTTGAAAGATTTTTTTGACAAATTGTTAATTAATTTTTAATTTAATTTAATTCAAAATAAATTTTATGTCAATGGCTAAAAGCTCGTCATGTGACATTCTTTTAGATATTTAATACCTACATATCATCTCTTTATTTTTGCCAGCGTTCATAACTTTTCTATAGTTTAAATATTTTTATGTTTTTTAAGAGCCGTAACACATTTAAAATACATTTAAGCAAACATACCAAAATTAAAAGCTATTTTAGAGTATAGAAAAATTATGAACGCTGACAAAAATAAAGATATGATATGTAGGTATTAAATATCTAAAAGAATGTCACATGACGAGCTTTTAGCCATTGACAAAAAATTAAAAGCTATTTTATAAATAACTAGCAAAATAATAACTGGCTTCGTCAGTTAGCCTGAATTGAATGCGCCGTAGCGTAAAAAAAATGCCTTAACCAGACAGAAAACTCATGGAACATATACTTATTCCAAATTTCAATAAAATCGGTTAAGCAGTTTCTGAACTCTTTTCCTTTACAGGGTGGGCCAAAAAAACCCGGAAATTTTTTTTATTATAACTTTTGAACTATACAATCGATATTAAACCATCTCAAGATCCAAGGTGGCGGACGAAATTAAAATGTACCTTTCAAAGATGCTCGTTTATTCTTGTGTTGCGAATATGTTCTAATTCTTTTTTTAAATTAGTAAGAAAGCTGCGTTCTTGCCAGGCACGACAAGGTACGATTCAGCAAAAATTTTTCAGTGGTTCTATAAAAAAATATTTTTGTTCAACCATTATTTTGAATATTATACGATTGCTTGCCAATCATGTCTGCATTTATTTACTTATAAATTAATTACAACTGAACCGATGTTAGTGGAAATAAACAACATCCTGGTGAGAATTGATTGCTTTTTACAAACTTTTATTTAACTTCAGATGTTCTGTCTAACTAACTATCTATCAAATCTTGTGAAGCGTTTTTGACCCACTTCCCATTATCCGATTTGGATGAAATTTGGTACACACATAGTGGTCCCATGACAATACAATATTAAGAAAAAAATATCCATCCACCCCTACCCCCACCCTTTCTATAGAAAAATGTGTTTTTGACACACTTCCCGTTATCCGATTTGGATAAAATTTGGACACATAGTGGTCCGATGATAATACAATAATAAGAAAAAAATATCCTCCCATAATTTTCTAACATTCTAATATTATCATAATAATAAAAGCGATGGCTGCAAATGAAAGCATAAGTTAATCTAAATTTGTGAACTAAACACTTAAAAAATATTCAACATAGCAGGTCATCAAAGATATGTTTGATGTGCCGCAATGTTATGCCATTGCCATACCTATGTCAGAGAAATGCTGGGGTATCTTGGGTCGGGTTGGGTGGGTTTGGTACCTCTGCATTTTTCTGCTAGATTGATTCTTGCAAATAGTGATATTTAATTGATACGGATATCTTATCGTGCGAACTTCGTCAAAATTTCCATCAGTCGGCCATCGCTTTTATTATGATAATATTAGAATGTTAGAAAATAATTTTTTAATTTTTAGTGCATTTTATAAAAGCTTGTGACTTAAAAAAATTTTTTTATCAATTTATTTAAGATCATGATCAAATTTATCGCCATCTTAAATTTTAAGATGGCGGATAGAATTATTCTTGATTCTTTAAAATGGCGTGTTTATTCTTATTTTCCGAAAATGTTTTAGATTTTTACTAATCTATGAAAAAGCACTACTTTTTCTTCACACAACGAGGTAAAAATTATTAAAATCAGTGTGGTGGTTCTCAAAATATCTATTTTTGTTTCAACCATTGTTTTAGAGATTATACGATTGTATTGCCAATCCTGTCTGCATGAATTTTCTTATAAATTCTACCGATTTTAGTGAAACACAGAAAATCGTGGTAAGAATTGATTGCTCTTTAAATATTATAATCGAAATTTGCCGCCATGTTAGAATTTAAGATATCGGACAGAAATTGCCAATGCAATCGCATAACTTGTAAAACAATTATACAAAATCAGATTTTGTGAGAACCACTTCGCCGATTTTATTAAATTGTACTTTATTAAGCGGGAGAAAAGTAGTACTTTTCAATAAATTAATAAAAAAAAACTAAAACATTCTCGAAAAATAAGAACAAAAGTGCCTCTTTGAAGGATCAAGTATGGTTCTGTCCAACATCTTAACTTTTAGGATATCGGCAAATTTCGATTATAACCTTGAAAGAACAATCAATTCTCATCATCACTTTTCTTATTTCACTAAAATCGGTTTGGTAATAATGAGTTTATAAGGAAATGAATGCAGACAGGGTTGGCAATGCAATCGTATAATCTGTAACACAATGACTATAACAGAAATAGGTTTTTTGAGAACCAATACACCGATTTTGCTAATTTGTACCTCGTTGTGCGCGGGAAAACTAGTGCTTTTCTATAAATTAAAAAAAAATCTAAAATATTTCCAGAAAATTAGAATAAACCCATCATTTTTAAGAAGCAAGTATGATTCTGTCCGCCATCCTAAATTTTAAGATGACAAATTTTGATCATGATTTTTAAAAAACAATCAATTCTCACCAGGATGTTTTTTATTTCATCAAAGTCAAAGGTTCAGTAGTAATAAATTTGTAAGGAAATAAATGCAGACATGATTGGCAAGGCAATCGTATAATTTTCAAAACAATGGTTGAAACAAAAATATTTTTTTAGAACCATCAAAACGATTTTGCTGATTTATACGTGCGTGGCAAGAACGCAGCTTTTCTACTGATTTAAAAAAATAATTCGAACGTGTTCGCAACATAAGAATAAACCAGCATCTTTAAAGGGTACATTTTAATATTGTCCGCCATCTTGGATTTTGAGATCGCTGACAAATAATTATAATTAGTCAAAACTCTGATTAATTCTCTGCCAAGCGCAGTTTGTCCCATTAAAATCGATAGTATAGTTTAAAAGTTATAATGAAAAAAAATTGTCCGGTTTTTTTTTGGCCCACCAGGTTTATATATTTGATTGATTAATTTACAAGAATTTAAATTTAATTCAGCAATTTTTTTTTGTAAAAAAATCACTGAATAGGGTTAAAAAGATACTATTATAAATCAGTACGTTTTGACGTAGCTAGATTAAAATTAAGCGCTCTTTTTACTCATCTGACTTTAACTACGTGGTAAAAAGGAGGACGGAGATAGCAATTCATAAATAGTATCAAGTCCCTATCCAAGTTCGTTAGTTAATTCACTTTTGCTCTGAGGTACATAAAGAAATATTTATTTATATTTTATATTTATGTTCCCAATAAGCTAGCTAACATTATTTATTATGCTAACATTTTTAAATATTTTTACTAAGATGCAAGTGAAGTGAATCGCCGGACCACATAGCAACAGCCGCCCCAAAATAAAAAATAAACCAAATTTAATTAATCAAATAGGCATAATGCAAGGTTGTCGCTTTAACGGATGTTACAAGTGCGTGCAATTAAGATGAAAATATACATTGGATGTCACAGAGTGATGAATATCAATTGGATCGATTCTTGAATATACTCGAGCCAATATACACGGAAATTTTGGCGTCAAAATTTTTTTTTAATTTAGCTGTATTCTTCATCAGACACTTGGTATGCTATGACATCCATTTAATTTTGGTACACCCGGGCCCTCCCGATCAGGACTGTACCAAAAACATGGAAAAACGTTGTGACATCCGAATTTGGATGTCACGGCGTCGAAGGATGTCACAAGATATCTAAAATTTTTACGCCTGGATGGCACAACGATCAGCGGATATCTATATCTATATATATATATATATATATATATATATATATATATATATATATATATATATATATATATATATTATATAAGATGTTTCAAATCCTTCCTTCCTTGTTCAAATTTTGAGAGCATAAAGTACACTACTTCTGTTTAGGTTTTTTTGAGAAACAAACGCGATATACAGATAACTAATCTATCTGTTGGTATACGAGCACAAGCCTGCATTCAACAAGGAGGTGGGCATTTTTAAAATATTTTAACATTTTATAACAAAACAAAAAATGTCAGGTTATTGGGTTGCATACCACACGAGTGCGATTTTTCATTTTCCGCGTGTTCCATTGAAACTGCACTCGGTGTAAATTTTTGACAGCACCGATCCAGTGTCAGTGCACCACCAGTGCTGCACTCATTTTCCCAATGGAATACGCCATGGCTGTCGGACATTAGAATTTTAGGGTATTAACAGTGAAATTATTTTGGGATTTTTAAACAAATTACCAGGAGTTATTTATAGTTAAAAGTATCATTTTGAAAAAAAGTTTAGGTTAGTAAACTTATTAAGTACAGAAACTTTTGCTAGTGCATTAAACTGTGTAGAAAATGTAGTGGCGGCAGTATTACCTAATTTTAACTCACAGTTTTTACATGGGGCAACAGATGAAAACCATGATGCAACAAGTGTCTTGTTATACCATGGATGAAAACAGGGATACAAATGTTATGAATCCCGGCATGTACTAGAGGCAAGGGAGAATAAACTTGGACAAAGGTGAGCAGGGTCGATTTATAAAAAATTATTTTAAAAGTGTTGATTTACAAAGGGGATTAAACTTTTTAATACAAGGGGATGATCAGCTAAAAAACAAGAAAACATGAAATACCATTCAGAGTAAACACCCTTTATTTTTCAGTTTGGAGGAAAGTGGCAAAAAAACATTTTAAATCCAAACAGTAGATTAAAGATAAGAATCTTTAGAATTAATGCTTTAAAATGTTTTTTTTATTTGCCATTTTGCTAAAAAACTAAGGGCAGTTTCGAGGGCAGTTATATTATTTTGTTTTTTTTCTGACACCCCTGTATAATATTTTTAAATTTAAAGTATTGCAAGAGACAAAACAAGCAGAACTTTTTATAAAAAGTGACATTTTGCAAACAAAAATTTCTTGTCCTGCTCTTTGAGCTTCTTTTCGATTTTCCTTTGCAGTCCCTCTCCTGTCAATGGGTATATACTATATCATTTTTTTAATTTCAGGTAAAACATTCCCAGAAGTTGAGAGTGAAGCCATTGGAATACAACCCAATTTTTATATCTTAACGAAATGTCGTGAACTATGTATTTTGTATGTGTGTGACACTAAAAAAGTGCAGTTTTATTTTCTGATATAATATAAGTATTAAAAACAGATCTTAGGTACATGTAAAATAGAATAATTTTCTTTAGATTAAATTAAAACTGTACCTGCATATCTTACTTGTAATAAAAGATTACAAATTATCTCTATATAGTCTCCTTTAATAATTAGTTCAATAATTACTTATTAGGGTCACTTCACCCAGTGTGCACCTAGGAATAGGTCTTGGGGGGACCGGAGACCTATTGGGGTGGGGGGGGGGGCTAAAGCCTCATGATGTCGAATTTTAAGCTATTTTGTGTGTTTTTTCATGAAATATGTGGAAAATATGTTGGCTTGGGGGGCCTCGGGGCATCCTGGGTGCGGCCATGCTTCACCTCACAATTTACCTTACAATAATTTAACTTACGAGAAGGCAACTCAGACTAATGTAAGATAACTTTTTGTGCAAAAGTGTTGCTTTTTTAATGGTATAAAATATTGTCCGTACATAAAGTCTAAGTAAAAAACTTAAAATAGAGAATTTTATCATTTTATAGGTGGTAGACGCTTTTTACTCATTGGGCGTCGACCGGTGAGATCCCACCATGCCAGAATTGAGTAGCGCTAAGTGGTATCACCACGTTCCGCTACTGCGCTGGCAGTCCGGTTCCAACAATGAGTAACAGATAGCATGATGGCGCCTCCAGGATCAAAATATTCCGGAGGTAAAATACCCGACCACTCGGATCTCCGGGCGTCGGGTGATCCTGGGGGTCCTTCATGCAAAGATATTAAAAGAAGACCAAAAACTCAACTCAGAATTGATTTTAGCAATATAAGAGTATTAAGTACCAACATGAATTCAGTTCACCAACATCTTGAAGAACAAAGACCTGACATCCTTGTTCTCACCGAAACTAAAATCAGTTCTGCAACACCTATTGTGAACTATCTTTATCCCGGCTATGACCTACACCACCGATTTCGACATAATTTTGGGATTTGTGTGTACATTAAAAATGACCTTTCATGTCATCGAGCGGAGAAGCTAGAACCAGCGAACCTCGATATCATATGGCTGAAATTCACCTCAAAGTCATCGACCAAGTTCATTTGCTGCCTCTACCGACCGTCAAGTAACACCGAGTATCAAAACTTTTTTGCGACATTATCCGAAAACTGTGATAGTATACAGTCTAACTATCCACATGCGGAAATTGTTTTTTTAGGCGATTTCAACGTCCATAATATACCCTGGCTAAAACACCACAACAAAACAGATAATGAAGGCAGGGAAGCAGAAGCTTTTGCCATAAGTTGTGGTCTAACGCAGCTTGTCGATGAACCTACCCGTATCTCAGAAAGGGGTGAATTTGCAGCGCTTTTAGACTTGTTCCTAACTACAAATCCTGACTTGTACACAATTCAAGTAGATCCCCCACTTGGTTCATCCGATCATAAACTTATAAGAACAAAGTGCGAAATGTTCATACCGCCAAGCCAACAATCACTTCCTCGTAAAATGTGGCACTATAAATCGGCAAAATGGAATGACCTTAAACAGTTTTACCTGGATTTTCCATGGCAAGAGGTTTGCTTTAAAACAGCTGATCCCACTATTTGCTGTAATGAAATAACAAAAGTAATCTTATCTGGAATGGATGCATATATCCCACATACAATAAAACGCAGAGCTAATGCAAAACCTTGGTTCAACAGCCAGTGTCAAACGGCTGTACAGAAAAAACACAGAGCATATAACCTTTGGAAACGACAACAAACCGCTCAAAACCACACAGAATTTATAGAAGCCAGAAATAGTTGCAAAATTACTATTGACGCCGCCAAAGAAACATACAATCAAATAATAAAAAACAGGTTGCTGAATTGTCCAAGTAGTTCTAGGTCCTTTTGGTCTCTTGCAAAAGCCGTTGGATCAAACTTCACCAAGTCATCCATACCACCACTTACAGATAAAAATACTCACTTAGCCACAACATCAGAGGAAAAAGCCAATATGCTGGCCAAAATCTTTTCCTCCAACTCAAACCTAACAGTGCCAAATGGAAAAACTCCACCGTTCATTGAAAGGGTTTCCCACAGTATGCCAGAGGTACCCTTTTGTCACAGAGAAATACGAAAATCCCTTAAAAAGTTGGATACAAACAAAGCAATGGGTCCAGATGGCATTCCCGCGATAGTACTCAAAAATTGTGCTAGCGAACTCACCCCAACTTTCGCAGAATTATTCAATTTATCTTATAGGCAAGGAGTATATCCATCATCATGGAAGTCTGCCGCAGTACAACCCATTCCAAAGAAAGGAAAAAAGACAGATCCGTTAAACTATAGACCAATTGCTCTACTTCCGGTGATATCAAAAGTAATGGAAAGAGTTGTGAACAATCACCTAACCAAGTACTTGGAAAAATATCAACGACAAGCAATACGGATTTCGAAAATATAGGTCAACTGGCGATTTACTTACATACGTCACGCACTTATGGCAAAAAGCGATTGAGTTGCGAGGTGAAACAAGAACAATTGCCTTCGATATATCTAAAGCATTCGATAAAGTCTGGCATGAAAATCTGCTCAACAAGCTCAAAGCAACGGGATTGTCGCCGAGACTTTGCACTTGGTTTGAAAGTTACCTTAAGGATAGATCCATTTATGTTGCACTGGATGGCCGGAACTCCAACTCTTACCAAATAAATGCTGGTGTGCCACAGGGAGAAATCCTTTCGCCAACACTTCTGATTTACATAAATGACCTCATAGATAAAACAGTAAATCCACTTTATTGCTTTGCAGATGATGGCAATGTAGTCTCCTCAGTCATACCACCCACTCAGTGTCTATCCGCACGTGAATTCCATCATCTTAGACTAACTCAAATATCGCAGATAAATAACGACCTGGAGATAATAGAGGACTGGGGCAACAAAAACCTTGTACAGTTCAACGCGCAGAAAACCCAAGCAGCTCTGTTTTCAAAAAAGACCAGCACCGGTGAGCCAAACATCATGCTATCTGGAAGTACTGTCACATTGCAGAGCCAGTTGAACATCTTAGGAGTCACTGCAGAGACCAACATGTCTTGGCACAGTCACGTGGCAGATATAGCTAAAAGGGCGTCCCAAAAGCTTGGGGTGCTATTTCGTACAAGACATCTGTATACACCAAGCCAACTGCTGACACTCTACAAAGCCCAGATTCGACCAACTTTGGAGTACTGCTCACATATATGGAGTGCGGCACCCAAACATACCTTAATGCTTTTGAACACCGTGCAAAAGCGAGCTATCAAGCTGATCAATGACCCCGCACTTACCCGTAGCTTGGATAGTCTCGAACATCGAAGAACTGTGGGCGATCTCTCTCTCTTCTACAGGTATTATCACGGAAAATGCTCTAAAGAGTTGGCACGTATGATCCCCCCGGGAGTAGCACCTACTAGGCGAACACGTCAAACAGACGGTAACCATCAATTTACTGTCAAAATAGAGGCACCAAGAACCTCATTATATCAGAATTCATATCTCTGGAGAACAGCATCGCTGTGGAATAAACTCCCTGCGACAGTTTTCCCTGCAGGTTACAACCTGAACCGTTTCAAAACCAACACACACCAACATTTCCGCGCAATTGCCGCTTGTCGAGCGTGATAGGGATCTCCTTGCGAGTGCGCATACCCGTAAAAAAAAAAAAAAGTTAGTCCCAGTTGGCTTAGGAAACTTAAATTATGTAAGGAAAATGTTAAAGCTGAACCAGCCATTATAGGGTTTAAAAAAAAATTAAATTAAAGCTTTTGTATAAAAAAATAAGTACTGTTTCGATAAAATTCAATATAAATATAATTTACAAAAAAAACACAATAAAGTGTAGAAATTACATTATATCATATATATTATATCACATTTTGTCTAAATCACTTTGCACTACATTTTTCATAATTTCATGTCGCTGGAGTCTGCAGTTCTTGCTAAAAAAAAAATAATACTTATTTAGCAAAACAAATCTAGTAAAAGCCGAGAGGTGACCACCTGAACCAACTATGTACACCATCAAATTTAAAAATAAATTCTTGGTCCTGTAATGTGTTTTAGGATACTCTCTATAGTGTCCCGTGCTAATATTCCTGAGAAAAAAATTATACACTGAATAAGAGCAGCTGAGCACTTCTCGGTTTAATGTAATTTTTCACTTATCGACTTCAAAATCCTTATTTAGTCCTAGCTTTCAGTCCTTAACATGATGGATGAGGCTTTTTAATTTATAAAATATTTCTCAAAACTTTGGCTATAGGGGGGCAGGGCCTCGAGCCCCCTCATGGTTGCTCTCATGAAAATACATCTACAAAATATTAACATACATGTCCAAATTTTGGGTTGTTATCCCCTCTGCTTTCTCTAAACATAAACCCTTGTACTGTCATGCTACGTAGATATGATATTTTCATTAAGAATGGCAGTGTTAACTATATGTACACAGACTTACCTCATCAAGTTCAAGCTGCTTCCTCTTTTTTGATGCTCTCTATCAATTTGTGTGGCAGTCACAGCTAGAGGATTATAGTTAGGGAATCCAATCATGATCTTTATTTAGAAAATCAGCAGTTCTTCCTGAAAACAACAATTTTAAACAATATAAACAAAGGGCTATTTTTTAGAATTTATTACCTGTTTTAAAGTGTGTGGAGCATGCTTTACTTGAGGTTCACTAAATCCTCCTCTTCTAAGGGCTTTAATCCACATCTGCCTCTGTTTTGATAAGGCATTTTGACTTTCACCTGCATTTTTCAATGCAGCAGGAATCCAAAAAAACTTCACATTGTCTCTATTTTAAAAAAACACTACAGTTAACCTCAAACTGGTTTGTTTGTGTTCGGTTCGGTTCGGTTCTGTCATCTGAAAATGATCTCTCTTGTTTTCAACTACTTATACGTAATTTTTATCAGGACAAAAAAAAGTGCAACTCTTAACCTCGCCAACGCCGAACTTTCCATGTGGTTAAATAACATGGCAGATTTTCCTATATAGTTCAACGATGCATTTTAGGTTGTACTTATTTAATAAAAATTATAATTTCAACCTGTAACTTAACCAAAATGGGCCCTACCTTAAATGAATTCATTTAGGTCAAAATTAAGTAACTCTAACTTACAGAGCCAACCAAAAAAGTTCTTAACTTTCAAGAAGTCTTTAAGGTCAAAATATACACTATTTTACAAGCTATCTTGTCTTAAAAATGCATAGGGAAATCGAGAACCTCAAAGTGGAATACTAGGTCAGGTTTAGCACAAACTGTGTCGTTACTTTGCCTTTATAGCTGAAACGAGTTTAAAGACTTATAAAGAAGGAAAAAATTATAAAGTTTATTAGTTTTTCCTAAAAGAATTCTTAAAAATATCTTGTCTATAAATAACGATTTCTTGGGTTATTTGTTCCAGTTTATGACATATCTTATAAACCTTTAACTGCAAAGTAATTTTTTAAGGAAAAAAGTAGAAGTTTTGACAAGTGATTGGAAATTTTGACCCTTCAGCTTGCCAATCTGCCCTAAAATGTTACTTGGGGGGGGGGCTCGGGCCCTTAGATTTTTTAGATATATTTCACATATTACATAAATAAAAAGGTAAAATAACAAAAAATACTACATCATAGGGCCTCGCCCTCCCCCCAATACATTCCTGGGTGCGCCACTGGTAAATTAAAAACGATTTTAATGGTAAACCCAGATTTTTAAAATGTGCGTTTTGTGTCAAAAAGTTTTTGTCAATAATGTGTTAGGTTGAAGTCTATAATGTGTAATTTTGTTTACCTACGCGTGTGCGGTAAATTAATTACTTTACCGCACACTGTGCGGTAAAGTTACTTTACCGCACTCGCACCACTTAAAAACCTTAGCATCGCATCAATAAGACAGCTTCAATATTTGTTTATATTTCAATTCCATCTAATTTGACATGTTTATTTATAAATTACATTCAATTTTTTGAAAAAAAAAGGTACTCATAGGTAAAATGATGTACCTAACAAATGCGAAAAGTGTCTTTACCGCCCTTGATGGCTTGACCGAACTCCGCTTCGCGTCGTTTGGCCAACTGCCGTCGCGTGTGGTAAAGTATTAGCGCACTTGTTAGGTAAATAACTATTTTATTTTTGGACGAATATATGGGAGCTATGATACGGAATTATTAACGTGTTCATGTAATTGTAAACTTTTGTAAAATAAATAGACTTTGAAATAATTGCATAATAACTATGGTCCAGAATTTTTTTTTAGTCACATACGAAGAGAACGCGAAAAACGAGGCATTTTAGGTGATAGTTCCGTGGCAAAATATCTATCAGATCGACTAGGATGCAATGAAGATGTAGCAAAATACATTTTAAAAAAACATCCTGCTGTGGGGTCGAAAAGTTTAATAAAAATCAACCAGATGATCGATTTTTTGTTGGATAATGGTTTTGCGTTGGAGCAGATTTGCAGGGTTAGTACGAGTTTGATTTTATAAAAAAATTATTTGCTCTAAATGGCGGAAAATGTAAGATATGTGTCTTATCAACATATAGTGTTTCTAAAGTTGGATCTAAGAATAGGATGACCATAAGCTAAACAGAAATGTTATATAGAATTTGTGCGGGTGAAACAAAAACATACATAAGTGCCATAATTTAAGGTTTTTCTCAAAACGATAACAATTCCGAAGTAGCGGTAAAATTAAAGAAAGAAAAATTATAAACAAAGTTTTCTATCCCGGCTAAATTTTCACAAAAAATAAATCAATAATTTTACATGTACCTATTAGATGCCTACCTAGGGTAAGATTTCTAATTGTTAAGAAATATCCTTTGAGAAAGTTACTTTGACAATGTACCGAAAAGGACGTTCTTTTTTGCCTCAAGAGAACTTCCGATATGAATACCTCAACAACTTTTTGTTACTTTTGTTTGAAACCCAGACAATGATTGAATAGAAATAAAATTTTGGACATTAAAAGGACTTACAACATAATGGGTATTCCAAGAAATTAATAAACTCAACGATCTCTAAAATTAAAAGCAAACCAAATGTAGCAAATTCTGAAAATAATAATAATCCGTTGGGTTTTATTAACATTCCATATGTTCAAGGGATTTCAGACAACATAAGACAGATAGCTAAACACTATAATATAAAAACAGTATTTTCATCGAAAAAAAAATTAAAAGCAAACCAAATGTAGCAAATTCTGAATATAATAATAGTCCGTTGGGTTATATTATCATTCCATATGTTCAAGGGATTTCAGACAACATAAGACAGATAGCCAAACACTATAATATAAAAACAGTATTTTCATCGGAAAATACAATAAGGAGTACAAAACCAGAAAATCCTTCAAATAATAAGGAATGCATTTACCAAATCATGTGTGAGTGTGGTGATATGTACGTGAAACCAAACGCCCTCTTCAGGTTAAAGTAAATGAAAATCTAAAAAGTATCCAATTAGGGGATATTGAAAAATCAGGTTTAGCGAATCATGCATAGTTAAATGACCACAGTATTTAATGGTCTGAAGCTAAAGTTTTGCATAAGGAGTCACGTTGGCGAAGAGGAAAGTTTATTGAAGCTGCGTTTATAATGCAGAATGAACAAGTTTTCAGTCAACCAATCACGGACAAAAGGCAAAAAGCGTCTTAGGATTAAAAAGGGGCGGGCCGTCACACCTAACTGCAGACCAAGTAGTACTTATACTACTTGGCGACTACTTGTCGCCTGTAGACTGGATTGTTTGGTTTACATTTGAAAACGGTTAGAGATACTTATTAACCGAAACGTCGTGTTTAAAATAAATAGAGGCAATGGAAGTCCGAAATTTTATTTCAACTATTTGTTAGATTTTAATAATTGTCACAGTGAATTTCAAATACGTTTTTTTCTCTATTGGAATTATATAATAAGGGTGAAACTCACCTCGTGAAGGGAGAGCAATATACGTAAATATAAAAATAGCCAAAATATGTCCCCCTTGTAAACAAAATCGAAATGTTTCAGCGTTTTTTAAAATTTTTAATTATTTTTGAGAAAATTAAGGTACATAGTTTCTAATATTCCACCTTTTATATTTGGTTTATTTGTTTGGTTGATTTTCTTTTAGATGCCGAAAATTCTACTACACAGCGTAGATACGACTAAAAAAAGGATGCAAGAAATTGAGGCAGTTGCACCAAATAAAAATGACTATCTTTATGTTCTAACTAAAAGTCAAAAACAATATCAGAAACACCTGGATGTATTGACCAAGAGTAATAAGAAAGCATTGGAACAATAGTAAGTCGATTGGTTTATTGTTAGCTTAATAATTTCTATTTATTTTTAACATAATAATTTCTAAACTACATAAAATTTTTACAAAATAAAATTAGTTGGTCGGTGTAATACTATGTCTAATTGGTAATAATTTTTAATATAACATACATAAATACAACTGAGCAACAAATGCGGTGTATCATTTTTTACACCCTTTTTGACCATTAATAATTGTTATAGGAATATAAAATAAATTGTGTTCGATTTCGAGAAGTGTTTACTTTTAACTGGCATCTTTACTTTAACCATATGTGACAGGCGCTTAAATTTAAAGTTTTTGTAAATTGAATAGTCTTCCATTTTCATTTAAAATACTCCATACTTGGGGCTCCCTGGTGGTCCAGAAAGGAGAGTTGTCTGGAATTTAACGGTGTCAGGTGTGGACTGTACATTTAAGGGAATAAGGTCATAGGCTAAGCTGGTACAAGGGATTCTGAAATGGTCTAGTTTACCTTCTAGGTTAGTGTAGCAATAAGCAAATGTATGTAAGGTAAAAATAATGCATTTTCACTTACCATTTTTATACAGGAAGTGGAACTCATGGGAGGACGCGCTGTTAAACCGTATTTTTTGCACCCCACATTCCTGTGGTAGGAGAGTCGCTAACACGCGTGTATTCTCGTTCGAAGGCGAAACGGTTCTCTGTTGCGGCAGCAGGTATCGCTGCTGCGTTCATTCTCCCACATGGCGCCCAGTGGCGTCGTTAATCCATAGGCGTAGGAGAAAAGGAATAAGTAGGAAGGAATGAGATTACGAAGGTCCATATTAAAGGAACTAGGAACCTTAGTAATTCAAAATGCATTTTATGTAAAGTAAATTAATTATAGCAAATTGTAATATTTGCCTCTAAAACCGCGGGAGTTTCAAATGCAAATAACCCAGTAATTTTAAGTACTTAATTAGTTAATTAATACTAAATAAACAAAAAATAGAAAATGCTCTAGTGAATCACCAAATAGCCTAATTCGAACCAATTTGGTAAATTATAGTAAAAAGAACATATTTACAAAAAGGAAGGCGGGACGAACCATTTCCCACCCCCCTGAGAATGCCCAGGGGCATTTCAGAGAGTTTAATTTGTAGGCAGGGCGCATAGTTTTACCAAAGGCCGTTTGTAGGTACCTTTAGTAGTCTTTACAATAGCAACCCGTGGAACATTATCAGAACCTTTAATAAGGTCTTCAATGCGGCCTAGGGGCCAATCCAATGGAGTGGAATTTTCATCTTTGATCAGTACCATAGTACCAATATCAATGGAAGCAAGAGGTTGGTGCCATTTGGCTCGCTGTTGCAAAGTGTGCAAATATTCGCGATGCCAGCGAATCCAAAAATCGCGGTGCATTCTTTGCAACAGTTGCCACCTGGACAGCCTGTTTAACGCAATATCGCAGTAGTTTGGATCGGGTATTGTACCTGGAGGCCTCAAATTTAAAAAATTATTAGGAGTCAAGACCGCCAGATCAGTAGGATCGGTGCTTAAGGCACACAAAGGACGTGAGTTCATTATGGCTTCAACTTGGGTTAAAACCGTATTTAATTCCTCATAGGTGAGTATTTGATTTCCAACTACCCTGTGAAGATGAGTCTTTAAAGATTTAATGTTTGATTCCCAAATGCCTCCCATGTGGGGAGCAGCAGGTGGGTTAAAAGACCAAACTATACCTTCCCCCTTCACGCAATCAGAAAAAATTTGTCGCAAGTATTTTTCAGAGGCCACGAAGTTGGTCCCGCAGTCTGAAGAGATCTTTGAGCATAGTCCTCTTCTAGCTATGAAGCGGCGCAGAGCAGCCAGAAAGGCTTCTGATGTCATATCAGAGACCAACTCTAAATGCACGGCTTCAACAGCGCAACAGATAAATAAACAGACATATGCTTTCATGGTTTTTGCACCTCTGGTCCGACCAAGAGTAATCGTGAACGGACCACAAAAATCTATACCTACATTTTCGAACACCTTTGCTTCGGAAACTCTAAATTTCGGTAGGTTACCCATAGGGGGTTGAAGGGAGTTAGGTTTAGTTTTCCAGCAAGTATGGCAAGAACTTAAAACTTTTCTCACTACCTTTTTAGCAGACAATACCCAGAAGTTTTGCATTAGTAAAAAAGTTGTGGTCTGTATACCACAATGAAGATTGCTGCGATGCAAATCTAAAATCAGTAATTCAGTGAATTTTGCACTAGAAGGCAAAAGAATTGGAAATTTTTTATCGTATGATAAATTTGAATGGCATAAACGGCCTCCAACACGAAGCAAATCGTAGCTTTCATTATGCAAAAATGGACATAATTTTTGAAAAGCTTTTGGAAGCTGTTTCTTATCCTTTAGTAATTCAATTTCTTTTTGGAAAGAAAAAGATTGTACGCATTTCGAAATAAAAAGTAAGCTTTTGTAGTAATCCTGATTTGTAAGGTAATCAGTAGCAAAATTGTATGAGGGATTTTTAAACTTTTGTAACCCGCGCAAAAAGTAAGCAACTATTCTCTTAATTTTAAAAAGAGAACTGTATTTTTCAAACAAGTTGTTTACATAATATTCAACTGTTTGTTCGCAAGTAAAAACGTTAAAAATATTTTTTCGCTGTTCTTCCAAAACTGCATTCCCATCGTAAGTAACTGTCATAAAATCCCAAGTATTTGTAGGTTGGTTTAGAAAAGAAGGCCCTTCTAACCAAAAATAAAATCTTTGTAAATCAGAGGGATACATTTCCCTAGTACCGCAGTCAGCAGGATTTTGTTCAGTAGGAACATAATGCCAAAACTCAGGGCTAATTCTTCCTTGTATATAGGCAGTTCTATTCGAAACAAATGTTTTAAATTTGTGAGGAGATCCCTGAATCCAAGATAAGGTCACTGTGCTATCAGTAAAAGCAAGAATTTTATCAAATTTAATTTTTTCCGAGAACGTTTCTAGTAAAAAATCCATTAATTTAGCCAACAAAACGGCTCCTAAAAGCTCTAGTCTTGGTAAAGTTAGTTTACGACGCAACGGTGCGACTCTAGATTTACTACAAACAAAAAAAACTTTAATGTTTCCATCAGAATAAAAAATTCGAATATAAGCGACAGCACAATAGGCCCGTTCTGAACTATCGCAAAATCCTACTAGCTGGATTTGACTAGCATTAGGCAAAATTATTTGACGAGGAATTTTAACAGAATGCAAAAACTTTAATTCATTTTTAAATTTTTCCCATTTAAAAACAATTTCCGGACTGACAGGGTCGTCCCAGTTTAAGTCTTCTGCCCAGCAGTATTGAACAATTAATTTTAAAATTAAAACTATTGGCGCCAAAAAAGACAGAGGGTCGTAAATGCGGGCCAAATTACTTAAAATTGTTCTTTTAGTGCATGTTTGGAGAGAACAGTCGAAAGTATAAAAAAATTCATCAGTATGAGGGTTCCAATTTAAACCGAGAATTTTCAAAGTTGAATTTTCAGCATCTAAATCGAGAGAAAGAGCCTTCATCGAAATGTGTGACTCAGGAAGATCGGATAGTAACTCGGGACAATTGCTCGCCCATTTACGCAATTCGAATCCACCTCGGCTAAGTAGCTCGATTAATTGATTTTTCATCTCAGTGGCCTTAAAAAAGTCATCACTTCCCGAAATCACATCATCGACAAAAACTGCCTCCTCAATGATTTTTGAGGCAAGAGGAAGGTCCTCATGCTCTCTAGCAAGTTGCAGCAAAGTTCTGATAGCCAAAAAGGGGCTACAAGAGACCCCGAATAAAACTCTATTTATTTCGAAGTCTTGAATAGGCTGGTTAGGATCAAACCTCCAAACTATTCTTTGAAAATTAGTTTGACTAGGGTCAACTAAAATCATCCTGTACATTTGACGGATGTCGCAACAAAAGCAAAATTTATGCAAACGATAAAGTAATAAAATTTTTTGTAAGTCCCTTTGTAAAGGGGGCCCAGTATAAACAGCGTTGTTGAGCGAGATTTTGCCAGGGGCGTGCATGCTCGCATCAAATACCACCCTCAGGGGGGTGCTAGTAGAATCTTTTTTAAACACCGCATGGTGTGCAATATAAAAATGATTTGAAATTTCGGTCGGCAAAGGTGCAGAAACCGGTTGCATATGATTATTATCTAAATAATCTTGTAAAACAGAGCTGTAGGCAGCATAAAAATCAGGGTTTTGTAGCAATTTCTTCTCAAGGGAGAAAAAACGACGTACGGCAATGGATCGAGTGTCGCCAAAATCTGGAGCAGTAACTTTAAATGGTAAAGATACAATATATCTCCCCTCCTCATTTTTTGAGGTAGTTTTCAAAAAATAATTTTCGCAAAACTCATCTTCGGGGTCAATGGCCTTGACATTAGGTATGTCATCTATTTGCCAAAATCGTTGTAGATTTTTATCTAAATTGACAAAAGAATCGTTCATTGACGTAGTAAAAAATGTTTTAATTTGATTTGTAGTTGAAGGTGAAAGTGAAAGATTGCCCATTATTCCCCAACCAAAAATAGTATTAATGCAGACGGGGTTGTTGGGTCCCGTAGACAAACGACCATCTAGCAAAATGTAAGGGTACACATCGCCGCCCAACAATAAATCAATTTTATCGCTTTTATTAAAGCCTGGGTCAGCTAGTTCTAAGTTGGCGAGAAAAGGAAAACTTTTAATCGAAAATGAGGAATGAGGTAAATCACTACAAATTTTATCGAGTATTATCGCATCAAAATTAAAAACAAAATTATTATCACGCAAAGAGGATATATTGCAATTAATTCCAGATTTTGCCGAAGTTGTCATTCGATCTAAGCTTTGTAGAGTCATGGCGATATTAAATTTAGGAAGGCCCAAACTATCAGCACATGACTTAGATATAAATGAAGATTGAGCACCAGAGTCACAGATGGCGCGCACTGTGTGCCAATTTTGAAAAACATCCTGTATTTGTATTAAAGCGGTACAGAGAAGTACTTCGCGATCATTTAAAGACATACCAGTAACAATGGTGTTAGTGGTTCTATTAAATTCGGTAGCCACGGGGCTCCTCGGGGGTTGCACTGCAGAAGTAGAGGGGCTACTCGCAGAACTAGGTGTAGAATTAATAGGAAAAAAATGTAAGAGACTGTGATGAAATTGGCCACAATGTAAACATCTTTTTTCTGATTTGCATTGCTGGGGTAAATTATGCTTTGAGGCCAAACAGTTGACACACGCTTTATGTTGTTTAACAATCTCAAAACGTTGCTGGGGAGTTTTCGCCAAAAAATTAGGACATCTGTATATTATATGATCGCCACTTTTACAGAGAAAACAAAAATTTTGAGGGTTTGGAGTATTATTTAAGCCACTTTGGCCATTTGGAGACTGGGAGGCATTTTTGGAGGCTCTCTGAGTATTAGCAAACAAAGCAGATCGATTTTGAAACTTTGCTTGATTTTTCTGACTTGAAATTGACAAATCTTTATTTTTTAAGTAATCTTGAGTTTGTTGTATTTGTTCCAACGCAATGCAATGGCTAGAAACAAAAGCACGAATTTTATCATAAGAGGGGATCTCATTGGAGCAATAATTTTGCTCAAATGCCTTGCGCGTGGTTGGGTCCAACCTATCCAAGAGCATTTGTGCCATAATATAATCCCAAAACTCCGTTTTAAAACCCATGACTTTTAAAGCACTTAAGTTTTTCGAAAAACAATCAAGCAAATTCCTCAAATTCGTAGCATTCTCTTTAGTAAGAGGAGAGAAGCCTTCAATTGCCTTCCAGTGAAGGTAAGCTTGTAATCGTTTATTTGTATACCTATCCACCAAGGTGTGGTAGGCATTTAAATAATTTTCAGCAAGGATAGGAATGTCAGAAATGACATCCAGGGCAGGGCCCTTTAAATTAGAAAAAAGCAAATTGAATTTTTCAAAGTTTCCCAGCGACCTATTATTGTGCACGGTAGCATTAAAGGCTTGCAAAAAGGTTGGAAACTCCTTAAATTCCCCTTGAAAAAGAGGTATTTTTATCCTAGGCAGTAAACCATGCTGGTCTGTGGAGGCACAGGGACTGCCCATGGGATTTATCGTACTGCTCAAAAGCCCTCCATCTTCAAAGGGTAGTTCGAAAAGTTCGTAAAATATAGTGGAAATCTCGTCACAGCGTTTGCAAAAGTCCATAGCCACTTTGTTTTCTACTACTAAGCGATCCTCATCAGAGGCTACCAACGTCAACAAAGTATTATGGTGCTTTTCAAAATCTTTTTTGATTTTTGACAATGTCCGAAATTTGACTTTAAAGCCGCTGTGATAGGCAGGGTCATTTTTTGCGAGGGTCGCGGATTCAATGAACAAATTTAGCTGTGAAATCGCACTATAGCGCAAGGCTTTAGCCTTTAAAATTTTATCCGAACTAGACATGATTTAAAAAAAAAATCCAAAAAATAATTGACAAAAATTAGGTAAACTGAAAAAAAAATCAAAATTTGGACACCCTGTATAAATATTAATGTCCTACGTTTAATTACAATAATCAAACTATAAGCGCACAAAAGTAAAGAAAATACCCGATGCAAACTAATGATAACAAAAAAACTTGTGTATAAGTTTTTTTATCTTCGCCTCGCGAATTCAAATAAGTAGGTACCTACTATGTATTAAATTTAAAAATAAATACCTACAAATCAAAAGCATTTAATTTGGTAAAACTATTTATCTGCCTTTACACGAAAACAAATTCTCAAGTTAAGAATTAAATTTCCTTCAAAATTTATTATGCACGCAAAAAATGGATACAATCATAGCCATTTGCAGACAGATATTATAATAGTAAATTAGAAATAGATATATTCATAGCAATTTTTACGCAAAAACGAATATAGTAAAGCATCCGCAATCGGATATAGTCATAGCAATTTGCAATAAGCAAAAATGAATATGGCAATTTGGAGATTTTTTTCGAGCAAATTGGATATAATTATAGCAATCCACAAATGTGAAGGCACAACGGCTAAAATAATAGCACTTTGCAGACACTATTTTAAACTATTTCCAGTGACAAACAAAAAAACACCCAAATTCCATACGGTTTTTTTTTTACAAAAAAGAAACGAAAAAACTTGATTTATTCGAAACAAAAAAAAGCATAGTAGTCTACAGATTTTATCTGTGTTTGGTTTTTCGCATGAAAAGGCTAAATTTATTGTTAAAAATATTTAATTTTTACACAAAAAAAATCGCAAAATGTATTTTGGAAACCTAGGGGTTTTCTAAAGTAGGCATGTAAGAAAAACAAGGGTTTTTCTTGCATTTGTTTTTACACAAAAAAAAATCGCAAAATGTATTTTAGAAACCTAGGGGTTTTCTAAAGTAGGCATGTAAGAAAAACAAGGGTTTTTCTTGCATTTGTTTTTACACAAAAAAAAAATCGCAAAATGTATTTTAGAAACCTAGGGGTTTTCTAAAGTAGGCACGTAAGAAAAACAAGGGTTTTTCTTGCATTTGAAACCAGTAAAAAAGGCATTTAGGAAAAACAAGGGTTTTTCTTGCATTTGAAACCAGTAAAAAAAACTAACCTAAAAAGGCAAAAAAACGATTCCAGAAATCCGGCTCGAAGGACCAAAAATGGGGCTCCCTGGTGGTCCAGAAAGGAGAGTTGTCTGGAATTTAACGGTGTCAGGTGTGGACTGTACATTTAAGGGAATAAGGTCATAGGCTAAGCTGGTACAAGGGATTCTGAAATGGTCTAGTTTACCTTCTAGGTTAGTGTAGCAATAAGCAAATGTATGTAAGGTAAAAATAATGCATTTTCACTTACCATTTTTATACAGGAAGTGGAACTCATGGGAGGACGCGCTGTTAAACCGTATTTTTTGCACCCCACATTCCTGTGGTAGGAGAGTCGCTAACACGCGTGTATTCTCGTTCGAAGGCGAAACGGTTCTCTGTTGCGGCAGCAGGTATCGCTGCTGCGTTCATTCTCCCACATGGCGCCCAGTGGCGTCGTTAATCCATAGGCGTAGGAGAAAAGGAATAAGTAGGAAGGAATGAGATTACGAAGGTCCATATTAAAGGAACTAGGAACCTTAGTAATTCAAAATGCATTTTATGTAAAGTAAATTAATTATAGCAAATTGTAATATTTGCCTCTAAAACCGCGGGAGTTTCAAATGCAAATAACCCAGTAATTTTAAGTACTTAATTAGTTAATTAATACTAAATAAACAAAAAATAGAAAATGCTCTAGTGAATCACCAAATAGCCTAATTCGAACCAATTTGGTAAATTATAGTAAAAAGAACATATTTACAAAAAGGAAGGCGGGACGAACCAGTTTGGAGGTAAATTTTCCGAGATATTAGCGATTATTTTTTAAAATAAAAAAAAATTGACAGTGCTGCTTTTGTTTTAATTTCAGTGTCTTTATTCTGAATTATGTTAGTGTCCCATTTGTCAACAGTGAAAATGACTTGACATGATAAGACAGGGTCACTAGCTCATAAAAACTTTGTGAGGTGTTTGCCCGCAGGTAGAAAAACGATCACTGCAGTGGGCTGTATATATTTTAATTAATGAATGCGCGAACAAACATAAATATATTGATATGAAATCACGAAATAATTAAAAGTCCATAGGTTAATTGTTGGTACCACACAACGGAAATCAGAAACAAAGCACTCACCAGTTTGCAGCCAATTTCTCCACGTACCAGGGGCCCCTTTCTGGATCTAATGATGGCACCACGTAGCTGAAGGGCTAAAGTTTCTAGTGCTATGCTTCAGTACACCAAAATCGAGCACTTTTAAGTGTAGAAATTTGAAATAGTTGGAGAAAGAAATTAACACGCCATTTTCTCGAGGCTGTAGAAAAAGGATCTCTCCGATTCTTGGTGCGCATGTCCAAATGCGCGAAAAATGTACTCTGTCCGTCATCCAATTGTGTGGTTTTAAAATTTACAAACAACCGCGAAATTTAGCGGGAGCTAACAACTGCCCTCCAAAACACGCAATTTTAGAATATCAGCCGGACAGATATAGATATAAGAAAAATGATCGACCGATAAATATAAATGAATGAAAAACAGATAAGTAGCGTAAGTTTATTTAGAGATAACGAAAACCCGAAAAAGGCAAAACAAACAAACAAAATTAAAAAAATAATAATAAAGAATTACCTATTGTAATAATTGACTTCAATCGGTAGAAAAAATTAAAATTACTTTTAATTCGGCAAGAGGCACAGTTTTACAACTGGCCGCTTGTAAACACCGGTAGCCGTTTGTACCGTCGCGACAGGCACTTGACCGTCTCCGCCGGGATGCAATTCGAGAACCCGACCGACTGGCCATTTCAAAGGTGATTGGATGTGATCACTCGTTATGATAACCAAATCATTTAATTTGATATTTGGGGACGAATCAGCCCACTTGTGTCGCTGTTGTAGCGTATGCGAATACTCTATAGAATATAGAAAATCATTATGTAGTTGTTGGATTAGTTGCCATCTCGAGAGTCGAGTTAGGGGAACCTCGGACAAATCTGACTCCGGAATTTCTGAATTAAAGGGTTCAAGGGTCAAAAAATGCCCAGGGGTAAGAGGTTGAAGATCGTGTGGGTCTGAAGAGGCAGGAGATAAAGAGCGACTATCAAGTACAGCTTCTATGCGACAGGTAAGGGTGGACATTTCCATGATAGACAACTTCTGGTCGCCGACAACTCGAACAAAGTGAGTTTTAAAACTTTTGACGCCAGCTTCTGCCAGGCCATTGAAATGTGGACTGAGAGGGGGTCCCAGATGCCAACGAATAGAAAGTCTGGTGGACGCACTTCTTGCGTAATCAAGTAATTGGTTACGAAACCCTATAAAATTACTGCCCTGATCTGACCAGCATTGCGTCACGCTTCCACGTCTGGAAATTGTGGCCTATTAAAATGCGTTGGGTGACATTTGTGGCAGCTTAAAGACGTTGCCGCCATTTTGTGACACTATAATTAGAATAATAACAATTTGCCAATTTGTGACACAAAAAAACCCACTGAATAATTAAACAAATATCTGGAAGCAGAACTGTATTTTCCAGCTAGGTAAAACATTGATATGCCCGGTAACTTTTATACAGTGGAGAAGGGGGGGGGTTCAGAGTAGAGGGTTTATGGGGGTTCTGGGGCACTTTGGGGGGGGGCCAGGGCCTTATTCGACGACCCCTAAAATAAGTCAAATTTACAAAAAACGAGCGAACCGTGGCAAAAATTGAATGAAAAAATCGAGTGAACCGAAGCTGTCGCGCTATTCGACGACCCCTAAAATCAATCAAATTTACTAAAAACGAGCGAACCGTAGCAAAAATTGAATGAAAAAATCGAGTGAACCGAAGCAATCGAGCGAACGTGAGCAAAAATTAAATGAAAAAATCGAGTGAACCGAAGCTGTCGCGCTATTCGACGACCTCTAAAATCAGTCAAATTTACAAAAAACGAGCGAACCGTGGCAAAAATTGAATGAAAAAATCGAGTGAACCGAAGCTGTCGCGCTATTCGACGACCCCTATAATCAGTCAAATTTACTAAAAACGAGCGAACCGTAGCAAAAATTGAACAAAAAAATCGAGTGAACCGAAGTAATCGACCTCTAAAATCAGTTAATTTTACGAAAATCGAGCGAACGTAAGCAAAAATTGAATGAAAAAATCGGGCAAACCGAAGCTGTCGCGCTATTCGACGACCTCTAAAATCAATTAATTTTACGAAAATCGAGCAAATCGAAAATTTAATGAAAAAGGTCTCTAATTGAACCAAAAAATTTCAAAAATCCCATCTTTTGAAAAAAAAATAATCGAAAAACCCAAAATTTCGCTATTGGAGAACCCAAAAATCAATGAATTTTACGAAAATCGAGCGAACGTAAGCAAAAATTTAATAAAAAAGGTCTCTAACCGAACCAAAAAAATCTCAAAATTCCCATCTTTTGAAAAAAAAAATCATCAAAAAACCCAACATTTCGCTATTCGAGGACTCAAAAATCCACTAACTTTGCGAAAATCGAGCGAACGTAAGCAAAAATTGAACAAAAAATGTCTCTAAGCAAACCAAAAATTTCAAAATTACCAACTTTTGAAGAAAAAAAATCATTGAAAAACCCAAAATTTAAGCTATTGGAGGACTCTAAAATCAATTAATTTTACGAAAATCGATCAAATCAAAAATTGAACAAAAAAGGTCTCTAAGCGATCCAAAAATTGAAAAATTCCCAACTTTTGAAAATAAAATCTCGAAAAAACCCAAAATTCACGCTATTCGAGGACCGTAAAATCAATTAATTTTACAAAAATCGAGCGAACCGAAGCTAAAAGTAAATTAAAAAAGTCTCTAACCGAACCAAAAAACTTTCAAAATTCCCAACTTTTGAAAATAAAATCTCGAAAAAAAAAATTTTACGAAAAAAGGTCTCTAACCAAACCAAAAAAAATTTCAAAATTCTCAACTTTAAAAAAAAATCTTCGAAAAACCCAAAACACGAGCTATTCTATGAATTAATTTTACGAAAATAGAGCAAATCAAAGTCAAAATTTACTGAAAAAGGTCTCTAAGCGATCTAAAAATTTCAGAATTCCCATCTTTTGAAAAAAAATCTTGGAAAAACCTAAAATTTCGCTATTCGAGGACCCTAAAATCAATTAATTTTACGATAATCGATTCGAACGAAGCCAACCAACATTAAACGAAAAAGGTCTCTAACCGAACCAAAAATTTTAAAATTCCCAAATTTTGAAATTTTTTTTTTTCGAAAAACGCAAAACTTGCGCTATGCGAGGACCGTTAATCAATTAATTTTACGAAAATCAAGCGAACCGAAGCCAAAATTGAACGAAAAAGGTTTCTAAGCGAGCCAAAAATTTCAAAATTCCCAACTTTTAGAAAATAAGTCATCGAAAAACAAAAAAAATTATCAAAAATGAAATATCCCAAGTAAACTCTTGTGTTTTTAGACGAAATTGTGAAAAAGCGACTAACGTGTAGTGTAAATATTAATTTTATGAAAGCCCTTCTATCTGAACCCAAAATTTAACGAAAAAAGGTCTCAAACTGATCCAAAAATTCCCAATTTTTGGAAAAAAAATCATCGAAAAACCCAAAAAAAAAATTTCACCAAAAATGACATAGCACAGTAAACTCTTGTGTTTTTTAGATGAAATCGACATCAAGCAACTAACCGTAGGTAAAAAATAGTTTAGAAATGCGAGTGTAGTTAAGATTATAAAAAAAGGGTAATAAATGATTTTTTTCCGATGAAATCACTAAAAAGCGACTAACGGGTGGATTATTTGATAATTAAAAAAAATATGACAAAAAATTGAAAAATTCCAAAAAGTTGCTGAAGAGTCATTAAGTTTTAATAACCTCAATATACTAGATAACAACAGATTAGACTATGTCCTGGAACTTGATGTACACTATCCCAGAGAATTGCATGACAAACATGCTGATTTTCCCTTTTTAGCTGATAACATAATAACACCTAGATCAAAATCCAAAATTCCCAAACTAATTTTAAATCTATATGATAAAAACAAATACATCATACATCAAAGATTACCAAAATTTACAGATTAATCGAGTTTCAATAATCAGAGTGGTTGAAACAATACATCAATGCAAATACCGACTTACGAGTTAAAGAGTTAAAAGTAAAAGCACAATTTTGAATGTGATCAATGCAAATAATTCAACAATGCTGTCTTTAGAGAAATAATGGAAAATGTAGACAAAACTTGTAACAACTTGGGACAGTTATTTAAAAACGGAAGGTGCAAGATCCCTTCTTCTTCTTCTAAGAATATACAAATTATCAGCTACAACTTTTGTGAGTTAATAAATAAAAGCTCTTTTATAATACATATTTCTAAACAATCAACTAACTATGTTAAACTGTTTAAAACAAATAAAACATTTGAAGTGTTTGGATTTTGTTGTGCAAAAAAGATTCCAAATATAAAAATTCTTCCAAATCGTTTTGAAACAACTTAATATTTTTATTATTTCTTACAAATCTAACAACTTTCACTTCTCTTAAAATATCAGGCAAAATATGGAAAATTTATTAAATATCCATTCGGATTGTGGGCGTGGACCTATATTAAAAAAGTAGTTTTCGTAAATATCTCTTAAAATTTTGATCAACTCAGGCAACTTTTTTGGTTTTAGACAGATCCATTTTTTATCAACACTATTCTCCAGTTTAATAATTGGAGTAAATTCTTCTAGCAAAGCATGAGTCCAGTTCTAAGCACGCTTTCACAAATTAGTTGGGAGGGCAGAGTCGTTAGGGTCCTCAAATAGTGCGATGGCTTCGGTTAGCTCGATTTTTTCGTTAAATCTTTGGTTCGGTTCGTAGGATTTTCATAACATTGATTGATTTTAGGGGCTCTTGAAAAGTTGACTGATTTTAGGGGTCGAGTGCAATGGCTTCGGTTCGCTCGATTTTTTCATAAAATGTTTGCTTTGGTTCGCTCGAAATTTAACTGATTTTATGAGTCGTCGAATAGTGTGAGTGATTTTATGAAAACCCTACGAACCGAAGTCGTCGTAAGTCGGTATTTGCATTGATGTATTGTTTCAACCACTCTGATTATTGAAACTCGATTAATCTGTAAATTTTGGTAATCTTTGATGTATGATGTATTTGTTTTTATCATATAGATTTAAAATTAGTTTGGGAATTTTGGATTTTGATCTAGGTGTTATTATGTTATCAGCTAAAAAGGGAAAATCAGCATGTTTGTCATGCAATTCTCTGGGATAGTGTACATCAAGTTCCAGGACATAGTCTAATCTGTTGTTATCTAGTATATTGAGGTTATTAAAACTTAATGACTCTTCAGCAACTTTTTGGAATTTTTCAATTTTTTGTCATATTTTTTTTAATTATCAAATAATCCACCCGTTAGTCGCTTTTTAGTGATTTCATCGGAAAAAAATCATTTATTACCCTTTTTTTATAATCTTAACTACACTCGCATTTCTAAACTATTTTTTACCTACGGTTAGTTGCTTGATGTCGATTTCATCTAAAAAACACAAGAGTTTACTGTGCTATGTCATTTTTGGTGAAATTTTTTTTTTGGGTTTTTCGATGATTTTTTTTCCAAAAATTGGGAATTTTTGGATCAGTTTGAGACCTTTTTTCGTTAAATTTTGGGTTCAGATAGAAGGGCTTTCATAAAATTAATATTTACACTACACGTTAGTCGCTTTTTCACAATTTCGTCTAAAAACACAAGAGTTTACTTGGGATATTTCATTTTTGATAATTTTTTTTGTTTTTCGATGACTTATTTTCTAAAAGTTGGGAATTTTGAAATTTTTGGCTCGCTTAGAAACCTTTTTCGTTCAATTTTGGCTTCGGTTCGCTTGATTTTCGTAAAATTAATTGATTAACGGTCCTCGCATAGCGCAAGTTTTGCGTTTTTCGAAAAAAAAAAATTTCAAAATTTGGGAATTTTAAAATTTTTGGTTCGGTTAGAGACCTTTTTCGTTTAATGTTGGTTGGCTTCGTTCGAATCGATTATCGTAAAATTAATTGATTTTAGGGTCCTCGAATAGCGAAATTTTAGGTTTTTCCAAGATTTTTTTTCAAAAGATGGGAATTCTGAAATTTTTAGATCGCTTAGAGACCTTTTTCAGTAAATTTTGACTTTGATTTGCTCTATTTTCGTAAAATTAATTCATAGAATAGCTCGTGTTTTGGGTTTTTCGAAGATTTTTTTTTAAAGTTGAGAATTTTGAAATTTTTTTTGGTTTGGTTAGAGACCTTTTTTCGTAAAATTTTTTTTTTCGAGATTTTATTTTCAAAAGTTGGGAATTTTGAAAGTTTTTTGGTTCGGTTAGAGACTTTTTTAATTTACTTTTAGCTTCGGTTCGCTCGATTTTTGTAAAATTAATTGATTTTACGGTCCTCGAATAGCGTGAATTTTGGGTTTTTTCGAGATTTTATTTTCAAAAGTTGGGAATTTTTCAATTTTTGGATCGCTTAGAGACCTTTTTTGTTCAATTTTTGATTTGATCGATTTTCGTAAAATTAATTGATTTTAGAGTCCTCCAATAGCTTAAATTTTGGGTTTTTCAATGATTTTTTTTCTTCAAAAGTTGGTAATTTTGAAATTTTTGGTTTGCTTAGAGACATTTTTTGTTCAATTTTTGCTTACGTTCGCTCGATTTTCGCAAAGTTAGTGGATTTTTGAGTCCTCGAATAGCGAAATGTTGGGTTTTTTGATGATTTTTTTTTTCAAAAGATGGGAATTTTGAGATTTTTTTGGTTCGGTTAGAGACCTTTTTTATTAAATTTTTGCTTACGTTCGCTCGATTTTCGTAAAATTCATTGATTTTTGGGTTCTCCAATAGCGAAATTTTGGGTTTTTCGATTATTTTTTTTTCAAAAGATGGGATTTTTGAAATTTTTTGGTTCAATTAGAGACCTTTTTCATTAAATTTTCGATTTGCTCGATTTTCGTAAAATTAATTGATTTTAGAGGTCGTCGAATAGCGCGACAGCTTCGGTTTGCCCGATTTTTTCATTCAATTTTTGCTTACGTTCGCTCGATTTTCGTAAAATTAACTGATTTTAGAGGTCGATTACTTCGGTTCACTCGATTTTTTTGTTCAATTTTTGCTACGGTTCGCTCGTTTTTAGTAAATTTGACTGATTATAGGGGTCGTCGAATAGCGCGACAGCTTCGGTTCACTCGATTTTTTCATTCAATTTTTGCCACGGTTCGCTCGTTTTTTGTAAATTTGACTGATTTTAGAGGTCGTCGAATAGCGCGACAGCTTCGGTTCACTCGATTTTTTCATTTAATTTTTGCTCACGTTCGCTCGATTGCTTCGGTTCACTCGATTTTTTCATTCAATTTTTGCTACGGTTCGCTCGTTTTTAGTAAATTTGATTGATTTTAGGGGTCGTCGAATAGCGCGACAGCTTCGGTTCACTCGATTTTTTCATTCAATTTTTGCCACGGTTCGCTCGTTTTTTGTAAATTTGACTTATTTTAGGGGTCGTCGAATAAGGCCCCCCCCCCAAAGTGCCCCAGAACCCCCATAAACCCTCTACTGTTCAGAAATAAGAAAATTTTACGTGCGCCACAGTGTTTTAATATCAATGTTTTACAAAGAAGATCTTAATTAAAATACAGTTCAACCCAAACGTTGTAGCCAAACAATGAAATTCTACCTACTTCCGAGGCTCCCAGAGTATTTGTGTAATTCAAAAAAACCAAAAAAATTGACTAATAAACAAAATAAAATTCTAAAAGATTGGATTAAGATGACAAAACTAGAAGCACTTTACAGGTAGATGGACTCCTTTAACAGGTCATAGTGTACCTACATCTGAGTCAGTAGTGTGAGACTCCATTATATAAATGATTGAAGAAAAATATACACTTACAAAATCATTCCCATCATAGGGGAGATGGACCAAATATCTGCTGTCATCATTCTACGTTGGGTAGAATGAGACAGACAGCAACCCAGTCCGAGATCTACCCCATGAGGTAAAACAGTTTAAAGAAACCGCAAAAAAAATATAACCTCATCTTTCTTTTGTCGCTGCAAAGTTGGTTCATTGGGTTGTACAAATAACACAAAGATTTAGTTCATCTTGTATAATTAGATCTGAGAAAAATACCAAATAAGTTAGGGCCAAAATAGCAAGGCACTCCAAATTTCACAGAAGAAATTTGTCTTAAATAAATGAAATGAAGGAAAACAAGTCAATTTAGTAAATACGCCGCAAAATTGTGGTTATGACGTCATACCGTTACCTTGCGTTTACAAGCAATGTTGAAATTATACTGTGAAAAATTATATATGAAAAGATTACGTCTAAATTATATTAAAAATTTATATGAAAAGGTTATGTCTAAATTATATTGAAGATTTATGTGAAAGATTATATCTGAAGCTTGCTCCTACCTTGGTCCTTGATTATTTTATGTGTGTTTTATTTTGTAAACCTGGAAGTGGTGTACTCTGACATTCCTCACTGCTACTGCTGCTCTTGGGTTGCCCGCGCCTCCCCTAATGCCCGCTTAGCACATCACGCTAGGGCAGCACATGGTGGTCAAAATGTTGTTGGTTCCTTGCCCCGAGCGTAAAACCCTTTCCCAGGGTTACAACTGGCTCGTCGATGGAACAGAACCTCGTTCCACCAGCGCAACTGTCCCGTCGATGGAATGGACGGTGCTGCACTGCTCTTATTTCCCGTACAAATGGCGTAGGCCGACTTAAATCCCCCTCAGAGGGTATGAGCGTCACTCCAGGATTCGCCTAAACACGACGGACTCACTTCTACAGTTTCTGGGATATCTCCTGCAATCGCTGCAGTGCCAATAACCAAAAACAAAGGCGATCCCAGAAACTGTTGTCGACCCAGCCAAAATTCGTTAGGAAGAGACAAAGCACTTTGTCGAGAACACAAAAAAATGAAGTGGCCGGAAACCGTTTTGTAAATGTGGTGGGGGACCGTAAAACGCAATACCAACCTAATTTTCCCGGTTAGATTCAAATAAGGATGCAAACCTATTTAAAAAAAACGCTCTCACCAAAAGAAACCCTAAATGCGGTTTCCGAAACTGGAGGAAAAACCCGCGGTTTTCAAACTAACCAATGAGGAAATACACCAATATTTCCATACCGGTATATAGGGGGCAGCACCGACCAAGGGGATATTGAAAAATACGTAAAACGCGCATTGAGGTGTTGTCGGATCTATTTCCACGGTTGGAATTTTTATAACAAGGACGTCGAGACACCCTCCATACATAGACTGAACATTTGCCTACCGGACCCCTGCCAACATAGCAAGTAGGAGGAAAATAACCAGCCGGACTATAAGAAGCTCAGCATTGAAACAATCAATTGTAAATTCAATTACTGGAGATTCGAGCATGTATCAAACCCAGGAATATTCGAACACTCAACCAATTCCCATATGAGTAAAGCTATACTAAGTGTAGAATTGCGTTGTATTTTAGTTACAGTTTTAGTCAAAAGTTTCTTTTGCTCTTTATATATGTTTTCTCTAAGATTCATATGGTTTGACGCCATTCTTGTAAAACATTTCTACATTAATAAAGTTGTTTCTGAACTTGAACCTAAAAATACCCATTGAACTACTGCCCAAACTCGGCACAAGAGTGTTCAGATGTTAAGTTTGCTCACCACTAGCCAGCCCTACAAACACTTCAATCCGACTAACTGAGCTAGTTATTAACTTTACATAACTATGATTATATATAAATTTATATAATATAAAAATATGATTTTGTTTACTCTTTTAGTCCTGGTTTTTATTCCTCGTTTATCTTCCATTTACAAAAGTGCATAACTCGTATTTATTTTATCTTTTCCTTATCAAATTAATAAAGATATCAAAGTGGGCGGAGCCTCGGTTGTTACTGGTCAAACCGTGGACCTAAATATGTTTTCGTGCTATCACAACTAGCTATGAGGTTCGGATTGTCCCAATATCCTCGAGAATAAACATAAGGGAATGAAATGTTCATCTAAATGTTTCCTTCCTGTTACCGAAACCATTTGTGATGCGGCAACGCCGCCATTCCCCAGCAGTACAGCTGTTTAATTTCGTGAACGTCAAAGAGAATCACAAAATTCCACAGATAAACAAAACAATCAAAAGTTTTTATGTGATTTTCCCGAAACCTGTGATCTTAAATTCCAATTACGATGTCCAGGTAATGCGATGTGCGTAGTGTCCACAGTAATTCGATGGAATGCCTCCTTTTAAGGTAATTTCCTAGACACTATATAACCTCCAAACCTAGCTCTATAAAATACCCTTAATTTGTGTACAGAGAGACGAGTCGAAGAGCCTTGATTATTTACCTAAGTAATCAAATATGTAACGTTGCCTTAAACGTAAAAATGACACGTTACATAATCCCCCCCCAACTTCAAGACGATTAACCTAAAAAGGTTAATCGGAGAGGTCCGCTGCCGACTTAAGGTCTTTGGCATCCCTGGTAGTACTTTACCCGATGGTTCCTGAAGCTCAAATATCCAAGGAGAAATTTTATTCCTAATCACATAAGGACCAACAAATTTCGGTGCTAACTTCTTCGAGAAAAACTTCGCAGCATCTGACAACACATAATTTTTCTTCCAAACACGCTGACCTACAACAAAGTTACCCTTGTACGCAAATTATACTGAACTACGTTTTTCTCTCCTGCCACCTCTAACCTTCTGTTACCATCAGCATAGAGCTTCCGGAAACCTTCGTTCTTACTTCCAGCTGCAGTTTGTACACCATTCTCTTCAGATAACAAAACTGGGTTGGAGTAATCTTTTCCTGATAAACACATATTCCTACCAAAATTAACAAAGAAAGGAGACATCCTGGTTGTCTCATGGGTTGCAGTACGAATCGCGCAGGCAAGTTTATGTATTTGTTCGTCCCACTTCCTGTGGTTGTCTTTCACATAACAACATAACATGGTTTTTAACGTACGATTCGTCCTTTCTGTTGGATTTGCTCTGGGGTGATAATACGGATTATACTGAATTTTAACCTGATAACTCTCAGCAAAACGCTTAAACTCGTTACTTTTGTACTGAGGGCCATTATCACAAAGTATCAAACGGGGTACTCCGAAGACCATAAATACTTGCTCCTCAAGATGCTTGACAACTGCTTGAGTAGGGGCTGTTCGCATTGGAAAAACTAAGGAAAACTTACTCAAATAGTCCGTAACGACGAGAATCCAGCAATTACCCTTTGTCGAACGAGGTAAAGGTCCACATAAATCTGTTGAAATAATTTCCCAAGGACGAGTTGGTTTTGGGTGAGATATCATCTGATCAGATACACCTTGTGTATCACCTTTATGAGCTGCACAGACAAAGCATTTCTTTACAAAAGTTGCCACGTCCTGGCGCATTTTTGGCCAATAATATTTTTCTGTCAGTCTGTGGAAGGTTTTATACACACCCATGTGTCCTGCGGTAGGAGGATCGTGAGCTTCTCCAATAATTCTACGCCTATGATCTTTGGGTACTACTTCTTTCCAATATTCATTAGATGGTGAAAGTTGAGGGTATTCTTGTTTGACATATTTATACAACTTATTATCAGTGTATCTCCAATTCATAAATTTTAATGGTGATTCTACGACCCTCTTTAACATCTTTTGGTACCATCGATCTTTAATTGTTGTTGAAACGTCTCTGGGCTGCGAAATTGTATCAATCATGGGTACTGCGCGAGACAACATGTCCGGGACAACTAAATCTTTCCCTTTCCGATGGATTACTTCAAAGTCATATTGCTGCAGCTTTACAGACCAACGAGCAAGTCTTCCACTGGGCTCTTTCAAGCTATGAAGCCATTTTAAGCTAAAATGATCTGTTATGACCTTAAATGAGATCCCCTCAATATAAGGCCGGAGCTTGTCTATCGCCCAAACCAATGCCAAACATTCTCGCTCGGTGGTCGTGTAAACACGTTCTTGCCTAGTCAAAGATCGACTCAAATAGCATATGACTGTGTCTCCTTCAGGATAAGGTTGCGTTAAACATGCTCCTATTCCATATCCTGATGCGTCTGTTTGAATGACAAATTCTTTGGTATAATCTGGACATGTAAGAATCGGTGCAGTCACTAAGAGTTCCTTAATCTTAATAAATGCTCTTTCGCAGTCTGGAGTCCAATCGAACTTTTGATTTTTCTTAGTTAGAGCAGTAATTGGAGCTATTATCGCTGAAAAATTCTCTATGAAACGTCTATACCAGGAAATTGTACCTACAACTCTACGAACTTCTCTGACAGTTCTTGGCCTCTGGAGCTCTAACATGGCTCTAATTTTATTAGGGTCA
Source organism: Aspidapion aeneum (assembly GCA_963576565.1). Lineage (NCBI taxonomy): Eukaryota > Metazoa > Arthropoda > Insecta > Coleoptera > Brentidae > Aspidapion > Aspidapion aeneum. The sequence goes on along the minus strand of OY755041.1, from coordinate 72,024,895 downwards.
ACTCGGATGCCTCGACGGTCCACTACGAATCCTACATAAGTCATTTCTGGCCTACACAGTTGGCATTTTTCCCAACTTACCGTTATCTTTGCATTCTGCAATCTTCGTAGGATGTTCAGAAAAGCTCTGTGTGACAATTACGAGGTCATCGAGATATACGTACACGTAGGGGTCTAAATCGTTCCCTATGATGCTGTCTATGAGTCTCTGCCAAGTTGCAGGTGCATTATGAAGACCAAACGGTAAACGCTTAAATTGGAAGAGACCTCGTCGACAGATGAATGCTGTTAATGGCTTTGATGATTCTTCCATTGGTACTTGCCAATAAGCGCTTTTGATATCTAAAGTTGACAAGTACTTAGCATCTTTCATAGTCGTCGCACTCAAGTGCACGTGTATTGAATCGCTCTGTTTTAAAAACCGAATATCTGGTAAAATCTTGGGTGCAAAATTGTGCTTCTTATATCAATTCCATCTGTGGATGGTCCTGTAGCTGGTGAGTCAAAGAATTTACTGCAACCTATTAAAAAAAGCCTGAAAATTGCCACATTCTCAAGCATTTCCCGCCATCCAGGTTATGATAAAAATACGCCATGTCTCGAAATTGTGGCGTATGCGAAACGTCAGCAAGGAAGCCATCTCTTTCTTGCGCAGGTGTGTGTAAGAGAAAGTATCATGCGGATTGTATGAAAATACCAAGCGATGCTGTTGCTATTATACAGAGTGTACCCGGATTATTTTGGCAGTGCCCCACCTGCAGAAGCCTGCCTACTGAATCTATTACATCTAGCCTAGAGGATTGTATTGAAGCAAAATTTAACTTAGTCAAAAAGACCTTACTGGACGAAATTAGTTTGAAACTCGATCATAAATTACAAAATTTTTCCTCTTCAACTTCAACTGAAAACCAACCTAGTTATTCTGATATAATCAAGAGACAGACATGCTCCAACTTTGTAATTAAGCCGAAAGATGTAAATCAAAACAATACGCAAACAAAAACTGATATTCTTCATCAACTTGAACCGGCCCAGGATATGATCCAGATTAATCGTGTCAAACATATATCGAACGGAGGCATCGTTTTATCCACCGATCATACTGATGGTCAGCGAATAAAGGACTTGGTGACAAAGAACCTAGCCGAAGGATATGAAATCCGAGAATCGAAATCTGCATCTCCAATGGTGCGAATTGTTGGACTTTCAACTGAATACAATAAGGACATTCTGTTAAATCATTTAAAAGCACAAAAATCAATTTTTAATGAATTTGCTGAAATTAAAATGCTTAAAGTCTGGCCGACAAAAAATAATAATAATATTTTTCAAGTGATACTGCAGTTAGATATGCTTACTTATAAGAAACTTACTGATCAAAAATGTATTGTTATCGGTCTTGACAACTGTAGAATTTACGATGCGACTTCAGTATCACGCTGTTTCAAATGTAATCAATTCGGTCATTCAAAAAAATACTGTCAAAAAGACCCCTCATGTCCACTCTGTGGAGAGGGACATGAAGTAAAGGACTGTAACAACTCTGCCAATAAGTCCTGCGTCAACTGTAAATATCTTAAAAATAAGTATGATCTAAATATTTCAATAAATCATCCTTGCTGGGACTATAATAATTGTTACGCCTATAAACAAGCTAATCAGAAATATAGGTCGGAAATATTTGGGTCCACCATATAGCCATCACAAGTCCCTGCCCCCCAAAATACCGTGATCGACCGTATTGGTACCTCCCACAATAATTCAATAAATCAACCAAATCCGGGGCCAGTGCAGTTGGTCGAGTTTCAGCGTAGCCGTGACTTCTTGTCACTGTACTATCAAAATGTTCGCGGGCTTCGTACGAAAACAAAACAACTTTTCAATGCAACACTTACCTGTGATTTTTCAGTAATAGCGCTCACTGAAACTTGGCTATGTCCTGGCATACACGACGCAGAATTATTTCAGCCAGAATATTGTATATTTAGATCAGACAGAAATTATGATGAGGTGAAACAAAATTTGGGGGGTGGAGTCTTATTGGCGGTGAGGAAAGCATTTCAAACTACCAGTTTAAAACTTGAATTACCAGTTGCAATTCGCGACACAATTGACATTCTAGGAGTCAAAATATCTTTTTCCAGCAATCTTCATATGTACATAATCTTAACATACATTCCGCCAGGCAAAATTTCTTTTCTATATGAACACCTTTTTGAATACCTGTCCTCTCTTACTTATTTATTTAACGAAAAAGTAATCTTTCTAGGAGACTTTAATTACTCGGAATATGTAGCTTATGTGGAAGGAGCACTTCCTTCTAGTAGGTTAAATCATTTGGTTAACTTTATGAGTTTTTTGGATTGGCAGCAAATAAACACTATAAAAAACTCTGATAATCGATTACTTGATATTGTCTTATCCTCTTGTCCTAATTTAACCTTTTTGCAGAGATGTCATGATTTTCTGCTTAATGAAGACAGGTGCCATCCTACCTTGTTAATAAAATATCAAATAAACGGCGACAAAAAGCTTAAGTCGTATGTAATGGATGATGTATTTTACAATTTTAAGAGGGTTGACCTAGGAATTTTATACCCAAGCTTAGCAGAAATCGACTGGCGAATTCTTGAATCAATAGGTGATGTAAACACAGCTGTTGAACTTTTTTATCATAAACTGTATCTTTGTCTGGATGACCTTGTGCCTAAAACACTTAAAAATCGGCGAAAATACCCTCCTTGGTTTACCTCTGACATAATTAAATCGATAAAACAAAAACATAAATTTTTCCAAAAACACAAAAAATTTGGCAATGATACTTACTTAGATAAATTTCGGGAATTACGCGATAAAATAAAGCGCGATATAGAAACCTCATATCAAAACTATTGTACTCAGCTTGAGTCAAACCTAGCATCTCAGCCTGGAAATTTCTGGCGCCTTATTCAATCCTCACAGAAAATCAATAGCTTACCTCCTAACATGCAAAACCAACACGGTGAGTGCTTATCTGACCCACAGAGTATCGCCAATGCCTTCGCCAAATACTTTCAGTCATCGTATACCTCAGATCAACAGATCCCCATAGCACATATGAATACTGAAGACCCTTCGATTACTAATGAAATATCGCTTAAAAAGTTTCAGGAATCTGAGGTATTGCGAGCCCTGAGGAGTTTAAAACCGAAGGCTATTGTTGGTCCAGACAAAATTCCAGCATTTTTGTTGAAAGACTGTGCCCATATATTTTCTTATCCTTTAACTATTTTGTTTAATTTATCCTTGAAACAAAAAACTTTTCCGGACACTTGGAAAGCATCTAAGATTATACCAGTCTATAAAAAACAAGAAAAAAGCCTAATCGAAAATTACAGACCCATCACCATTATTAACAATTTTTCAAAATGCTTCGAACGTGTCCTTCATACTTCACTCTACCCTGCTTTGTCTGGCCGGATTGACTCGAGACAACATGGATTCATGAAAAACAAATCAACTTCCACTAATTTAGTCACTGTTACCCAATTTATTGCTGAATCAATAGATATGAATGCTCAAGTTGATGTGGTCTACACAGACTTTTCTAAAGCATTTGATCGGCTGGACCACAGCATTTTACAACGTACTTTTGAACACTTTGGACTGTCTGATGATCTTTGTATTTTTCTCAAATCATACCTAACTAAGAGACCCCAATACGTTGAATGTTGTGGCCGAGCTTCATCTACAATTATCGCTAGCTCTGGGGTCCCTCAGGGATCGATATTGGGCCCATTATTTTTCATTGCTTTTATTAATAGTATTTTAAACGACATTCAGGTTATTTGTCTATTATATGCTGATGATCTTAAAATATTTTGTCGAATAACTAATTTATCTGACTGCGAAAGACTTCAAAATGCCCTAAATAGAGTTAATACTTGGTGTCACTCTAATTTACTACCACTAAATCCTATCAAATGTAACGTTATCTCCTTCTCTCTTAAGCAACAGGTAATTCAGTTTGACTATTCTTTGGATGGCGCCATATTGCCTAGATCACTGGAATTTAAAGACCTCGGTATAACATTCGACAGTGCTCTTTCTTTTGTCCCTCATATACGGGATATTGTTAAGAAGAGTTATCAAATGCTCGGTTTTATAATCCGCAATTCTCAACATTTTAAGAATATCGCTAGTTTAAAATTATTATATTTTGCGTACGTCCGATCAAGATTAGAATACTCGTCTATTGTGTGGTCACCGTGCTACCAAACACATATTGACTCAATTGAAAAAATTCAGCGCAAATTTTTAAAATACCTGGCTTTTAAATTGGACGGTGTGTACCCAGAAATAGGAACACCAAATGAGGTCCTTTGTAATAGGTTTAATATCAGTTCTCTAAAGGATAGACGCAGTTTGGCCGAGATACAGTTCATTTATAAAATTATTAACAACCAAATCGACTCGCCGGAACTATTGCAACAATTAAACTTTTTAGTACCTAGAACTTCGGCTCGATCGACAGTGCCATTTTATTTACCAAACCAACGAACCAACATTTGCAAAAATGCCCCTTTAACAAGAGCCTGCAACACTTGTAATTCTTACAATGATCGATGTGACATATTTAATTGCAGTATCGCTTATTTAAAAAAATTACGGCTGTCCTAAATCACTGTTAACTTATTATTTATTTCTTTTATAAACACTATTTTTTTTGTATCTTTTATTAGCTGTAATCAACTTCAACTGTATTTTTCCCACTCTGTAATTGGGTTTGTTCCTGTTGAGTGGCTGTAAAATAAAATAAAAAAAAAAAATCTTTCAACTTGTCAAGAGTCTCGGATACGAGTGGTAAAGGATAACTATCACGCGCCGTCACTGAGTTCAATTTGCGGTAGTCTACACAGAAACGATATTTCTTTGTGTTTTTCTTTTGTACCATTACCACTGGTGAAGCCCATGAACTACTACTACGTTCTATTACATCCATTTTCAGCATTTCGTCGATCTCGTCATCGATAAGTTTTTGAATGACCGGTGAAACCTTATAAGAACGTTGTCTTATCGGTGCTGCATCTGTTGTAATCTTATGTTCTACTCTGTCTGTACATCCCAGTGAGTCACCCATAATAGTCTTATATTTAACGACCAATTCCTCTAGTCGTTCTGATTCATAAGGTGTAAGAGTTGTTTGTTGGTCTGATGTTTCTAAAGAACAAATCACATCTTTATTATCGGCAAAGTGCCACTCATTAGTACTTAAGTTCGGTACTATACCCATCGAAATCCAAAAATCTAATCCTAAAATCAAAGTGTGCGGCAACTCAGGAACGACGACGACCTCTATTAACCTAAATTTATCTTGAACTCGCATAGGAAGCTGCACTGTCCCAATACTACTCGTGCTTTGACCATTTGCCACAATACAACTCGTCTTCTTCGTCGTATCAAGTGAAAAACCAAACCTCTCGATGATTGACCAACCATGATTCCCTAAAAAGGTACGTGAAGCCCCGGAATCCAACAAACCTAATAACTTATTTTCGAGTACATCCACTTCTAAATAAGGCCTTTCATCTTTTCGAGCATGACTTATCACATAATCTAAGACGTACGTTAGCCTATCGGTCGATGCTTGTTCAGGCTGACTCGAAGGTCGACCGCCTACGAGCGCCTGGGTCCGTTTCCCTGACGATTACAATTACGACATTCTCTGACTGTTACCCCTGCCTGACCACACGAAAAACATTGCTTACCTCTAGGCAATGCGCACCCGATCGCCATGTGCCCTGTTTGGTTTCATCTATAACAAACAACGTCCCTATTCGCCCTACCAGATCCAACACCCTGTGGTGGTTGTCCATCTCTGTCATTTACACCTGACTGACCACTAGCTGGTTGCTGTCTGTCTCTGTTAAATCTATTATCAGGAATATTCAAATTCTGTTGATTTGATGTCCCGGCACCTGATATTTGAATTGCATCAACCCCTGTTGGAAAATCGTCAAAATCGCTCTCTACGTCAACGTAGGCCAAGTCAGGTTCAATAGATTGGTTTCTTCTAGGAGTAAAATTCTCCTCCTCTAACCCATATCTCTGGTCTATTCTACGACACAAATCTTTTAAATGTGATAGGCTATTGACCTCAGTAGCAATCAACCCTTTCTTATAAATGTCCGCGATATTTCTGAAGACGATAGCTAATTTCGCCTCTTCAGAAACAGGACAGCTAAGTCTTTGGAAATACGTGTTCATGACAGCAATATTGGCCCTATAGACTCTCCAGGGCCTTGTTTACGTTTTTGGATCTCCTTCAATAGCCTCTCGCCATATGAAGAAGGAAGATACTCTGCCATGAACCTCTGTTCCAGCTGTTCCCATGTATGGACTACTCTTCGAACATCTTTATAAAAAGTATAGGCTGACTTTTCAAAAAGATCAATGCCTGAGTTCAGTAACACCTTTTTGCTAACTCCTCTCGCCTGACTTAACTCGTCCACCCTCTCAAAAAATGCGGTGACGGAGATCGTACCCCTCTCGCCTGTAAACTTTAAGTTCCACTTATGCGGAGGTACAGGTGCAACATGATATGAAGTACCAGGATCACTTGACATTGGTACTGGCGACGAACATGAAAAAGGTCGTGACTGAGCAATTGGTGCTATGCTATTTTGGAGGGCAGCTAAACTCAAAGGAACGGTAGACGGTTGTTGATACTGAAAAGCTGTTGTACCGTCTGAATTAGCATTGGGGGTGGTGCCTGTATTGGTGCTTGAGTTGGGTTCGTAAGCACTTGCATTTGCAATGGAGCAATGACCGACGGTTGGTTCGTAGGCTGTTGAGCTGTTCTTTGTGTGCTCGAGTGCGGTGCTTGCGGGAAATGAGACTGGTTAGGTGTGTTGCCAGCATTTGTTGAGTGGTCTGAGTCTCGACTCGTTGAATGGGTTTCAGATGCTTGATCATCATCTGAGGCAACGCCAACTCTCAATAAATCTGTTGCTTGGCTCTGCAACCTCCCAATCAAACTCAATGTTTCCGCAACCAGTACGCCTTTCGTTTGGCTTTCTTCAAAGTTAGACGGATTCATGTTATTTATCCTGGCCAACACGTGTTCCAACCTTACAGCGATTTTTCTAAACTCTCCCCCCTTGCTCGTACCAGAGAACTTCTCTACCAGCGGTACCAGACTATCAAGCTTCTTCATGCAGCTAAAAGCATCCTGGCCAAATTTAAAGGGATACAGAGGGTATCTCATACTTCCATCAGTCCTTTCTCTCTGTCTAATCAATATAAGCTGTTGCTTCATCTCTTCCACCGATCCAATGGCTACGCCTCTCCATGTTAATTCGTAGATTAACTCGTCCTTGACTAAGTACCTTATGTCAGACAACCGACTCAAAGAAATAGCCATGGTGCCTTTTATATTCAAACTTTAAACTTTAATTAAAACTGTTAATTATACCTCCCAATTATAAAAACTAAACCACGCAATAACAAACACAAAGTTCACTTTAAATTCACTAGTGAAAATCACTATAAATTTTCTCACAAATGTAGAAAATATAAAACTTAAATACGGGCAGACGCGAACAAAACCGAAAAACACCGGAGCAGTAAGAAAATAAAATTTATTTGCATTTAAAAGTGTAATCATAGTTTATATTAATCATTTGTACAACCAAATATGACGTCCAACCTTGCAGAGAGAAATAACTACTTAAATCCTAAATTAGAATTAACAAGTAGCCATAAAAAAAAAGTTAAAAAAATAAAAGAGAGACGAGAGTTTTGGCAGTGTTCAGGTCTTATGTTCCACTCCTGCGTGAGTAAAACCAAAAAAAAAATAATTGCGCTTATCCTAGCTGAAATGGATTAAAATTAAAGTTAAGTGATGTTTGTTTACCTCAGCAACCGAATAGGTAAATTAAACCCTAAATGGAACGTACAACAGACTACCTATATCAAAAATCCCAAAGCTGTTGTACACAGTTAACGCTAGGGTATACTCCTGCTATTGCAGAACGGCTCCACTAATAACCTCCTCAAAAAAAAAAACCCAAATCGCCGTATACATGATTTTTCTAAAAAGAATAAATCAAAACCCACTTTAACCTGCTTACCTATTCTGAGTCTACACGAAACTTGCATTGCTTAATGCAAAAATCATCTCTTAATATATAAGTGAACGCAATAAACGTCGGAACAGATGTTCATGTTATAGAAATCGTAAAATATGCTCAATAAAAAAAAATCCGCTCGCTGAAATTGCGTCGAATTAGACTAGTAAGGATGTTGTGTGTAATTAAAAAAGATTTAGAGAAAATTTCTAAAAAAATTACCGATGGTAATAAAAATTTACACAAATAACGTCTTGGTAGGACTGCAACTCTCTAATAATCGTTAAAATGAAATTCCCAATATTTTAACTAAATTGATGCATCAACCCATGGTCAAAAAGACCCTAGGATCGTACCGAAAGGTGTCCAAAAAAAAATAAAAAAAAAAAATTTTGGTGTCGACCACAGTAGCCCAATAATAAAAAAATAATTAGTGGCTCACTAAAATTTTCAAAATATTACTCTACCTTAATAGGTGGTTTGGAGTAGGGAGAAAAAAAAATTAAAACAAATGATGATAGGTTGTTAAGACGCGAGGGTTCGAAATGAAATTATATTTTAATTCAGGAAAAAAAAAATATTTAAATAAACTGGTAAAACCATTGTAGGGCAAGGTAGTACTATGCAGCAAAAAATAAAATTTTCCAACAAGAAAATCAAGTTCCCTTCCAAAAAAAAATAGTAAAAAAAATATTTTAAAAAATATTTGAAAATTTTTTTTTTTAATGTTTAAGTGGGGTTGCAGCTCCTATTAACGATTTTAAAAGAATTAAAATAAAATTAGCACTAGAAAAATCTTAATAGAGTTATGTTATGCAACAGTTTTTGTTATTTTCCTTTAAAAACAGTTGTAGATTTCTTTTCCTCTCCCAAAACTGTGTGAATGTGAAAATTGAAAAAGCTAGAATAATTAATTTATTATACAAAAAAAATGATTGAAAATAAAATTTACTTAAGAACCATAAGGTATAAAAAATCGTAATTGCAAAAACAATCAGTTTAGGAAAAGAAAAAAAAAATATGTTCCAAAAAAAACAACCGATGTTAGCATATTTGTTTAAAATTATTACTGAAGGAAATAAACAACGTGAGTACTTATTTATTGTACCACTATAATGTGAAGAACCTTTGCACTCAACTCCGTAAAGAATTGTCTTGTGTGCACTTTCAAAAAAACAAATATGAAAACAATTCCAAGGTTCACCTATAAGAACGTTGTAAAACTAAATCTGCCTACTCAAGTATCTTTACACACAACATCTAATCAAAAAAAATTACTGCTTAATGCATTCTCAGATCCTTATCCCTGGTGTTCACGAGATATAAAATTAAGTTGGGCCTTTTCCACAACTATTAGTCAAAGCAAAATTACCACATGTCCAAGGGCTAATGAGACCCTATCACTTACAAATGACATTTTGAAATGAAACAGTTGGGAATAATCCTGCGTAAAAACCAGAAAACAAAAATCAAGAAGCCAAAACTATTACATTAATTTTTAAAAGAGCATAATAACCTCCCGGCCCCAATTAAACTTTTGTTATATCAACAAAACTCGGCCTAGAACAAAAAAACTTTTTATTAGACATTTCCCCTATTTCCTAAGTATAATGTCAATAAACCCAAAAACTTGTGATTTCCATTCCAATCCCATCTGGACTCTATATATTTTTCACCGGCCAAACACCCACAGGCGAAACAATATCTTATTTCAAAGAAAGGTGAAGATATTTTGAAGCACCCTGTGAAAATAGGACACTATTATGAAAAATTGTTCAGATCAGTGTTCTTACTAATTTTTAACCTAAATATATCTAGTTCCCTCATGTGCATGTTACTATTTTAATTCCTATCATAATTAAATAGATCACAAAATTTGTCTTTCTCCGCGAATCTGCAAGGTCCTGGAAAATGCGAGATTCAGCCTGTAGGCCAAATTTGGATGTATTTTAATTTAGCGAAAACCGAGGTTGCGAAATCCTAAAAAGATTAGCAGGAAGTCCTCGTTCCTCGATTTCTACACTCCGAACCAAACATTTCTTCCATTTCCACCCAGCTCGCGGGAGGAAAACCCCTAATTATTGCAATACAAAAGGTACTACTATCATATTATGCATAACAAAAAAAAGTATATGCCCTCATCATTGTTTAGTCGCATCAAAGAAAACCTATTGTTTTTAAATTTATTCTTAGGTTGAAATCTTTTTTTAGAAATCAATGATCTTAAATTTATTGTTTAACCTGAACACTTTCCCATTTATTCCACAACGCTGTATTGTAATTTAAAAATCTGCTTCATTATTTGAGGTCACCAGTATGAAATTATTTTAAAATTAAAAAAAAATGAAATAAAAAAAAATATTTCCAAATTGTCCACAACTTCCAAGTTTTCATCCTTAAATACCTAGGTACTTTCTCAGTCTAACACCATCCATCGTTATCCAACATAACGCTTTAATTTCAGAAGCAGCCAAACGAAGATTAAGTGAAAAAGCTAAGCAAGTAAGTTGGAAGTTGCTTTACAATGGGCGCAGATGTAAGGCCCCCTTAAGTACACGCCACTGTCCTGAAATGCAAACTAACGAAAAAACTGAAGACTAGCATATCTGCCGTCAAACAATATTTAGCATGAAATAAAAATAATTCCATATCATACCAGTATCCTCAAAACAAAACGTTTTTTTTTTATAAGACCAAAACACCTAACCAATAAATCTTGTTATTTAAAACTATGATTTGGAAGTAAAAGATTTATTTATTCCTGCCTGATCAACTAAGACAAAAAAAAGTTCACCTTTTTGTAACTCAAGAAGTTCCCGTTTGGTCCCCTAAAAAAATATAACCTGTCTGGTCACCCTTTAAAACTACGACCACTATACAAACCGTTTTGACCAAAACAAGAATTCGAGAAGTTATGTGTACAGAAAGAAATAATCTTTCTAAGAAAACATAAATTATTTGAAAAAAAGTAAAATTTTGAAATATTTTTACCAATTACCACCGCCTAGCATTTATATTTAGTTGAAAGTCTCTCTTAAATTCACTGACCAATTTTACGGCCTCAAAATGACATTACTTAAAAAATTACTGAACTTTACAAGTGAACTAAAAAAAAAATCAAAAAAACTTATATCTATATCTGTCTCAGTTAAACATTTCTTTTGTGGTATTATATCTAGTTGGGCTTCAAATTCATTTTCTCTGTATTCAATCCGGAGCAGGCAAAACTTCTCAAGGCTCAAACATAAATGTTTGCTCTCCATTGGCCATGACCAAGCTATGACCTGAACGCAGAAAAAAAAATACAGAAAAAAAATAATTGTGAACCAGAAAAACTTTAATTGATAGAAATACACGTAGGTCATTTTTGAAAAAAATGCACTCTGAAGCCCAACGCTGTATTTTCTACCAAAAAAAAAATTTGACCAGTCACGAAAACACAACTAGACATGGCAACCAAAGACCTAAAAAACTGTCCTACAAAAAAGATACCCCAAAAAAAAATGCCAACTGGACCTCTGGCGTTGATCTTCAGCCAATATGTTGCTCTAGGAATTTTAGCCTTGTGTTCCCTAAACTTCCAAGCTAACTATAAGTAGTACCCTCCTCTGACCCGATGTAACTGAGTGACGTAAGATGTTAAATGCCATCAACAGTTACCACCAAAAACAAGAAAAGAAAATGACAAAGCAAAATAAACTCATTTTCCTTTTCTTTCATTACTAATTAATACTTTCAACTAAACAAAGCTACCAGCTGTTAAGCTATATTCACTTTAAAACAACTCAGCCAAGAAAAATTTGTGTGAAACCCTGTAAAAACATTCCAATTTCCAAGTGGTGATATCCCACAAAAAATGAAAATCACCAAAAAAAAATAACTTGTTGACCTAAATAAATTGACTGCACTAAAAAATAATCGGTGAAATAATTTCTATCTTATCACAAGCAGGAAATAATAACATATTAGTAGTAGGCAACCTGCAAAAAAAATTGTTAGAAAAAAAACACACTACCTATGTCATATATTTAAAGCATAAAAAGACCATGTCTGGAGGTCCATCCACCTATAAATCAACAAAAAAAAAGTTGAAGTAAATTTACATTGCTGTATTTATTTTTCTTAAAATTTTTTTTTAAAAATTAAAACATGTTTTTCCTACAAAAAACTTTAAAGAATTAAGACATGAGTTGGACTCGGTTCAATAAAAACTCCCATGCTTTTTATCCACTTATTCTTCCTTAATAAATAAAAATGAATCTTTTATTTTCCAAGAAAAAAACTTGTGAAGATAAGTTAATAAAAAACTGTAAGAACTACTAAAATAACAAAACGAATTCCAAATCAACACTTACATATTACCAAAAAATATTTAAAGTGTTATTTCCGAAAACCAATGATCTTGTTTTTTATTAAAAAAATGATTGCGTGTCAAAAAACACCGACAGCCACTGAAAAAATTTTAAAAAATTTTTGAAAAAAAAAAATTTCAAATTAAAAAAAAACCAAAAAAATTACATCCGATGTCAAAAAAACTAGCCAAAAACTCACGTAGGGCGCCAATTTGTGGCCTATTAAAATGCGTTGGGTGACATTTGTGGCAGCTTAAAGACGTTGCCGCTATTTTGTGACACTATAATTAGAATAATAACAATTTGCCAATTTGTGACACAAAAAAAACCCACTGAATAATTAAACAAATATCTGGAAGCAGAACTGTATTTTCCAGCTAGGTAAAACATTGATATGCCCGGTAACTTTTATACAGTGGAGAAGGGGGGGGTTCAGAAATAAGAAAATTTTACGTGCGCCACAGTGTTTTAATATCAATTTTTTACAAAGAAGATCTTAATTAAAATACAGTTCAACCCAAACGTTGTAGCCAAACAATGAAATTCTACCTACTTCCGAGGCTCCCAGAGTATTTGTGTAATTCAAAAAAACCAAAAAAATTGACTAATAAACAAAATAAAATTCTAAAAGATTGGATTAAGATGACAAAACTAGAAGCACTTTACAGGTAGATGGACTCCTTTAACAGGTCATAGTGTACCTACATCTGAGTCAGTAGTGTGAGACTCCATTATATAAATGATTGAAGAAAAATATACACTTACAAAATCATTCCCATCATAGGGGAGATGGACCAAATATCTGCTGTCATCATTCTACGTTGGGTAGAATGAGACAGACAGCAACCCAGTCCGAGATCTACCCCATGAGGTAAAACAGTGTAAAGAAACCGCAAAAAAATATAACCTCATCTCTCTTTTGTCGCTGCAAAGTTGGTTCATTGGGTTGTACAAATAACACAAAGATCTAGTTCATCTTGTATAATTAGATCCAAGAAAAATACCAAATAAGTTAGGGCCAAAATAGCAAGGCACTCCAAATTTCACAGGAGAAATTTGTCTTAAATAAATGAAATGAAGGAAAACAAGTCAATTTAGTAAATACGCCGCAAAATTGTGGTTATGACGTCATACCGTTACCTTGCGTTTACAAGCAATGTTGAAATTATACTGTGAAAAATTATATATGAAAAGATTACGTCTAAATTATATTAAAAATTTATATGAAAAGGTTATGTCTAAATTATATTGAAGATTTATGTGAAAGATTATATCTGAAGCTTGCTCCTACCTTGGTCCTTGATTATTTTATGTGTGTTTTATTTTGTAAACCTGGAAGTGGTGTACTCTGACATTCCTCACTGCTACTGCTGCTCTTGGGTTGCCCGCGCCTTCCCTAATGCCCGCTTAGCACATTACGCTAGGGCAGCACATGGTGGTCAAAATGTTGTTGGTTCCTTGCCCCGAGCGTAAAACTCTTTCCCAGGGTTACAACTGGCTCGTCGATGGAACAGAACCTCGTTCCACCAGCGCAACTGTCCCGTCGATGGAATGGACGGTGCACTGCTCTTATTTCCCGTACAAATGGCGTAGGCCGAATTAAATCCCCCTCAGAGGGTATGAGCGTCACTCCAGGATTCGCCTAAACACGACGGACTCACTTCTACAGTTTCTGGGATATCTCCTGCAATCGCTGCAGTGCCAATAACCAAAAACAAAGGCGATCCCAGAAACTGTTGTCGACCCAGCCAAAATTCGTTAGGAAGAGACAAAGCACTTTGTCGAGAACACAAAAAAATGAAGTGGCCGGAAACCGTTTTGTAAATGTGGTGGGGGACCGTAAAACGCAATACCAACCTAATTTTCCCGGTTAGATTCAAATAAGGATGCAAACCTATTTAAAAAAAAAAACGCTCTCACCAAAAGAAACCCTAAATGCGGTTTCCGAAACTGGAGGAAAAACCCGCGGTTTTCAAACTAACCAATGAGGAAATACACCAATATTTCCATACCGGTATATAGGGGGCAGCACCGACCAAGGGGATATTGAAAAATACGTAAAACGCGCATTGAGGTGTTGTCGGATCTATTTCCACGGTTGGAATTTTTATAACAAGGACGTCGAGACACCCTCCATACATAGACCGAACATTTGCCTACCGGACCCCTGCCAACATAGCAAGTAGGAGGAAAATAACCAGCCGGACTATAAGAAGCTCAGCATTGAAACCATCAATTGTAAATTCAATTACTGGAGATTCGAGCATGTATCAAACCCAGGAATATTCGAACACTCAACCAATTCCCATATGAGTAAAGCTATACTAAGTGTAGAATTTCGTTGTATTTTAGTTACAGTTTTAGTCAAAAGTTTCTTTTGCTCTTTATATATGTTTTCTCTAAGATTCATATGGTTTGACGCCATTCTTGTAAAACATTTCTACATTAATAAAGTTGTTTCTGAACTTGAACCTAAAAATACCCATTGAACTACTGCCCAAACTCGGCACAAGAGTGTTCAGATGTTAAGTTTGCTCACCACTAGGCAGCCCTACAAACCCTTCAATCCGACTAACTGAGCTAGTTATTAACTTTACATAACTATGATTATATATAAATTTATATAATATAAAAATACGATTTTGTTTACTCTTTTAGTCCTGGTTTTTATTCCTCGTTTATCTTCCATTTACGAAAATGCATAACTCGTATTTATTTTATCTTTTCCTTATCAAATTAATAAAGATATCAAAGTGGGCGGAGCCTCGGTTGTTACTGGTCAAACCGTGGACCTAAATATGTTTTCGTGCTATCACAACTAGCTATGAGGTTCGGATTGTCCCAATATCCTCGAGAATAAACGTAAGGGAATGAAATGTTCATCTAAATGTTTCCTTCCTGTTACCGAAACCATTTGTGATGCGGCAACGCCGCCATTCCCCAGCAGTACAGCTGTTTAATTTCGTGAACGTCAAAGAGAATCACAAAATTCCACAGATAAACAAAACAATCAAAAGTTTTTATGTGATTTTCCCGAAACCTGTGATCTTAAATTCCAATTACGATGTCCAGATAATGCGATGTGCGTAGTGTCCACAGTAATTCGATGGAATGCCTCCTTTTAAGGT
Source organism: Aspidapion aeneum (assembly GCA_963576565.1). Lineage (NCBI taxonomy): Eukaryota > Metazoa > Arthropoda > Insecta > Coleoptera > Brentidae > Aspidapion > Aspidapion aeneum. The sequence continues at coordinate 72,009,308 of OY755041.1, read as the reverse complement.
AATTTCCTAGACACTATATAACCTCCAAACCTAGCTCTATAAAATACCCTTAATTTGTGTACAGAGAGACGAGTCGAAGAGCCTTGATTATTTACCTAAGTAAACAAATATGTAACGTTGCCTTAAACGTAAAAATGACACGTTACAAAATGAATCGATGGAATGCACCTAAAACCCTTCGGTGGACAGTTCCACGGTTAATTCCAAATGCACGCAATGTGTGGCCGTACAGACAAACACACAGACATACGATTTGAAAGCTTTACAACCACGGTAACGATGAGGAATCACAAAGAAAGGTCCACAAAAGTCGATAGCTACACTCGAAAAAGGTTTAAGTTGATTGATTCGATGAGCGGGAAGTGAACTCATTATGGGCGGTCTATAGGGTTTAGGGTTGATTCTAAAACATTGCAAACACTTGGATATGGTTCTTTGAATTGCCCGTCTGGCAGATAATATCCAAAATTGCTGTAAAAGCAGATTATGTAATGTTTTAAACCCAGGATGAAGGTATTGTCGATGAGTGGACTCGATACGAAGAGCAGTTAAACGATGGTTACTCGAAAGTAAGACGGGGTGTTTTGCAGAATAAGACAAAAGGTCAGATTTTTGTAATCTGCCTCCGACTCTAATGATATTATTTTCATCAAGAAAAGGTGAAAGTTTTCGAAAAGGTTTCGGTATTGGTTTATCCTTAGATAACGCGGAAAAAAGCTCAGAAAAGCAAGAACCTTGAACGCGTTTGATAAGAAGGTGTAACGCACTTTGCATCTCACCGGTGGTAGGAAAAACAATATTTTCAAAAATAATTTTTTGGTCCCGTGGCTTAGTGGGTTTTTGATAGGAATGGTTTTGAAAAAGGTTAACTATTCGAAGGACATAACAAATGATACGTTGAATTTTTAATATAGATGAATATTTGATAAGAAGCTGATCTAAGAAGTGAACGTCAATTATCGCATTGCAACAGACCTTTGGCTTTTCCTCCAGATTAATATCTCCGAAATCAATCGGAATTTTTGATTTATGAAAATCGGGCCATTCGTTTTCGGGAGACCACAAAAACGACGGTGCGTTCCACCACATGTATGTGAAATGAGCTGTGAAGGGGTGACCCCTCGTAACGCAATATCGGCTGCATTTAAAGCAGAAGGAATGTAGCGTCATGAGTTTGAGGCAATGATTTCTTGGATTCTACTGACTCGATTTCCAACAAAGGTTTGCCAGCGATTAGGAGGGGATGAAAGCCAGTGCAATACGACTCGCGAATCGCAGAAAGTAACGATATTTGTAAAAGTTATTTTTCCTTCATAGCTAGATAAGACAAAATCAATTAATTCGCTTAAAAGAAATGCGCCTAGGAGTTCTAGCCTAGCCAAAGTTTGTGACTTTATAGGCGCGACCCTAGATTTTGCAGATATGAGAGACACAGATATATTGCTTTCCTCTTCTACACGAAAATATTCGACGCCTGCGTAGCCTCGAATTAAAGCGTCACAGAAGCCGATGATTTCACAGGTATTGGTTTTTGACAGTTTGATTTATCTGGGTAATTGAAAATTGGAAAGAAGCGGGAATTCAGAACGAAGTTTGTTCCAAGAGTCGATGATAGAAGAATCTGGTTCTTCGTCCCAGCCTATTTTCGATATCCACAACTGTTGCAAAATAAATTTTGCTTGTAGCAATAAGGGACAAAGAAAACCTAAGGGATCGAAAATTGTTCCTATGATAGATAAAATAGAACATTTGGTTGGGGGTTTGTCCTTCATTCGGCATTGATAAGAAAGAATGTCGTTTTTTGGACGCCATTGAAGTCCTAAAACTTTGATAAAGTGGGGTTCCTCCTTGTCAAAAGAGAGAGGCATTTGACGATCGGATTCTGGCAATGTTGCCAATATCTCAGGACAATTGCTTGCCCATTTTTTAAGTTCAAATCCTCCCGACTTCAACAAATCATTGAGTTCCGTTTGAAGGGAAAGAGCTTCAGAAAGCGAAGGGCTAGTTCCCAAGATATCGTCGATATAGATTGACGTTTTTAGAACAGTACTAGCTATAGGAAAACGTTCCTTTTCTCTCTCTGCCAGCTCATTTAAGGTACGCATGGCTAGAAAAGGTGAGCATGTCATGCCAAAAGTGACAGTAGAAAGTTCCCACACTGAAAGTGGATCCTGTGGAGAAAACCTCCACAATATCCTTTGATAAGGACGGTGATAAGGATTGATAAGGGCTTGACGGAACATCTGTTTGATATCAGCAATGTAGGCAATAGGATTAAGACGAAACGTAAGGAGTAAAGAAGCAATATCTTTTTGAAGTTTCGGTCCAGATAACAACGTGTCATTGAGACTAATATTCTTTGGGGTGACTGCCGAACAATCCCAGACTACCCTTAATTTTGTACTTAAGCTTTCCGGCTTTATTACGCAATGATGTGCAAAAAAACATGATACGTCGACTTTTGGTTGACTAGGTAAAACTAAACTCATATGATTAGAATCGATATAGTCTTGCATGAAACTTGAATAGGCAGTGTACAGATCAGGAATTTTGATTAATCTATTTTCTAGAAGTAAAAATCTACGATAAGCTTGCGGATAAGTATTTCCTAGGTCAGGGTTTATGTTATCTTTAAACGGAAGATCTACCATGAATCTACCGCTCGGTTGCCGTACGACACTCGCAGTAAAAATTGATTCCGCTTGTTTTTCTTCCTTTGATAAGATTTGTTTTTTAGACAAATGTTCGATTTCCCAAAACCTAGGGATAATGACCTCTAACGGAGGTGAATGACTCGTTATGAACCTACTTCGTCCACTTTTCCCATGACGACCCAGCCAAAGATGGTTTCAAGGGCTGAAGGCTGCCCTACCTGTCCAAGAACCCTGCCCTCCTTGAATATCTGTGCGAATAGCTCGCAACCAATAATTAGGTCCACAGGTCTAGATTTGAAATAAGATGGGTCGGCAAGTTTAAGGTTTTCCAAGGTTTTTCCACTGATTATCGTTCAAAGTGAATGTAGGCATATTGGAACATAATTGTGGAACGACAATTGCTTCGAAATTAAGTAAAGGAGTGACCTGTCCTTGTGGCTTAATGTGACATTGAACGAGCCCTTTGGAAGTAAGAGAAGACATTTGATTTAATCCGAATATTTCAGTGGTGTAACTTCGCCTAGGAAGATTAAGACGCTGAATACATTTTTTACTGATGAATCCTGTCTGTGATCCAGAATCAAGCAGTGCCCTTACAGGTTGAAAATTTCCGCAACCGTCCATAACACCTATTATGGCGGTGCATAAAAGAAAGGTACCTGAAGGTCCTGAGGTATTTAATGACACATGAAGATTATTGACAGGTGGTGTGTGAATGACAGGACTAGTATCTTGGCTTCCAGACTCTTGATTAGTTTCTAAGATATGAGTTAAAGTGTGGTGCCTTTTACTATTGCAAGTCCTGCATGAATATTTTGATTTGCACAAATCTACCCCATGCGAGGGATGAAAACACGCTAGACATAATTTTTTCTGCTTGACGAAAAATAGGCGATCGATAGGTGAGAGGTCAAGAAATGTTTGACATTTCGAAAGCTCGTGACCTTGATTACACCGGAGACATTTTATTCCCGTACTTGAATTAGTTGAGGCGCCAGCCAGTCCTATAAAAGGCGAATTGGATGATTTATAGGTAGGCTTTTGCCCAAACTGATTTTGCATAGAATTTGAATTTTGATAGGTAGGCTTTTGCCCAAACTGATTTTGCATAGAATTTGATTTTTGATAGGTAGGCACCTTTTTGGGTGCTGTTGATTGAGGAAGTGATTCCAAACTTTACATCTTTTTTCTAGAAATTGAAAAAGTGACTGAAAAGTGGGAATTTCTGTATTAGTATTGGCGTGACTCATTTCGAAATTTGAACGCGTCGGAATATCCAATTTTTCTAACAAAATGAAAAATATAATAAAGTCCAAACTGTCAACGTCAAATCTAAGTGATTTTAAAATTTCTAGGGATTCTGAAAAGGTGTCAATTAAATTACGCAATTCTTTAGCTGACTCGTTTTTTAAGGTAGAGTTCATAATTGTGCTTAAAGCATCATTTGCGAGGTCTCGCTTGTTTTGATATCTATTGACTAATTTGTCGTAAGCAATTTTATAATTTTGATCAGATAAGCTAATCCCTGATATCAATTTTAAAGGCTCATCCTCGAGATATGAAAATAATTATTAAAATATAAGTTTGCGAACGTTACTTAGACTTTGATTTTGATCTATAATGTTATTAAAAAGATCGAAAAAGCTTGGCCATAATTTTTTATTACCTCGAAATATGGGAATACCTAACTCTTTAAGTTTTAGAGTTTCGTTTTGTCGAACATATGATCCCGAAAAGGATGGGGCCTCAACCGGAAATATTTCAGCGTAAACCCCTTTACACGCATAAAAATATTTACGAGCTTCTGAAAGGATCGCATCCTGCGTTTTAAACTCCTCGTCGTCCGAGTCGTCTATCAACATAATGACATCATTATGTGCCAACATGCATTTATCGAAAGTTTCATCCAAGTCGGAATACCTCACTTGAAACTCGTTTCTCGCTTTTGCGTCCGTTGCCGCGGTCTTTGAAAACACATAACACTCGGTAATCGCCGATAACAAACCCTTGCGTTTTTGCACGGCTTTTTTGATATACATGATTTTACCTTTGAAATGACGAAATTGTCGGTAAATATACAATTAACGCTAAATTAATGCTTCTGAAATAGAAAAATGACGAATTGTCGAAAATATGCACTAATTTATCGCAATTGATGAAAATTGTTTTAAATATCGAAATGATATGGAACACATCTAATCACAGAAATGTCGGTAAATATACAATTAACGCTAAATTAATGCTTCTGAAATAGAAAAATGACGAATTGTCGAAAATATGCACTGATTTATCGCAATTGATGAAAATTGTTTTAAATATCGAAATGATATGGAACACATCTATTCACTGAAATTGTGCTTGTTTGTTTTGATTGCTTCTCGATTTTTGTTTACTGAATGACCACGTGGTAGACCCTGCGTTACCATAGCAGCGGACCGAAAATAGGTGAACTGCGCCGATACCGAAGGTCGAGCGACAATCTCTCTCGGTTCAATACGATTGGCAAAATTCAAGGCCGTATGATCTCGGCGAAAATGTGAAAATTAAATGGCCGACTTATTAATTCCGTCGTATGGAGTAAATTTAAATAATTCGTGTCGAAGGAACACTTATGTTTGCCCGCAGGTAGAAAAACGATAACTGCAGTGGACTGTATATATTTTAATTAATGAAAGCGCGAACAAACATAAATATATTGATATGAAATCACGAAATAATTAAAAGTCCATAGGTTAATTGTTGGTACCACACAACGGAAATCAGAAACAAAGCACTCACCAGTTTGCAGCCAATTTCTCCACGTACCAGGGGCCCCTTTCTGGATCTAATGATGGCACCACGTAGCTGAAGGGCTGAAGTTTCTAGTTCTATGCTTCAGTACACCAAAATCGAGCACTTTTAAGTGTCGAAATTTGAAATAGTTGGAGAAAGAAATTAACACGCCATTTTCTCGAGGCGGTAGAAAAAGGATCTCTCCGATTCTTGGTGCGCATGTCCAAATGCGCGAAAAATGTACTCTGTCCGTCATCCAATTGTGTGGTTTTAACATTTACAAACAACCGCGAAATTTAGCGGGAGCTAACAGTGAGGTACTAATATTTTTTTATTATTTAAAAAAATATTTGCTAATATCTCAAAAACTATGGCTCTAAGCTATTTTTGCAAATGATGTGAAAAGAAAAGTCCGAAGTTCCTTCACAAGAATTTTTATTAAGTTATAAATTTTCAGCCTATACTTCCCAACTAGTTTCGAACCTCAAAAGTTCATCCTCAGGGGTACAATAAAGATGAAAAATCTAACAATAAAGAGAATATTCTTTTGTAAAAAGATTTTAGGTACGTAAAAGTTGGGTAGACTTACCATAAAGTAAAGATTACATACAAATGCCGGACTCCAAAAGTTTCTGCAACAGTGCACAGCATTAAACGATAAAAATTTGTAAAAGAGACATCAATACTTTAAACGTTAATTTTAAAAAATAACATCATTTGTTAAAAAAAAATTAATTTAATTAAATTAATAATTTAAAGTTTTTTTATACGGTTACGGAGGTTTTGTTTTGTTTGTTTAGCTTAGCAAGAGTATAGATTTGGTTGGTTGACAGGTAGGTCAAAGGCACACAATAAAAGGACTGGGTAAATTGAAAATTGAATATCGATGGTTAAGCGCACAAAAGTGATTTTTTTTTGCATATGGACTTTTGAATGCTAAATTACTAATCAAATCCCGAATTTTCATGTGCACTCATTATGCTTAGTCCAAAAGAAGAATTTAATTGTTACTTATATCAAGCATGTTTTTGTATCTATTTAAATATCATAAATGTGTTAACTGTATATTTTTATTTACAGTCAAAGTTTATTTTTCCAATACTGAAAAATTACTGATTTTGCACTTACAACATTTGTGCGCTTAACCATCGATATGTTGTTTATGGGATTTAAGGTTAGTAGAGATGACGCTGTCAGAAAATTTATTATTCAAAATTACTAAGGGGAACTTGAAAATATTTAAAAATTAACAAAAATGGTAATGAGTCATTTAAGAAATAGGCAACGGTTAAAAAATTTAAGGAATATAACAGAAATGATATTGTCACTTAAATAAGTTAACATGGGCTTCCTTATAGTGGTTTAAGACTTGGTCGTTCTCAATTTTGCAAAGTATGTCCATAGCCTAATTTAATAATATAAGAACCATATAATTCACAAAAACTGTGAATTTGCATGCCTGTCAAATACAGCAAACGTCAGGATTCAAAATTTCGTAAATGCGAACACAATTTATTTTATATATCAATTACTAATGGTCTAAAAGAGTTGGGAAAATTATAATAATACACCCTGTACAGTGTTGGCCAAAATAACAGTTCCCTAAAATTTTGTGTAAATCTGATTCTGCTCCAACTATGAAAAAATTAGAAGTTAAAAAAAAACTCCAGTCTATTTCTCAGTTAACGAGTTATGAAGATTTTCTCAATAATTTTTTTAGCCTTTTTAGTACATTAAAAATTGTTTGTTTAATGGAACCTAATAGAACTTTCAGATGTTGTGCTCTTACGAATCGTACAAGTCATTTTTATCTAAATTTACACACAATAAGGTTTTTTTGTAGCTTAAAAAGGTTTTTTGTAGTTTTATTTTTTAACCGTAACAAAAAGGCGCTAAAAATGTTGTGGAACAAATCGCCATCACTCGTGGACTGAGATATATATTGAAGTTTTCAAATGAACCACTAGTTTTTTCATACTTGCAGCAGGATAAGATTTTCATACAGTTTTGGGGCATTCTCATTCTTTATCAAAACATGCTTTTCCTATCCAATTTATTGGATATTTGTGTTGCCACATGTGTCATACTGAAGCCTAGATAAAAAACATGTTTTTATTGGCTATCCTATCCAGATAAACCAAAGAAGTATCTTCTTTTAGTTTCTTATATAAGAACTAAGGACACTCATCGTAAAGGCAAGCTTTATAAAGCTTGCTTGACGATGAGTGACCTTAATAAGAACAGTTATATATAGTTTGCTATAATGTTTCGTAACTCATAAATTTTCAATTAAATAGTTAATAACTTCATTCAAAATGTCTTCTCTTCTATATGCGATAAGCCCTTCCTGATTACATTTTTGGTCTAAAACTTTGTATGTTATTTCGCTTTTTAAGTTTTCTTCCACAGCTTTTTTGTAGGAGATAATATTACCTCCTAGGGACCTAAAATAAAAATCGTTTTGGATTAGCATTGGATTAGATGAGATTAAACAAATTGAAATGGAAAAAAACGTCTTTTGTTTTATAAAACTTTATTTATTAGTAAATTGAAAAAAAAAATATTGTCGTTTTTTTTTAAACTTGGTTATCTCTACCTCTAGGGTTGGGTAAGAAACGTCTTGACCTATTATTAGGGCAAAGTGGTTAGTGATGCTCCACGTTTGTTTTTTAAAAATTTTTTGATTAGTAAATTAAAGAAATAATAAAAATATTGTCATACTCGATTTTTTTTTTAGGTTGGTTATCTCTAAATCTAGGATTGGGTAAGATGCCCCTCACGTAGTGGTAGTGATAACCTATACGTTTTTATATAAATGTTGTTGAAGGTAAAGTCCTTGCCATAGGCAGTTACACTTTTGTGACATTTCCAACCTCTTCATTTATCATATGCAGACTAAGAGCAACAAAAAAATCTAAAAAATGGCATGTCTTTGAGTTATTTTTATCTGTGCGTGATATTTGTCAACCTACAGTCAGGATCTTTTTTACCTTTAATTTTATACCAACATGATATATTTTACTTTTTAAAATATTTCTGGTTTGGAAATATGTTTATTTCATGTCAAAGTCACAAAAGTGTAACTGCGTATGGCAAGGACTATACCCAAGTGTGAGCTGCTAAATTAGTGGCTAATAGCCCGGATGGCTACCATTAAAGTTTCCTCTGCCCCGTTACCTCTTTGAGGTCTTTTATAGAAAGAAATAATTATGATATTCCTTAAAAAAAAAAGAAATGTATTGGCCATCACTACCTAACTATGATAGGGTCACCTCTACCATTAAGTTATAAACGATGACCTATGAGTGCAGTTTCAAGAAACGAACAATTTTTTGAGGTTAGAATATTGTAACGTATGCAATTAGGTCTTAAAGCTTAAATATTGATGCCTCTAAAAACAAGACACCATGTATGGTAGTAAAAAAAACTCACCTTTAAAAAAATATTATAAAATCTTGTAAAAAATAAGGAATTTCCAGCAGACCAACACATTATATTCACTAAAGACAAACAGCTTACCGGAAAGGGAGAATCTGCACCATCGTACGAATGTTTAGTTTCGAATAAAAACTGTTGGCCATTTCTAGCGCCGGCGCGCCGAGTAGGGGCATATCTACCAACTTTACCCTATTATGTGTTTGGTTAGTACCGAAATAGTTATCGATTTTTAAAACATTTTTTGAGTTGTTTCGTTAGCCTAAAAATACCTTAAACTGGGAACCTTCAAAATGTAGTCATTGCTTTTTTCACAGACCACAACATAAAAAGCAATGACACGAATGGTTATCCTACCCTAACCTAAAAACCCGTATATATGACATATTTTAAAGAAATAAGACACAGCAAACCCATTAAAGTAACTGACTAACTAACTCCAGTAGCGTAGGGTAAAACCCCACATCTATAAATGTATATATCAAAAATTTTATACAAATATTTTCGAACAAGTTTACTAATAATGCACATGTAAGTGACATAATCATTAAGCAACATATAAAAAAAACACGTTTGTCGGTCACCCCCGGTATATGGATTGTCAAAACTCCCTAATTTTTATTTTCCGACGATTATGAATTAACAAGGACGGAAGGTGCGTCTGTCTCTAAACAATGCTAGAGTATAGAGGACCTATTTCCCTTCTTTGATTTGACATAAATAAATTTGATTTTTATAGGTTTGTCGCATCTCTATTTCTTTAAAATATGTCTACCTTAATATAGCTTGGAGTGCACAGGTGTCCCAAAAATAGGAGGTAGACTTTGATAGGATATAGATGTCCGCCAAGCCTAGGATAACTGTTAAGATTTTATAGCCTGCTCCACAAGATTCTATTACATCAAATCCTAAAAAGTAGGAAAAATGTCTGAAATGTTTTGAAATCGGAGCAACTTTTTTTTGTAATTTTTGACACGATCACCATAGCTACAATACTATAGTTATAGTATGCGTGTGAGCCAAAATAACAAAAGAGTATAGCATCTATTAAAAATACAATGCTGCTAATTAATCGAAAATTCACAAAAAAAACTATACATTTTTTAAAAGAATTGTAGCGTAATTAAGAAATAGCTTAAAAACTCAATAATTTTAATGAATTTTTGCCTAAAAATGATGTTTTGAAATCAGTATTTTGATATATCCAATCAAAGAAATTTAAATGTTTTTGTATCCACTCCATAGTCGTAATTTTTAAAGTTTTAATCCTTAAATGAAGTGCTTTTTTAGTTTAATAATTATATACAAAAAAATTGACTCAAACTGAACTAAAATTTTGTTGCAATCGGTGCAGTAGTTTCAAAGCTTTTGTAAAATGTAAGGAATTTTAACAATTTTGCCTTTTTTGAGTGATACCATTTACTTTTAATTTTTTTAAAATATTTGTTTTAGAAGTCACTGACACAACAGTACTTATTTAAGAAAATTGTACATCAACAATACAAAAACCCATGCTAGGTGTACAATTATATAGTTTAAAAGTTATAAAGTTTTCAGATTTTTAACTTAATAAAAAGTGCCCTTAAGGCGGTTTCATTTGTGACAAACTGTCTTCAAATAACTTAATTATTAAAATAATTTTGTGGATAACAGTGTAATGTTTTTCTTGTTTACTAAACAAGCTCCGCTGGGAGAAAGGGCATATGCTACTTTTTGATACATTATCCTATAAGATTTTTCTTGTAGTAAAAGATGTATCATATATTAGATTTATATTACCTGATTTTTTTAATTTCGTCTTGATACAGTCTGACTCCGTACTGCTTAAAACGATTATTTTTTGGTCTGAGTTTTTTGCAGTAGTATTACAGGAAGACAGTAAATGTTCTGGACTAGTGGAGACTCCCCAGTTGCAATGGAAGCTATAAAAACAAATTGTTTGTTATTTTTTTTGGAGTTGGCCTTATCTACAGTCTAGTGATTTACAATGCAAGTAGGCCCCGTGCTTAGTTTAAAGTACTGCCATACATTTAACAAACCTATAAATGCTAATTCTTTAAGCGGCCCTCACGAACAGTATAACTGACTGACAGTATTTGTATACCTTTGTTTTTTGAAAGTTATACATTATATTTTTAAAGACTTAGGCTAGATCCACAGTTTCACTTGCCGCTCACTTCTATTTCCTTCTTTCTCTAATAGAAAGAGATAAAGATACAATTTATATTTCCATCTTTTTCTACTAGAGAAAGATGGAAATAGAAATGAGCGGCAAGAAGAAAAGAAACTGTGGATTAGGCCTTAGTAGTAGTACTAGTAGTGGTGGGGAGACCATTTTTGGTCTAGCGACTGGGCACACGGCGCGCCCTTTTCGCAAACCCCGATTTGTCCGTACACCATCACAAAAAAAAAGCTTCGGTTCGGTCTGCCGGGCTGACCAGAAGCCCAACTGCAATGATAAAGTCGGGAACTATGTTTTGTCTTTATATTGATCACGTATTGATCACGTCCGAAAAATTTTGAGTTTACAGTAGTTGCGTTATGTGCGAAGAGATGGCGCTGGATGCAGAAATTTTGGTCGGGCGGGATCGATTCAAAAAGGACCAATATACAATACGTCCGAAAATTAAAAGATTTCAAAAGGGCCAGTAAAAATTTTTGCGAATTTTTGTTCCTTTTAAAAATCATTTTATTTTTCAGTCGCATTGTAATCAAGACAGAAAATTAACCTTTTTTATGTTAAAATTATGTCTGAGTTGGTCCTTTTTACAAAACCTTTTTTTTTTCTATATTATTATAAAAGGTTGGGTAAAAAGACAAAGGAAATAATTATATACATAATTTATTAAAAAAACAGAATAACTGAAAGGTGGAGGAGACAGTTTTAAAGTTATTAATTAAATTGAAATGTGTAAAAATACTTAGATCTAGATCTCTTTTGTTTTGCTTCCCATTTGTCAAAAGCTGATTCCTTAAGATAATGTCATTGGCATCACCTGCTTCATAGTCAAGGTTCATTTCATCCTTTTCTGAAAATAAAAAAGTTGTAATTAGTAAAAATGCCCCTGTGAACAGTATTTAAATGTTATTATAGAAGATTTTTTTAGGAAAATTTGACCCGCTTATTATGTGTCTTATACAAAATATGAATAGTTCCATAAAAACTTCCAACAATTCTCATGTGCCAAAATCATGAGAATTTACAAGATGTAATAGAAATTTTATGTTTGTGAAACATATCTTTTAAATCTGTTACTTTTGTGAATTGTGAAGAATCATAAACCAAACATATAGTATCTACTAACAAGATAAGATTGTATTGATTTTTCCCGAGGTTTTTCCAGAATTGTGAACCAGTTTTTAGGCAGGATAGTTTTAAATCTTAAACTTATTTTAGTCTTAACTGTTTCTCTTTATCTTATCAAAGTAACAGTAATAGGGATCGCTAAAGAGCTGGGCAGATTTAGTTGTAAAGCATATAACTACTAGTACCTAATTAAAACTAATAATTACTAGTAGTTATTAGTTAATTAAGTGGACTATATTTTTTACTACAAAAGGTACTTACAAAGTAGGTTAATATTTATAAAAAAGTAGCTAAAAATAATTGAATATAACTACTTGGAGAAAAAAAAAGTTACTTTTGTAGGATGTCCCAGATTAAGTGTGCACTATATTGCGAACTTCACTTTTATTGGGGCTACAAGTTTAGACCAGTGGTGCATAGGAACCTTTCTGTTTACAAAATTATTTGCTGTCATCTTGTGTAAAAATATACAGGGTTTTCCTTAAAAAACACCGACCTCCAATTAATAGTGATGTTAGCTGTGTGCTAACATAATCTAGTTGCTAACATAATCTAGTACACCCAGTATAAATTAAGAATAAATTTATGCAAAAAATTAGGACTTGGAAGATTGACAATAAGGTAACCTTACAGCAAAATTTCAATAATTACTTATTTGTTTAATTGTATAATTCCGATGCCATGTCATTTCAAAACCAAATTGCTACATACTAGGCTTACCTGCATTGTAAAGTACATCTTTTTTAGACCAAAAATCATCTATTATGAAGCCTTATGAATTTTTCTTTGCTTACCGATAAATAACACGAACAACTAAGTTTTTTATGAAATTTCACAAAAATAACAACCAAAAGTAACAAAACACTCCGTTTAGGATGCCATTAAATTTGTTTGACTGTCACGTCACGTCAACAATCTGTGACGCAAGGCGATCAATAGTTTAAGCTATGCTGGTTGCCAGACCACTGCAAGATGTGTAGAATTCAACGTCAGCGCCATCTGTCTGATCACCGCTATATAAACTCCCGATTTAAACTTAGGTTTAAAAGCCTCCATTAGAGAAAAACAGCTGCTACACCATATACCAAACTGATGCACGTACCCCTTAGAATGCAAGCTTTCTTTCTCTGAGAGGACTGAATTTTGCCTGACTTCTCTTTGTCGAGGGCAGGGATCTTTATATTGCGTCGCAAGTATACACAGTGGACGCACGCTTTTACACCCCTTCCGAAAAGTGGTCCTGCTACATGTTAGACTTTCATCTACCTAAAATCGCTATCGTCCCAGCAGAACTTGGTTATAGACGATAGACTTTTTTCCTTTTCAGCGCAACAGTCGCGGTCGTCGTGAATTGACTTTAAGAGAATTTTGCTGGCGCCGTCCTGGTAACTGTAGCAGGCTCCTGGGCTGTTGGCTCCTGGACTACACCTGCTTATATTCTCGATGTACAAGGTCAACTTATGTTTTTGTCTGCATGTGTATCGCACACCATTTAGATGTCGACTGTTGAACTCTGAAACGGAATTGCGCGGCAGAGCTATGTGATTTTTTTTCTTTTTGCGTCTATATTTGAAATGCGAACCTGGCATCTTCTGCATGTGATGCCGACGACCATACCACTGGACTACCCTACCGCACGAATCAGTCCTTAGCTATATAAAAAATCTGTTAGTACCTAATACTAATTGAATGAGGGCCCGTTTCCTGCATGATGACCTAACCTTATTTTTTGAGGTGTGAATTTCACACCCCGCACAATAATAGATTTTTTCATTGTCATTTTGAGGGTAAGAGATTAGCATTTATACCAATTTTGTTAGATAATTTCCGGTTCTACTCTTCACCAACCACGTGGTTAGTAGAAACATTGTCCAATTTGAGTAAAAGTGTTTTTGCTAGTTATTTCTAGAGTCCCTGTATGTGACATATTGCAATATCTGTCACATACTAGTTATTTCAAATTCTTTTAGGCGATAATTGTAAATGTACCTTTTTGAGTTTTTTGCTGCAAAGGGCTGATTTACCACACCTATAATAGGGTGACCGCTGTCTACATTAAACACTCCTATTAAAATCGTTACACATTTAAGTCCAGAAAGGTAGATGCCACTACGACAGCCCTTTTGTTTACCATTTATATACTCTGCTGTAGCATCTGAAAATAAATTAAAACGAATTGTTGTGTGAAATTTTATGTAAATAGTTATTATTATGTTATGCTAAATTATATGTAAATAGTTTTCTCACATTATCAAATGAATTATAAAACACTATTTATTAAAAAAGTGTAATTCTTGGTTATTATTGTTTAAGGGGTCTTTCCACATACTAAAGCGAGTTAAAACCATTAATAGAAAATGATTGATGATGATTCAAATGAACCCCAACGTATACCTTGGATAAAAAAGTAGACGCTTTTAATAAAACTTGAAACTGCTTTGCAATGACGTTGACAATTTGTTAATGCGATGTTTTTTGTCAAAATTGTGGTTAATTTTTATGTTTGATTTAAATTTAACAAAATCCGAACTTGTCCGCTCGCTTGTAACAATTATTTATAGAGGTTCTTTCCCAGTACCGATGTGTATAAGTACGCGGGTCAATCATATTGCCGTTGATCAGACTTTATTAATTGCACGGTTCAAATTATTGTTAAAGTCTAAAGACAGTATTCGTTCGATCGCAGTTCGGTACGGTTGTATTGCATCGTACCTCCATAATGGTGCTAACGAGGTAAAGTCGACGTTTGTTTTGTTTATAATAAACCGCGCGCGCGTAAAAACTGTGTTAAATATCTATAAAAAATGTTTATTATAAATAATATATCATGTTTAAAAGCAAAAAATCACCTGTGAAGCTTGTGTTAAAAATTAGCGAAAAGCCCAAACAAAATCAAGAAAAAATGGATAATGCCGAATTATTTCAGGATAGCCATGCTAGAACACAAATTGTTTATATAGCGAATGGAAAAAATCCCAAAACGAAAAAAAATCACTTAGTGTACAAGTGGATTATTTCCAAAGTCAACTGGAAAGTATGCAAAAAAATTTTGCAGATTTAGAGACAAAAGTCACTAAAAAAGAAGAGTCTGACATGGACTACATTACTGATGAGGACGATCTGGCAAGAGAAACTGATTGGATCAGACAAAAAGGAAAAGGTTGGAAAAAATGTCGAATGGATACTTCACTCTCACCACCACAAAAAAGCTCGGGCAATGGAGAGCCCTCCAATAAAACACAAAATGAAGAACCCCCTACTAAGTTTAAAAAAGCTCCATTACCTCCACCGTTTATGGTAAATGGCGTAAATAATTTTAATGATATTTTTGAAAAGTTAAATATCATACAAGGAGTTAAAATAAAAGTTTTAAATAACGAAAATATTAAAATAAATGTACAACACGCAGACAGCTATCGGCTGGTTACTAAAATGCTTAATGAAATAAAGCATCAATGGCACTCATTCGAAAACAAACAAATAAGGCCAATTAGGGTAATATCGAATAGGCTACACTTCTCATGTGACCCACAAAAAATTGTAGCTGATCTACAAAAAAAGGTTTTAAGGCACTGGAAGCCAGCAACAAACTGAAATGGAGAACAAGACAACCTCTTAACATGTTTATGCTCACATTTAGCCACGATGAAGGTATCAACAAAATTTTTGAAATTTCCAGTATCCTTGGGATTGAAGTGGGAATAAAAGCACTAAAAACCTCAAAATTAGCATATAGATGTCAATCAAATGGACACGCAAAAATATTGCGCTAAAGAACCACGTTGCGTAAAATGCACGGGGAAACATCTTACTGTAGAATGCCCCAAACCAAAAGAATCTGAGCCAAAATGCATCCACTGTCAGTAGTCAAAATACTATGGAACAAACACTACAATTAATTTTGGAGAAATTGAACAAACTTGATGAGCGATTAACTAAACTAGAAAGTAACAATAACGGAGCTACCAATATGCCTCAAAATGGTCAGTAATCTTAGAATTCTAGCTTGGAATGCCAATGGTCTCTTGCAACATCAGCAAGACTTGCAAGTTATTCTAGACATAGAAAAAATTGACGTCTGTCTTGTGTCAGAAACGCATTTCACTAACCAGTCTCACATTAAATTTAAAGGTTATAAAGTGTATCATACAACTCACCCTAGCAATACTGCACATGGGGGAAGTGCTGTAATAATTAAAGAAAATATATCAAACTATGAGGAGATGGGATATAAAACCATAGAGATTCAAGCTACATTAGTAAGTGTAAAAACCAAAACATATACACTAGTCATAAGTGCTGTCTATATACCACCAAGGCACTTACTAAAGAAAAATCAATATCTAAATTTTCTCAGAAAATTAGGAAACCGTTTTATAATTGGAGGTGACTTTAATGCAAAAAATACCTACTGGGGATCTAGACTGACGAATTCTAAAGGAAAATAACTTTTGCAAGCTATTAGTCATTATCAATGTGAGCCGATATCAACTGGTAAGCCCACATACTATCCAACAGATCCAGGAAAAATTCCAGATCTAATTGAGTTTTTTATAGTCAAAAATATATCTTTAAGTTTTGTAGATATAAAAGAAAGTTTTGATTTACACTCAGATCATTCACCTATTATTCTAACTCTTAGTAAAAACATAATAAAGAAAGAAGCAAATATCTCACTAGTTAATAAACTGACTGACTGGATTAGTTTTAAACAAAGTCTGTCAGAAGAAATAAACTTATCAGTACAAATATTTAACAAGCAGCTTGGGAAAACAGTCCACAACCAAACAGAATTTTTAAGGGAAAAAACTATCCAAAGGAAATTAGAGACCTTATATTCGAAAAAAGGAAACCAAGAAGAAAGTGGCAGCAAAGCCGTGATCCTCGGGACAAAACAAATCTCAACAACATGACGCAGCGCATTAGGCTATAAATTTTAGTAATAAAAAATGAATCTATTAACCATTTTCTTAATGAACTTAGAGATGATAAAAATACCGACTATTCTCTTTGGAAAGCAACCAAAGATTTTAGAAGACCAATTATCCAAATTCCACCCATACGAAAATCTAACAACCAGTGGGCAAGGAGTAACGAAGAAAAAGCAGATATTTTTGCAAGTCATTTAGAAAAAACATTTCAGCCCCACAAAACACCGGATGAAAACTTTCATTTAAATGAACCTCATCAAATCGAAGACCATATTAAGCTTACATCACTAAAAGAAATATTAACAGAAATCAAAAATATTAATTCGAAAAAAGCCCCAGGGTATGATCTTATTAACGGGGTAGTCATAAAACAACTACCCAAAAAAGCTATCGTAAAACTATGCAATCTAATTAATGCGTCCTTTAGGCTTAGATATGTACCTAAACTGTGGAAAGTTGCAGGAGTTATCATGATTCCCAAACCGGGAAAACCACTCCATGACGTGTCATCTTACAGGCCAATATCTTTGCTGCCAATTATATCCAAGCTCTATGAAAAATTATTGCTTAAAAGAATAAAACCCATCATAGGAAGACAAGAAATTATTCCATCTCATCAATTTGGTTTTCAAGACAAACATTTCACGACAGATCAAGTACACAGAATTACTAATATAATAGAAAAAGCACTAGAAGAGGGAAAAGTTTGTCCTGCAGTTTTTCTAGATGTAGCACAAGTATTTGACAAAGTGTGGCATGAAGGCCTTAATTTTAAACTAAAACGGTTTCTGCCAAAACAATATTCGGATATTTCGGAATCATACATATCTGGTAGACATTTTAGAGTAAAACAGGAAGACTCATACTCAAATTTAAGAGAAATTCAAGCAGGCGTGCCCCAGGGTAGCGTACTAGGCCCTTATCTATACTTATTATTCACTTGTAATATCCCAAAGCCAGAAAATTGTCATTTAGCAACATTTGCCGATGATACTGGTTTATTGACGGTAGAAAAATCTATTGAAAAATGCATAGAAAAACTTCAGGATGCTGTCACCGATGTTCATAGTTGGACCTCAAAGTGGCGAATAAAATTAAATGAAACCAAATCAATTCATGTTGATTTTACAAACAAAAATATAAAGCACATACAAATAACAATTAACAACATTCCCGTACCATATTCAAATCAGGCAAAATATCTCGGTAAAGCACATGCTAAGAAAAAAAAAAGAAATTGAGATAAAGTATAGAAAAATGAACTGGCTAATTGGAAGGAAGTCCAATTTAACAATTCATAATAAGTTACTGCTTTATAGACAAATACTGAAACCAGTATGGACATATGGTATTCAACTATGGGGTTGTGCTAAAGAAAGTAACATTCTAGTTTTACAGAGATTTCAAAATAAAGTATTAAGAAACATTGTGAATGCAACTTGGTACGTTCGAAATAGTGACCTTCATCGAGATCTAAAAATTGAAACTGTAGCAGAGACTATAAAAAAGTACGCACAAAGCCATGAAGATAGACTCCATCGGCATGTGAATGTTCTTCAGCTTCTAGATAATACTATGCTAGTTCGAAGACTAAAAAGAGTGAAGCCGTTTGAGCTAGTAAACTAAGTGAATTACATAAAACAAAATAATGCTATAAACACAACACAATTGTGAGTTACAGACTAAACATAGCGGGGAGAACTGTTGAGTGAACCCTAAGTTTAAATCTGACTTTTCTAGTAAATTAAGTTAAAACAAAATTGCTAATTAGTCTTACTGACTAGATTTTAATACAATAAACACAGTGTGTTTGACAAATAAAAAAAAAGTCTAAAGTCGGGTTTCCACCAAACGAACAGTTGAGTTTGTGTTTTATTTGTGTTTTCTAGTTTCCGAAAAACAAAAACAAATTGAAGACAAACCCAAAACTCTTGTTTTTATCAAGCGGACTAGGTTTTGTTTGAGTTTTGTTTTTGTTTTCGATTCTTTTCCACTGGTAGTCGCTAGTCAGAACACATATTTTTCGATTCAACCATTTGGGTGTGAAATAGGTTTTAATTTTTTTGTAATTCCTTCTTTCACGTTGATATTGTGAAGTTATATTTTTTATTTTTCTTTCTATTTCCATCCAATTTGTGTTAAACAACTGGGCAATTTCTTTGTAAGAATCCATTTTTTTATTCTATTTTTATGGCTGTAATCCTTTGGGTCCCACAAATTTCTATCTTCCCCCAAGGCATCAATCAAGGTACTAATTTCTTCAGTGGTCCACTGTTTTTTTGGGAGTTTACCACTTTCAGACATGACCTGGAATTTCTGGAAAAAACAATTTACTTGTAGGTATATCTTATAAATTTATCGAGCGTTTGGCAACAAATTTCTTAAAATACTTATATTTACTTACCTATCAATTTGGTACAAAAGTGTCATCTGTCACTGATTGAGGATGTCATACAACTGATCACTCCCACTAACCGTGACGTCATTTGGTCTAATTTCAGTTCGTGACTAGTAACTTCGAGAAAAAAAGGCTTTCAATTGGCTAATTGTTCCGTGTTTATACAACAAAACAAAAATATTTCTAAATCTAATTTTAACTAGGATTGATCAGATATGAATGAAATTTAAAAATAAACAAATATCTGGGTTTTTTAGGAACATATGTATTCCGGCTGAACGCAGATTATCATTTTAAAATTTTTAATATTTTTTTACTTTTTTAGTCATCTTACCTATTGGATCTATCCAGATTGCCAATTTATTAATATCAATTTCAAAATTTTGTTCAGGTATCTTCGTGCTAACATTTTCTATGTCCACATTTTTAAAAACTTCTACTGCTAAAATATCTGCGGTTTCTTGGTCCCCATTCAATACTTTACTGACTAGATTCGCGGTATTTTCCTGAGTGTCTTGAATTTCTACTATAATTTTTTCGCCTAATTTATTGCAAAATTCGTTTGATTCTTCACCAAAAATTTTGTTGGATATTTCTGGAAACTAAAAACAGAAATCAAATTCATGGACTAATGCAATTAACTTGTGTAAAGGAAAATAGTAATAATAGTATGAAAAAACTATTGGAAACAAAAGGAATTATGCCGTAGAAAATTAGGCAAAGATGGGGTAAACTTTTAGGTATGGATAATGGTTTTTCACGATTTCCACAAAAACTAGACCTTATATTGAAATAAGTTAATAATATAACAGTTATAGGCACGGATTTCTTCACCTCAAAATGAATAGCTGACATTTAGCTAAGAATCACTGCAGCATTTTTTTCACATTCTGGTTTTTTGGTTTGCGCTGTTTGCATCACTGAAATAAAAGCAGCGCGTCGTTTTTTGACAAGTTTGACTTATCTTCGCTAGGGTTTGCCGGTTTGGACATCCGAGCTTTCGATGTCTTATCACCGAGGTGCCACCATAGTAGAACCTCGCAGCCAGCCAACCGCTGAGCTCCATTTTCGTATATTCTGGAGTTCAATTATTTATTTTGGTAACTAATTTTAACGGATTTTCCGAAAAGTTTTCTTTGTATGTGTGCTAAATGGTAGCAGCCAGACGAATGTCTAATTGTTTTTTATTAATCTAAAGCAAGTGTATGAGTGTGGTAACACTGAAATTAGTGTTGCCACCAGAAAATGTCAAAGATTTTGCAGTGATTTGTTATAACAAGCGTTTAGTTATCCATTTTAAGGTAAAGATGTCCGTGGTCAGGGGTGGATGGGCAAATGGGAAAATTAAAAAATTCCTCATGGGCCGGTGCTTTATGGCCGGTGCCTTATGAGCCGGTACCTTCTGTGCTAGTACCTTAAGGGCCGGTGTCTTATGGGCCGGTGCCTTATGACCCAGTGCTTTATAGGCCGGTACAGATCACGGGGCAAAAAAATATGCATAAACTACTTAGAATTAAAATATAGTAGCAACCAACGATACGTATGATTATTAGTGACTACATAACAAATAAATTCCGTTTTATCGTGATGGTGTTTATATTTTTTTAAAGACTGTGGTGTGATAAAAATAGAACAAACATTATTAGGTACCAGGAGACGAAAGGCCAACTAAAATACGAACATTGCTTTCCCACCCGAAACAAAAAATACTAACGTAAGCAATATCTAGAGACAAACAATCTTTCTCAGCAGTGACGGACTAAGGGAGGCTAAAGGACTTTAAGTCCCGGGTTCGGTTCGGTTCGGTTCGGTTTAGAGGGGCGGCGGGTTGAGAGAGAGAGATACCCATTGTAGAAATAATTTTTTAAATTTTCTTGTGTTTAAAAAATGCATGCAGCAGTGAGCAGTTAAATTTTAATTTAGTAAAACTGAGTAGGTACTCCAAAAAAAAAATGGTTTGTAACAGAATTGGGAGTATTCTATCTTGAGCAGATCCAGGGGGACCAGAGTTGGCCAGCCCCCTTTTCCCACACATAAAACTTATTTTGAAATACTGATTAAAAACAAGAAATGTAAGAACCACAGCTTCTTACAATATGGGCCAGTTTTTTTACAAAAATTATCTTATTTTCAAAAAAATTTCGCAATTTGTTTTCTAATGATAGTAAATGTCAAAGTTCAGATCTATTAAAAACAGCAAAAATTTTTTTTTCATTTATTAGTGTGCTATCCCTCGGAAATCCTAGATCCGTCACTGATCTCGACTCTGATAATGTATATTTATTAGGGATTTAACTCGATTAACGGTCTACAACTGCTGTTATATTGGTATGATTGAAAAATTTTAAATGATAATTTAAAATATAAAGTTTTTTTGGGCTGTATTCATTTTTTTATTAAATAACAATTTTTTTTTTAATATTGGTATGATTGAAAAGTTTTAAATGCTAATTTAAAATATGAAATTTTTTTGGATACAACACCTTGGTTTTGTGTTTCTGTATTTTGCTAATGTTTTTCTACAAGCAACAAATTAAAAAAGTTTTGCATAAAATAAAGCACAAATGTCTACCACTTACCTGTTTTCCAATGTCATATTTAACCATTTGCTGTATCAGTACATCGGCCAGTGTTTTAAAATCTTCCACAAATCTAGGGTTAGCATCATCACTCGCCTTTTTTTCAACCAATAACTTAAATAGTCTATCGTTTTGGCGTATCACCCGTGCTATATTTGCTGCTTTTTCCGATGTTGTGATAAGAGCTTTTAGAAAATCCATGTTGTTGAATGCCTATATTGTTTACCAGTCTTTTACTTGAGGTAGCTACGAAAATAACATTCTAATCAATTCTAAATATTAGATAAATATTTTCGTCGCTAAATATCGTTCCACAAAACTCTTTGTTAATATATTTATGACTTAAACCAGTTTTTGGATAGCCCTGGCTATATATATATATATATATATAGAAAAACAATATAATACATCGTTCTGCACAGCCCTTCAACCAGTAACGGTTATTCAATAAGGGCTGCGGGGCTGCAGCGCCGGCTAATTTTGAGTACAGTAATATATTTTTTTTTATTACAGTATATTTTTGTCCTTTTTTTTGTATAATTGATACGAGGCTACGAGGTGCAAGCCTGCGGTTTTAATATCGTTGTTTGCTCTTCGGTCTCTTGTCGTGGTTTGGTGGGCGTTGTGCGCTGTATAAAAGCGCGGTGAATTTTGTCGGGTCTGTTTATCAAACTCCCCCGAATAAAGGACGGATGAATACAGATTGTACCACATATTAAAAAGGATAGAACTATTTAACTGACGTCACACTTATGCAAAATTGTCGGAAATCGGGGTAGTTTCCCGTTTATATTAAAAACAGATGGGAACTGCAAAAACGTTTTAAAACTGCACTGTCAATTATGTACTCTCCCGAGTGATATTGATCCATAACAGGAGCTCCTGCCGTATTAAAGTTTATTGTTAATAATAGTTTAGAAGAAGTTCAATAACTTTTATACATAATTATTACTACCCCAATGACAACGGCTGAAGCTGAAAGCAGCTTTTTAACTCTTAAACGTATAAAAGCATTTTTGCGTAATACAATCCGTGAAGAACGACTTACGACAGTGCTTGCAGTTTTATCCATTGAAAGTGAGTTTATTAATAGAATTGAAAACTTGAGAAAGTGATTGAATGTTTTGCCCATAAAAAAGACAGACGCATTGAACTTATATATAAAAATTAAAAGAACTGACTGTTACCAAAAACCATTTATTACGTAGGTATATAGTATATGTACAAATTTTAAATATAATAAACCTCATTAATTAAAAGTGTACTAATACTAAACAAATTGTTCGACCGCTTTAAAAATGAAACTTAAAATCTATGTTTTCCGCTCGATTACTGTAACTTTACAAAATCTAAAAATTGGGTAAGCTTTTAATATTTTTAACACTTTTTTTTTAAATTTGTCTTTGTTCCCCACTTTGCAGAACCGCCACTTTTGAACCTCACGCGCTGCCAAATCAACATCCTTCTTGGAATTTCAGTCAGTGTCGGAGACTGACAGATCTAATAAGATTGACATCTTTTGCATTGAGATACTAGTTTTGAGGTTTTTACTGCTTTTGTTTCCACTTCAATCCCAAGCATACTGGAAATTTCAAAAACTTTGTTGATATCTTCATCATGGCTAAATGTTAGCATAAACATATTAAGAGTTTGTCTTGTTCTCCATTTCAGTTTGTTGAAGGCTTCCAGTGCCTCAAACTTTTTTTTTATAGATCAGCTACAATTTTTTGTGGGTCACATGAGAAGTGTACCTATTGCTTTTACTCTAATTGACCTTATTAGTTTCTTTTCGTTTGAGTGCTGTCTACGTCTGGTACAGTTATTTTAATATTTTTGTTATCTAAAACTTTTATTTTATTTCCTTGTATGATTGCATTGTATTGTATGATGACTTTTTCTTCATTATGGTTAAAATTATTTACCGTAATCGGTGGAGTTAATGGAGCTTTCTTAACCTTAGTAGCGGGTTCTTCAATTTTTGGTTCATTGGAGGGCTCTCCAGCGCCCGAGCTTTTTTTTTTGTTGGTGAGACTGAAGTATCCATTCGACGTTTTTTCCAACCTTTTCCTTTTCGTCTGATCCACTTATTTTGCCAGATCGTCCTCATCAGTATTGTAGTCCATGTTTGACTCTTCTTTTTGATTGACTTTTGTCTCTGCACTAATGATATTCCTATCTATCCAAAGGTCCAAAAGGTAAGATCACGAAGTTCCTTTTAGAACTTTGTATTCTAGTGACCTTACAAAAAAGTCCCCGGATGTGTGAAATATATCACGCCCCCAGTGGGCCAATTGAAATGAAATCAATGAAAAAAGGAAGGTTTTTTTTTCACCGGTCAAGGGGATAAAGAATTGCAAACTTAGATTTTGTTATCAGTGTTTTTTTTAAATTAATTTTTGAAAAGAAGTCTACCACAAATCATTAAAATTGGAAAAATGGGCTGCCATACCATTTTTTTTGTTAGTTCCATATGAGTTCACCCACTGAGAAAAATTCCAGACGTCTAGGGATTTCTTAATCCGGATTCGGATTCATTTAAAAATACATAGGAATATCATGGTGTCTTTTACGAAGCTCGAATTTTTTTTCTTGTGGGGTTGTGTATTTAATTGTCTCACATTCTATCATTTTTATTTATTGAATGATTAACAAAATAAAGACAACATACTCAAACTGACTGTAATTGGCAACATTGTATAAAAATACTCTAAATTACCTTTAATTATTATTAACTTACATCCAGATTTTTTTCGAACAAATATTTTTTTGAGCATAATTTGCACTTTAAAATTTTGTAATAATGTTACTAACCTTGTTTTATAATTATCATTAAACTCTATTTGATTATTTTTTAACACATATATTCTGACACTCATGACGCTAATATTATTTAATATCACAAGTTTTATTGTTAATAATAGAATGAATAAATAAAACAAATCCTATTATTTGAAAACTTTGTTTAGAATTTGTCTGAATGTTAATTATTTTTTATTTCGCAAGCACAACAGACCGCAGATTTCATCGTTTTCAAAAATAAACTAAGGAAAACCCATTTGTGTTTCCCATTTTGTGTGAAAATCGCCTACAGGCTTCTATCGATTTTGTTTCGTATCTCATTTTCCAGCGTTGCTATCCTGTGCGCTAGGCGCACCGATCTATTGAAGCAGTCTATTTCTGTATAATATACAGAGTGTTTCAACTAAAAGGTAACAGAGTTTTTTTTTAATATATTTTTTTTATAAGTTTATGGAAAAACGTTCGGACACTCCATGGCAAATTTGGAAATTTTGAGGCAAATATCTTAAAAGGAATCAATAGACTTTTGGAATTTTTACACGGTTTTAAAAACTTTCAAAACAAGTTATTATTCGACCCAGTTTCCCTATTTAAAATATAGGGGTAAGGCTTACCCCTCGAAGGATGTGCGTGCTAACAAAATTTTAGTGTAGCCAAAAAGTGTATATAAAAAATAATTAAAATAAAAAATCCCCAAAAATGCATTTGTTAACTTTTTTGTTGAAACACACTATACAGGGTTAAACTAATGTTCACCATTCTTTTTATTTTAATTTTTTAATGGAAGAACTTGCTTATAACGAATTTGTATGTGAATCATACACTCTGTTTTAGACGTCAAAACGTAAAACAAAATATAATTTTTTATCACTTTCTTTAATGCACTTTTCACTATGGTCCTACCATTTTGTGCCTAAAACTTATCTTTCACTGAAGGCTTCCTCTCTTTTACCAGTGGTAGCAAACATCTACATGGAGCATTATGGAGGGGTTTGAGGACCATGCAATCAACACAGCAATAGTCAAGTCAGAATTTTCTACACTATCTTAACGATATTCGACCAACAATCAAATGTGCAATGGAAATTGAAAAATATTCGGCCTTACCTTGTTTGGATGTTCTTGTCAAACGAATATACAGAAATATTCAAGCCACTGTATACTGTATATAGGAAACCTACACACATGGTACAATACCACAGTACCTAAATTTTAAGTCTAATCATACTGTTGCTACGAAACAAGAACATATAACTATTAATTTGCAGGTACTAAGTTACGGTCTCCCGTTTTAACATTATCCTTAATTTTATTATTATACAATTATATTTAACTTCCAAGTAAGAGCAAATTTTTTATTTCCACTAAATATAATTTTCATCCCTTTAGCAACAAGGCCTTTGTTCCTGCTCTTAAGTCCTATTATGGAAGTGCTGATATAAGAGTTTTAACTACAGTGTTTTTTCACAAATTTTTACCAAGCAACTTAAGAGTTAAATAAAAAATTAAGAATAAAAACTAAAAGATGAGTAATACGTTTTATGTCTTAATTTTCTTGAAAGAATTTGCTGGCCAAAATATCTAACCCTTTTGGCAAATGTCAAATTTTAATAGTAGGGATCTTTTTTTAATCATTTTGAGATTTTTGATTTCTTCATATTTTAAAAATATTTACAGCATTTTCAGATATAACGCATTAATAACATAAATCTGGGGGCACGGCAGTGATCCGCCAAGTTTGCTCAACTACTGTACCATCTCTTCTGGAAACATTTTAGCCCATTTGACCTATTTAAAACTCTACTTCGGAATGAGCTACGAAACTCAAACTTTGCACAGTCGCAGTCGTAGATCTTCATAGAGTTAACAACCCCTCCAAGCAGAATGGGACAACTGGGAGCCGCCAACTCGGCGCCGCCAACTGGGCGCCTGGCCAACTGGGCGCCGCCAACTGGTCGCCGGGCCAACTCGGCGCCGGACTAAAATTTTTTTTAATTAAATGTGCAGATGGAAAACAAAATAGATATATTATTTGTACAAAAACATCTTTAAAAAATCCTTTACGCATTTTTTTTGAAATGTGCTTTTGTTAAGTAAAGTTAAATCCACTATGTCGAGTTGTGAAATTTGGTAGGTGTAGTGTATACCCGCAATTAGAAAAACGATAACTGCAGTGGACTATATATATTTTATTAAATGAAGCGCGAACAAACATAAATATATTGATATGAAATCACGAAATAATCAAAGGTCCATAGGTTAAATGCTGTTACCACACAACGGAAATCAGAACCAAAGCACTCACCAGTTTGCAGCCAATTTCTCCACGTTCCAGGGGCCCCTTTCTGGATCTAATGATGGCACCATGTAGCTGAAGGGCTGAAATTTCTAGTTCTATGCTTCAGTACACCAAAATCGAGCACTTTTAAGTGTAGAAATTTGTAATAGTTGGAGAAAGTAAATTAACACGCCATTTTCTCGAGGCGGTAGAAAAGGATCCCGCTGATTCTTGGTGCGCATGTCAAATGCGCGAAAAATGTACTCTGTCCGTCATCCAATTGTGTGGTTTTAAAAATTTAAAAACAACCGCGAAATTTAGCCGGAGCTAACATAACTGCCCTCCAAAACACACAATTTTAGAATATCAACCGGACAGATATAGATATAAGAAAAAATGATCGACCGATAGATATAAATGAATGAAAAACAGAAAAGGAGCGTAAGTTTATTTAGAGATAACGAAAACCCGAAAAAGGCAAAACAAACAAACAAAAATTCAAAAAAAAATAAAAATAAAGAAAAACCTATTGTAATACCCAGTAATAGGTAGAAAAATGAAAATTAGTTTTAATTCGGCAAGAGGCACAGTTTTACAACTGGCCGCTTGTAAACACCGGTAGCCGTTCGTACCGCACTTGACCGTCTCCGCCGGGATGCAATTCGAGAACCCGACCGACTGGCCATTTCAAAGGTGATTGGGTGTGATCACTCGATATGATAACCAAATCATTTAATTTGATATTTGGGAACGAATCAGCCCACTTGTGTCGCTGTTGTAGCGTATGCAAATACTCTACAGATTACCTTTTCCAAAAATCATTATGTAGTTTTTGGATTAGTTGCCATCTCGAGAGCCGATTTAGGGGAACCTCGGACAAATCTGACTCCAAAATTTCTGAATTAAGGGGTTCAAGGGTCAAAAAATGCCCAGAGGTAAGAGGTTGAAGATCGTGTGGGTCTGAAGAGGCAGGAGATAAAGGGCGACTATTAAGTACGGCTTCTATGCGACATGTAAGGGTGGACATTTCCATGATGGACAACTTCTGGTCGCCGACAACTCGAACAAAGTGAGTTTTAAAACTTTTGACGCCAGCTTCTGCCAGGCCATTGAAATGTGGACTAAGAGGAGGTCCCAGATGCCAACGAATAGAAAGTCTGGTCGCCGCACTTCTTGCGTAATCAAGTAATTGGTTACGAAACCCTATAAAATTACTGCCTTGATCTGACCAGCATTGCGTCACGCTTCCACGTCTGGAAATGAATCGATGGAATGCACCTACAAACCCTTCGGTGGACAGTTCCATGGTTAATTCCAAATGCACGCAATGTGTGGCCGTACAGACAAACACACAGACATACGATTTGAAAGCTTTACAACCACGGTAACGATGAGGAATCACAAAGAAAGGTCCACAAAAGTCGATAGCTACACTCGAAAAAGGTTTAAGTTGATTGATTCGATGAGCGGGAAGAGAACTCATTATGGGCGGTTTATAGGGTTTAGGGTTGATTCTAAAACATTGCAAACACTTGGATATGGTTCTTTGAATTGCCCGTCTGGCAGATAATATCCAAAATTGCTGTAAAAGCAGATTATGTAATGTTTTAAACCCAGGATGAAAGTATTGTCGATGAGTGGACTCGATAAGAAGAGTAGTTAAACGATGGTTACTCGAAAGTAAGACGGGGTGTTTTGCAGAATAAGACAAAAGGTCAGATTTTTGTAATCTGCCACCGACTCTAATGATATTATTTTCATCAAGAAAAGGTGAAAGTTTTCGAAAAGGTTTCGGTATTGGTTTATCCTTAGATAACGCGGAAAAAAGCTCAGAAAAGCAAGAACCTTGAACGCGTTTGATAAGAAGGTATAACGCACTTTGTATCTCACCGGTGGTAGGAAAAACAATATTTTCAAAAATAATTTTTTGGTCTGGTAGATTAGTGGGTTTTTGATAGGAATGGTTTTGAAAAAGGTTCACTATTCGAAGGACATAACAAATGATACGTTGAATTTTTGATATAGATGAATATTTGATAAGAAGCTGATCTAAGAAGTTAACGTCAATTATCGCATTGCAACAGACCTTTGGCTTTTCCTCCAGATTAATATCTCCGAAATCAATCGGCATTTTTGATTTATGAAAATCGGGCCATTCGTTTTCGGGAGACCACAAAAACGACGGTGCGTTCCACCACATGTCATGTGAAATGAGCTGTGAAGGGGTGGCCCCTCGTGACGCAATATCGGCTGCATTTAAAGCAGAAGGAATATAGCGCCATGAGTTTGAGGGAATGATTTCTTGGATTCTACTGACTCGATTTCCAACAAAGGTTTGCCAGCGATTAGGAGGGGATGAAACCCAGTGCAATACGACTTGCGAATCGCAGAAAGTAACGATATTTGTAAAAGTTATTTTTCCTTCATAGCTAGATAAAACGAAGTCAATTAATTCGCTTAAAAGAAATGCGCCTAGGAGTTCTAGCCTAGCCAAAGTTTGTGACTTTATAGGCGCGACCCTAGATTTTGCAGATATGAGAGAAACAGATATATTGTTTTCCTCTTCTACACGAAAATATACGACGCCTGCGTAGCCTGGAATTGAAGCGTCACAGAAGCCGATGATTTGACAGGTATTGGTTTTTGACAGTTTGATTTGTCGGGGTAATTGAAAATTGGAAAGAAGCGGGAATTCAGAACGAAGTTTGTTCCAAGAGTCGATGATAGAAGAATCTGGTTCTTCGTCCCAGCCTATTTTCGATACCCACAACTGTTGCAAAATAAATTTTGCTTGTAGCAACAAGGGACAAAGAAAACCTAAGGGATCGAAGATTGTTCCTATGATAGATAAAATAGAACGTTTAGTTGGGGGTTTGTCCTTCATTCGGCATTGATAAGAAAAAATGTCGTTTTTTGGATGCCATTGAAGTCCTAAAACTTTGATAAAGTGTGGTTCATCCTTGTCAAAAGAGAGAGGCATTTGACGATCGGACAATTGCTTGCCCATTTTTTAAGTTCAAATCCTTCCGACTTTAACAAATCATTGAGTTCCATCTGTAGGGAAAGGGCTTTAGAAAGCGAAGGGCTAGTTCCCAAGATATCGTCGATGTAAATTGACGTTTTTAGAACACTACTAGCCATAGGAAAACGTTCCTTTTCTCTCTCTGCCAGCTCATTTAATGTACGCATGGCTAGAAAGGGTGAGCATGTCATGCCAAAAGTAACAGTAGAAAGTTCCCACACTGAAAGTGGGTCCTGTGGAGAAAACCTCCACAATATCCTTTGATAAGGACGGTGATAAGGATTGATAAGGACTTGACGGAACATCTATTTGATATCAGCAATGTAGGCAATAGGATTAAGACGAAACGTAAGGAGTAAATAAGCAATATCCTTTTGAAGTTTCGGTCCAGATAACAACGTGTCATTGAGACTAATATTCTTTGGGGTGACTGCCGAACAATCCCAGACTACCCTTAATTTTGTACTTAAGCTTTCCGGCTTTAGTACGCAATGATGTGCCAAAAAACATGATACGTCGACTTTTGGTTGACTAGGTAAAACTAGACTCATGTGATTAGAATCGATATAGTCTTGCATGAAACTAGAATAGGCAGTGTACAGATCAGGATTTTTGAGTAATCTATTTTCTAGAAGTAAAAATCTACGATAAGCTTACGGATAAGTATTTCCTAGGTCAGGGTTTATTTTATCTTTAAACGGAAGATCTACCATGAATCTACCGCTCGGTTGTCGTACGACACTCGCAGTAAATATTGATTCCGCTCCTTTGATAAGATTTGTTTTTTGGGCAAATGTTCGATTTCCCAAAACCTAGGGATAATGACCTCTAAAGGAGGTGAATGACTCGTTAAAAAACAACTGGTTCGTTCCGTAAGATTACCTACTTCGTCAACTTTTCCCATGACGACCCAGCCAAAGATGGTTTCAAGGGCTGAAGGTTGCCCTATTTGTCCAAGAACCCTGCCCTCCTTGAATATCTGTGCGAATAGCTCGCAACCAATAACTAAGTCCACAGGTCTAGATTTGATTTAAGATGGGTCGGCAAGTTTAAGGTTTTCCAAGTGTTTCCACTGATTATCGTTCAAAGTGAATGTAGGCATATTGGAACATAGTTGTGGAACAACAATTGCTTCGAAATTAAGTAAAGGAGTGACCTGTCCTTGTGGCTTAATGTGACATTGAACGAGCCCTTTGGAAATAAGAGAAGACATTTGATTTAATCCGAATATTTCAGTGGTGTAACTTCGCCTAGGAAGATTAAGACGCTGAATACACGTTTCACTGATGAATCCTGTCTGTGATCCAGAATCAAGCAGTGCCCTTACAGGTTGAAAATTTCCGCAACCGTCCATAACATCTATTATGGCGGTGCATAAAAGAAAGGTACCTGAAGGTCCTGAGGTATTTAATGACACATGAAGATTATTGACAGGTGGTGTGTGAATGACAGGACTAGTATCTTGGCTTCCAGACTCTTTATTAGTTTCTAAGATATGAGTTAAAGTGTGGTGCCTTTTACTATTGCAAGTCCTGCATAAATATTTTGATTTGCACGTGTCTACCCCATGCGAGGGATGAAAACACGCTAGACACAATTTTTTCTGCTTGACGAAAGATAAGCGCTCGATAGGCGAGAGGTCAAGAAATGTTTGACATTTCGAAAGCACGTGACCTTGATTACACCGGAAACATTTTATTTCCGTACTTGAATTAGTTGAGGTGCCAGCCAGTCCTATAAAAGGCGTATTGGATGATTTATAGGTAGGCTTTTGCCCAAACTGATTTGGCATAGAATTTGATTTTTGATAGGTAGGCACCTTTTTGGGTGCTGTTGATTGAGGAAGTGATTCCAAAACTCTTTTTTCTAGAAATTGAAAAAGTATTGGCGTGACTCATTTCGAAATTTAAACGCGTCGGAATATCCAATTTTTCTAACAAAATTAAAAAAATAATAAAGTCCCAACTGTCAACGTCAAAGCAAAGTGATTTTAAAATTTCTAGGGATTCCGAAAAGGTGTCAATTAAATTACGCAATTCTTTAGCTGACTCGTTTTTTAATGTAGAGTTCATAATTGTGCTCAAAGCATCATTTGTGAGGTCTCGCTTGTTTTGATATCTATTGACTAATTTGTCGTAAGCAATTTTATAATTTTGATCAGATGGGCTAATCCCTGATATCAATTTTAAAGGCTCATCCGCGAGATATGAAAATAAATATTGAAGTTTTCGGACGTTACTTAGACTTTGATTTTGATCTATAATGTTATTAAAAGATCGAAAAAGCTTGGCCATAATTTTTTATCACCTCGAAATATGGGAATACCTAACTCTTTGAGTTTTGGAGTTTCAGATTCGTTCTGACGAACATATGATCCCGAAAAGGATGGGGCCTCAACCGGAAATATTTCAGAGTAAACCCCCTTACACGCATTAAAATATTTACGAGCTTCTGAAAGGATCGCATCCTGCATTTTAAACTCCTCGTCGTCCGAGTCGTCTATCAACATAATGACATCATTATGTGCCAACATGCATTTATCGAAGGTTTCATCCAAATCGGAATACCTCACTTGAAACTCGTTTCTCGCTTTTGCGTCCGTTGCCGCGGTTTGTGAAAACACATAACACTCGGTGATCGCAGATAAAAAACCCTTGCGTTTTTGCACGGCTTTTTTGATAGACATGATTTTACCTTTGAAATGACGAAATTGTCGGTAAATATACAATTAACGCTGAATTAATGCTTCTGAAATAGAAAAAATGACGAATTGTCGAAAATATGCACTAATTTATCGCAATTGATGAAAATTGTTTTAAATATCGAAATGGTATGGAACAAATCTAATCACAGAAATTCGGTTTGTTTGTTTTGATCGATTCTCGATTTTTGTTTACTGAAGTGACCACGCGGTAAACTCTGCGTTACCATAGCAGCGGAACGAAAACAGGTGAACTGCGCCGAAACCGAAGGTCGAACGAAAATCTTTCTCGGTTCAATACGATTGGCAAAACTCAAGGCCGTGTGATCTCGGCGAAAATGTGAAAATGGCCGACTTATTAATACCGTCGTATGGAGTAAATTTAAATAATTCGGGTCGAAGGAACACTTTATGTATGCCCGCAATTAGAAAAACGATAACTGCAGTGGACTGTATATATTTTATTAAATGAAGCGCGAACAAACATAAATATATTGATACGAAATCACGAAATAATCAAAGGTCCATAGGTTAAATGCTGTTACCACACAACGGAAATCAGAAACAAGGCACTCACCAGTTTGCAGCCAATTTCTCCACGTTCCAGGGGCCCCTTTCTGGATCTAATGATGGCACCACGTAGCTGAAGGGCTGAAATTTCTAGTTCTATGTTTCAGTACACCAAAATCGAGCACTTTTAAGTGTAGAAATTTGTAATAGTTGGAGAAAGTAAATTAACATGCCATTTTCTCGAGGCGGTAGAAAAGGATCTCGCTGATTCTTGGTGCGCATGTCAAATGCGCGAAAAATGTACTCTGTCCGTCATCCAATTGTGTGGTTTTAAAAATTTAAAAACAACCGCGAAATTTAGAGGGAGCTAACATGTAGTGTTTGGTAACCTGGTAACACTACAATTTACGGTTTTTATTACAAAAATTGCGGTTCCAAAATGCCGGATTTCTTTATTTTTAAACCGATTTTTCTGAAACTTGAAAGTTTGCAGTACCTGAGATCACTTAATACAGTTTTATCCTAAAATTCAAAATGGCGAATCCAAAATGGCGGACTTTCTTATTTACTAACCGATTTGTCTCAAACTTGAAATATTACATTGCTTAAGGTCATCACAAAATTTTTGCCTAACTTAAAAAAATCAAAATGGCGGACTTTCTTATTTATGAACCGATGTGTATCCAGTATAGAAATTGGCGGTGTTTGAGACAAATAGGTGAGTAACTAGAAAAATCCGCCATTTTGGATTTGTCATTTTGAATTTTTTATAAATTTACTTCAAAAATTATAATCAACGAATTGAAACACCGCCAATTTCTATATTTGCTACACATCGGTTCATAAATAAGAAAGTCCGCAATTTTGGATCGGCCATGTTGATTTTGTTAGGTTTGAGTAAAAAATTGTGTTAAATGATCTTAAGCAATGTAATATTTCAAGTTTGAGACAAATCGGTTAGTAAATAAGAAAGTCCGCCATTTTGGATCGGGCATTTTGATTTTTTTAAGTTTGAGTAAAAAATTGTGTTAAATGACCTTAAGCAATGTAGTATTTCAAGTTTGATACAAATCGGTTAGTAAATAATCTGCCATTCTGGATTTGCCATTTTGAATTTTTTAAGTTTAAGGATAAAACTGTATTACGTGATCTCAGGCACTGCAAACTTTCAAGTTTTCTTCATGGATCCGCCAATGTAATAAAAAACGTAAATTGTAGTGTTGCCAGGTTACCAAGCACTACACCTACCAAATTTCAACACTCGACTTAATGGATTTAACTTTACTTAACAAAACCAAACTTAAAAAAAATTGCGTAAAGGTTTTTTAAAGATGTTTTTGTATAAATAATATATATATTTTGTTTTTCATCTGCACAATTTATCAAAAAAAAATTTTTAGTCTGGCGCCGAGTTAGCCCGGCGCCCAGTTGGCGGCGCCGCGTTGGCCCGGTGCCCAGTTGGCGGCGCCCAGTTGTCCTAGACCGGTCCCTGTTTATCTAGCAAGATAAATTCGTCATAAATATGTATTTAAAAAATAGTTGCAAAATCGAAGATTGTTCCACTAACTAGCGATTTTTCCGTATGTGCGCTGGCGTGAAGAACATATGCTCTCAGCTTCATTGATGAAAATGTTACTATTTCACGCCCTTGATATAAAAATATATATTTTAAGCAGCATCATCCACAAATATTGCTACATAACAATTTCCTGATTTTGGGATATCGCAAGTAATTAAAAAATATATACCCCATGTCGAGACGAGATTCATTATTTATACAAAAAAAGCCTTATTATTTTTAAACATTTTTATTTGCAAATAGATCGTAATATCAGTTATATTTTTATAATATTGTAAGGCAATCGTTTTCAAACAGCAAAAATAAGCATTATTTTTGAAATATTAAAAATATAACCCTACACTTTTCACATAGACAATCACAATCACAAACATTTAAAGGCATTATAGAGAGGTTTAAA
This sequence comes from Aspidapion aeneum, assembly GCA_963576565.1. Taxonomy (NCBI): domain Eukaryota; kingdom Metazoa; phylum Arthropoda; class Insecta; order Coleoptera; family Brentidae; genus Aspidapion; species Aspidapion aeneum. The sequence goes on along the minus strand of OY755041.1, from coordinate 71,973,943 downwards.
GCTACAGTTAAATTTTTTAAACTGAGCTCACAATATAATAATTTACTTATAATTCATAGCTTTTTTGGGTCAAACTACAGTTTTTTTTAAATTAATTTTAATTATTTTATTAAAGATATACATAATTTTTACAGGTAATTTGAATTTTTTTAAGTTAAGGCAGGATAATTGCGTTTTAAAATTTGAACAGTCTAATTTTGCGAATTTGCTGTACTGACATTTGCCATCAAAGAATTTAAAACTAAAAGTGTATGTCTTACACCGAGAGAAAAATCTACTTGGAATTAATAAAAAAAAGTTTTAACCAAATGGAAAATCTGTATAAAATAGAAGACAAATAAAGTATACATTTAGGACAAAAATTTCGATCCACCTAAAATATTTGATAACAAATTACGGGAATAAATAGAAAAAACATTTAAGAAAAATAGATAAAATATTAGAAACAAATATTTTATATATAAAAAAAAATATTTTTTTGTTTTTAGTAGGTCATATATTAAACGCAAATATATTATTTTTTAAATAGATAGTGGATTAAGTTTTTAAAAAAAAGTTATATATTGGAACTTTTAGCTACCTGGGTGCGTGTCGCTTTAAAGGAAATACTACCCCGAGCTTTTCTAGACAGTAACTGGGAAATTACTCTTCACAATGTGTCCATCTGCAGTAACTCTCGATAGAGTATCTCTCCAGTGGACACTACGCCTGGTCCCTTGAAAACAAACCTACCAAAACCAGTTTAATTTACTTATCCCGCATTAAACTGAATATATAGGACCTACACTTTGATTTAATTAAAACATAATGTATCATACGAAATTTTTTGTTGGCTCTAGCGCCATCTTCTACATCTCATTGAAAGTTGTAGTATTGAAAAAAGTAGTTTAACATTAATTCTAGGATGTTAAAACATGTGTTTCAGGATTTTTTATAATATCATATATTAAATTTAAGTTTAAAACCTATTAAAAACAAATAGTTTTTCTATTAAAAATTAAAAAATATATCTTCAAATAAAATTGAATAAAGTTTTTATTTAAACTAGGTGGTCAAATAATTTGTTTTAAAATTTTATGGAAAAATGCAGTCTAGGTGGACGAAAAAACAAATATTTAAAACAGTTGAATTTTGTATTATTTCCAAGCACACAAAACTCAGTTTGATAATCTACTTAACCGATTTTTTCAATTTTGAAAATTAGTCTTTTCGGTTTTTTCTCTTTTTTTTTACGTGAATACGATATATTACATTTGCCCCATACCGCTGGATGTGTAATAACGGTCTCTAAGTACCTATTGCATAAACAACAAGTGAAATTAAAGAAAGAAAAATAAGAAAAAAGTTTTGGTTCGGCCGGGACTCAAACTTTTTTCTTATTTTTCTTTCTTTAATTTCACTTGTTGTTTATAGTGTTAGGTCCTTGCATTATTTGCAATTTAGTATTTGATACCTATTGCATATTGTTAAAAAGGCGGTATTGGGGTATTTGTAAAAAATAAAATTCTGTACATTTTGGCAGTTACAAGTGTAATTTTTATTTAAAAAAAAATAACCGAAATATAACATTATTACTCATCATAGTCAATTTCGATAGCAAATGAATGCAAAAAAATTAAAAAACAAAATATTTTTTCCCTTTGGTTTAGGAGCCTAATACATTTACCCCAATACTTCTTTTTTAAATACTTGATGCAAAACGACGCATGTAGAGGATTTAGCAAAAAAAATCCTTGCTACACTTAACCTTGTTGATCACACGATCTGACGCAGGTTAGTCAGTTCTAAAATGATTTGTTGCTTGCCTATTTGTGTGTGATAAATCAAAATTTTCAGAAAAAATCGTAGAATAATATTTTTCTATAGTGGAGATCTGACATATGGTGCAGAACCACTCTGCACTACCTCCAAGGGGGTGGGGTGGCATTTTCACAAGAAAATAAAACTCGGGTTAGTTTTACCTTGGGTTTTTAATCTACTATTTTTAGCATTTTCGAAAATAATTTAACCATCTATTCCTCATAGCGGGGTCATCAACCCTCAAATTAAGTCCTAAAACGTGAAATTTCTACGCTTACAGTGTAAGTGTAATAAACAATTTTTTCTCAAAAACCGTTTTTTTTTAAACTTGTTGAAATCATTCTTGTAAATTCAAACTGCTTATAAAAAATATATAAACTAGCTTCCTGGTTTGAATTTGTAGCTGTCCAGGACAGCTTCAATTTGTGATTTTAGGAAAAATCTATGTTTTTGTTATATAAAAGACAGATATCTGGACAACCAACCATTCTGATATTCTTTATAGCCCGTAAAATTTCCAATCGACTGATGTACTTTTAAATGCGCCTACTAAATTTTATCATCATCCATTTCTTACAATTCTGCTGATTCGCCGCGGTCCGATTCTTCAAGGTGACGATTCGCCGCAAAAATATTTGTTTATTTAAATTAGGATTAGCAATTGTTTAAACGTTTTTATTTAGAAATAAAATTTCGGACTTCCATTGTCTTTATTAATTTTAAAACACGACGTTTCGGTTAGTAAGTATCTCTAACCGTTATCAAGTGTAAACTAAACAATCTAGTCTTTAGGCTACTACTTATACTACTTGGTGTGCAGTCAGGTGTGACGGCCCGCCCCCTTTTTTTAATCCTAAGACGCCTGTTTTCCTTAAGGAGTGGTTTCCATATGTTTGGTATGTCCGTGCTTGGTTGACTGAAAACTTCTTTATTCTGCATTATAAACGCAGCTTCAATAAACTTTCGTTTTCGCCAATGCGACTTCTTATGTAAAACGTTAGCTTCTGACCACTGAATCCTGTGATCATTTGACCATGCATGATCTGCTAAACCGGATTTTTCAATATCCCCTAATTGGGTACTTTTTAGATGTTCATTTACTCTAACCTGAAGAGGGCGTTTCGTTTCACCGACATATGATTTACCACACTCACACGGGATTTGGTAGATACATTCCTTATTATTTGAGGGATTTTCTGGTTTTGTTTTAGTTACAAAACTTCTTATCGTATTTTCCGAAGAAAATACTGTTTTTATATTATAGTGTTTAGCTATTCGTCCTATATTTTCTGAAATCCCTTGAACATACGGAATGTTAATAACACCTAACGGATTATTATTGTGAGAATTTGGTACATTTAGTTTGTTTTTAATTTTAAATATCGTTGAGTTTATTAATTTCTCGGAATAACCATTCTGTTTTAAGTCCTTTTTAATTTTTTTAATTTCTGTGGTTAATTCTTCATTATTACTACAAATATTTATGGCTCTTAAATACAAACTTCTTATAGCTCCTTGTTTTGTAGCAACAGAATGATTAGACTTAAAATTTAGGTACTGTCCCATGTGTGTAGGTTTCCTATATACAGTGGTTTGAATGTTTCTGTCTGATCGTTTGACAAGAACATCCAAAAAAGGTAAGGCCGAATCTTTTTTAATTTCCATGGTGCACTTGATTGTTGGTCGAATACCGTTTAAATGGTGTAGAAAATTCTGTAGTTCGTCTTCATTTTCCGGCCATATAATAAGTGTGTCATCCATGTATCGTAGCCATAGTTTTGGTTTGACTCTTGCTGTGTTGATCGCATGGTCTTCGAACCACTCCATGTAGATGTTTGCTACCACTGGCGAAAGAGATGAACCCATTGGGAGTCCATCATTTTGCGCGTAAAACTTATCTTTCACTTGAAAGTAAGAGTTACGGAGACAGAGCTCCAAAAGATCCATCACCCCCTCCACCGATAGCGTTGTTCTCTCGTGAAGTGTATCATCAGTTTGTAATTTGTTTCTGATGATACTGAGTGACTCATTTATTGGCACGTTGGTGTAGAGACTTTCTACATCAAAACTTACAAATCTATCGCCGGGATCTAATTCGATACCTTTTAAAACCTCGACAAAATGTTCCGAGTTTTTGACAAAAGATTCGGACTTACCCTGTAGTGGTTGAATTGTGTCCAACAAAAACCTCGACAAAGTGCTGGTTGGTGAGTCCCTGGAGCTGGTTGGTCGCAGTGGTATATCCTTCTTATGGATCTTTGGTAATCCATAAAAATGTGGTGCCTTACTGTGGTGTGGAGTCAGGCGGGATCTAACAGCGTCCGGGATATTTTCAGCATACTTCTTCAAAGTCCTGTAGATGCGTCCTTCTATGGTGGTGGTTGGATCTTTGGGTAGTTGCTTGTAGTCTCCTTTCTCCAGAACTTCTTGGATCTTTTTGTCGTAAGTCTCGACATCTATGATCACCGTCGCGTTTCCTTTGTCGGCCGGTAGAATCTTGATTGATTTGTCAGCCTGCAGGTTCTTGATTGCCCGTTGTTCTTGACTGGTGATGTTTGTCTTTTGTTGTTTCTTTCTTTCCAACGTTGTTCTTACTTTATGGCGAAAACTCATCAGCTTCGGCTTGAGGGAGACTAACGGTTTCTATTGCCGCAATAATTTCCAGTGTCTGTGCCGGTGCAATGGCGAACTTAAGTCCCTTACTGAGTACCAATTCTTCGTTGGTGCTCAGAGTCCGTTTGGGAATGTTCACTATAGTGCTTGGTGTCGTTGCGTCTGTTCTATCTTGAGTACGTGTCTGTAGTTTCTTTCTTTCTCTGAGCACCTGAGTCCGAAATTTTATTTCTACACAATCATTGTCTACGAGTTTCAATCAAAGAGTTTTTATTTAGCTTGACTTGGTATATTTGTTTATTTAGTTGTATTGCAGAATTTAAAAAAATCATGTTTTTAGACTTAATTTGGGGGTTGCTGCTAGCCAGTTAGTAGATAAATAAATAAATACGTTTATTTAAATTTAAAAGTTTACAAGAATTCTTACAAAGATTTTCAGTTAAATTTAATTATTAATAATAAATAAATATTTAAATAATTACAAATAAACGCAAAAGAAGTCATAAAAGCATAGTCATGCTTGTTGACTTAAAACAAAATTATATCTAAGTAATTTAATTTAATTTAGTTTTTACCTAACATAGTTTAAGTTGATAAGCTCATTACATTTATTACTGTTGTTCAAAATCCAGTTCCTTACATTTATTACTGTTGTTCAAAATCCAGTTCCTTACAAGTAAATAAAACAGAATTTTTGAGTAGTTTGTATATTTGGAGGAAGAGCATTAAATATTCTTGGTGCAAAATATTCAACAGAACGTTGAGACACAGTTTTTGATGCAAAGCTAAATTCAAAAAAATTATTTCTTCTCATTTCATAGTTTCTAACTTTTTGCCTCAGAATTATTCTACCTTTGTGAATATTTTTTGTTATTTTCAAGCAATAAAGTTGGCGTATATCCAACATATTTGTTTCCTCAAAAAGCATATCCGTGGGGTAGGTTCTTCTTTTGCCGTAAATCAGTTTTAAGAACCATTTTTAAGTGCAATTTAGCGTTTTTAAGTAACATTCAGCCACTCCACCCCATCCTAAAATCCCATACGAAAGATGGGACTGTACTAGGGAGAGGTACAGCATCCTGAGATGATCTTGTTCTAAAAATTCTTTTAAATAACGAAATTTAGGCAACAATCCACGGATTTTATTTAATACATTTTTTATTTGTAACTCCCATTTCAATTGGCTATCTATGATAACTCTAACGGTATTTTATTGATTGTGCCTTTGGAATTTTTTCGAAATTATGAATCTCTAAAGGTCCAAGATTTGGCAAATGGTTCTTATATACAGCAAAAGGTACATATTTAGTTTTTTCATAATTTAGCGTAAGTTTATTTATTTGGAACCAAGATTTAATGTTTTTGAAATCCTCTTCAGCTAGAGTTTTTAATTCATCCCAAGTGTCTGCTGTGTAGAATATTTTTCCCAAGGTGTTCAATTTTAATAAGTCATTGATATATATGCTAAAAAGCAAAGGGCCGAGAACAATACCTTGAGGCACTCCAAAGTTTATTTTTGTCGTATTGCTGATAACACCGCCAACATCTACATGCTGGGTTCTATTGGTCATATAGCTTGTGATGAGTTTTAAGACCCCACCCCTCAGACCATACTTCTCCAGTTTTGATATTAGTATTGGGTGTGAGACCGTGTCAAACGCCTTAGAGAGGTCAACAAAGATGAAAAGACTACGCTTGCTTGCGTCAAAAGAGTCTGTGATTTTAGAAGTTAAATTAAGGATCGCGTCCTGTGTTGATTTCCCCTCTCTAAATCCGTATTGAGCATCTGATAAAATCTTAAATCTATTAAAAAAATGCATCATTCTGTTTTTCAATACTTTTTCAAAAACTTTTGAAAATACAGACAACAAAGACACCGGTCGGTAGTTTATAACATTGGTTTTCTCTCCTGATTTAAATAGGGGTTTAACTTTTCCCGTTTTTAGGCAGTCTGGAAAGCAGCTTTCTTGAAAGCATAGATTTATTAAGTAGGTAACTGGTTGAACTATTTCATTTTTTACTTTTTAACGATGAAATAGCATCAATAACTTCTTTTTGATTCAGTATAATTAATAATTCGACTGCTTTATTAGGATTTTGTTCATTGTAAACATCAAGCCACATTTCACGTTTTAGATCATTTTGTAAATGTTTATAATTTATATATTTTTTATCGAATTTGTCACTTGTATTTAAATTCGTATCATTTGGTATAAATATTGCAATAGGATAGTGATCCGATGTTACATTGCTTTCAAAAATAAAAGGATTTATATTAGTTACACTTACTGGAGATTTTATAAAAAAATTATCTGTACACGTCTGTGAACGTGGTCTCGTCACTTTATTTATGTAGGATACAAAATTAAACGATGCGAGTATGTTTTGATATTCTTCAATATAATCCAGAACTCTCAGCAAATTAATATTTAAATCCCCAACTAATATGTGAAAAGTATTTTTTTGTCTTTCAATTAAGTAGCGAAGTAGCTCCTGATTGAAAGACATTTCGTCTACAGTTGGTGATTTGTAGATTACAGTAAGATTTTTGATGTTTTGTAATTTACTGTCAATTCGAGTGCCTTTACGTTCCCTAACGAAACGATGGAATATTGATAGTTGAATAGTAGATTTAATGTACACGACAACTCCATCGTTCTTGTTTAAATTTCCATAATTATATAAAATATCATAATTTTTTAAAACAAATGGAGTTTCCGTGATATTTTTTTGCATATACGTCTCCGTCAGGACTATTATATCAAAAGTAACATCTAGGGTGCTTAAAAACAAGCAAAAATTATCAAAGTTTTTACCTAAACTACATATATTACAGTGTATTATTTTTTAAGTCATTTTTAGCTTCAAATTTGTAGTCTCTGTTAAATTTTAAAACGTTACTTACAGTTTTTGTGCCCACTTTTTCTTCCACATAATCTCTTAGAGAGTGTTACGTAACTTTTTAAAAGTTAGGTTACGGGGCTCGAACCAGTCTCTAGTCGGAGTCGGTCATGGGTTAGTTTTGGAATCAATTTTCCCAAATTTTAATATAAGATGTCAATTTTAGGGCGCCAAGTGGTTTTATTTAACCACGTAACCTCAAACCAAACTGATAGTTGCCAGATTTATAGGAATTGTCCTAACCACTAAGGATTCCATAATTATATTTGCCAAAAGCACGCTTCAGATGATGTCAATGTGTAAATTGAAATAAAGTATCCTAAATTTCGATAACTACATTTTAATGAAAATCAATTAATAAATTCGTATTACATTATTTTAAGTAACGGTTAAATTTTGAATGGTTCAGAATTACTAAATAACTAAACTAATACCATAATTAAGTAAACCTAGTTCTAAATAATAGAACTCTCGAGAGCGGTACCTACCAGGGATAAAGTGACGCTTTCTAGACTCGATTATATACGCGGGTCAGCTTTATTCCTGACTACACAGTAGCCTAACTATCATGTTAATAATAATAAACATAGACCTAGAGGATCCTAGTCAGTAAAGTATTTAGCCACTTAGTCAGGATAAACTAAACGCGATCGTTTCTATAATCACGCCCCTATGGGGATGGATGACTGGCAGCCACACTGGAGGTTCCATTTAGCAGCTTCGGGAGAGTTGCTTTATAAATACAAGGATTATCTACAAGTGTCCTTTTCAACTGGACCGTAACTGTACAGCTTCAACCATAAAAGCTCAATAGATCAAGCTTAAGAAATACCATATTACTCTAGATTCCAAATCAGGAGGGGTTTAGGAGTCCATGTTCATAACCTCAACCAGATTGTCTCTCATATTATTCATAAGCGTATCCAGAACCATAACCAGATCTCGAACCAAAACCAGAACTCGTACCAAAACGTCTAAAAGAACCAAAAGTAACCTATTAGTCCACAGGTAAAAATGTGATTTCGAGAAGGACAGTACATACAGATTTTAATGTGCAAAGGGAGATAGAAAACGACTTACCTCTATAGTCAGTATCCACAAAACTAATAGAGACGTTGTATCACTGGCCAATAGCACTAACAAACTAATTTTAAGCTCTTCGGCAAATATCTGAGTAACCAAACAACTAAAACCAAAGGATAAATGCCTCAACTGGAGGAAAAGAGTGTGAATCCAAATTAATGGAGATTCTTACGAATATCACACGCTTCCTCGGTGCTATAAAACCACACTGACCTTTAAATTTTGACAATGACCTATGCTCATTCAATAACCTTGACGGCCGGTAGAAAAAGATAGACTCATTTCAGGCTCAAAATCCGGATAATATACAGTGGACCAAATATTTAAAATTTCTTAATAAAAATTAATATTTACAACTAGAATGTTTAATTACAAAAAATCGAACGTATCAATCTTCCTCAAAGTCCACAAAAAAAATTAAAAGTTAATTTTTTTTTATATTAATCTTCAGCATCACTTAGATTACTAAGATCAAGTTTTATGTCTTTAAGAGCCCAATCTCCAATATTTCTTTTAGTGTTAAAATCAGCTAAAGTATATACATTAGGAGCTTTCTTTTGCAACACAATGCATTTTACAAACTTGGGAGCTAACTTAGCAGCGAAATAAGTACCAGCATTTGACAATACATAATTTCGTTTCCAAACAACTTGTCCGGGATTTAAGACAATAGGACGCCTTCTTAGATTATATCGATTAGCAGACTGCTGATAAGACTTAGTAAGAATATTCTTCACTTTCTCTCGAATTTGAGTAATTTCTTCCAAATGTTTAGTAAGTTTTTGAGGAGTATCTAATGAAACAGGTTCATTTAATAAAGAAGGACCACCTTTTCTAAATTCTTTTCCAGAAATGGGTAATTATCTACCAAATGTTAAATAAGCAGGGGTATAACCAGTAAGTTCGGAGACACTTGTTCTCAAAGCATAACCAAGTTTATGTAACTCCAAATCCCATGTTCTATGATCATTTCGATTAACAAAAGACCTTATCATCTGCTTTAAAGTTCTGTTATATCTCTCGGTAGGATTGGCTTCAGGATCCCATTTAGCATTAAATCTCATTTCACAATCATAAGTCTCACACATTTTCGTCAGTTTATGACTCACGTAGGAAGATCCATTATCTGCTCCAATATAATCAGGTACTCCATATATTAAAAACCAATCTTTCTCCAAATGCTTAATCACTGCATCACTAGTAGCGGATTTTACAGGGAAAATAAGAGTATATTTTGTAAATAAATCTGTTATGACTAAAATAAACCTATTTTTGGATCGACTCAAAGGGAAGGGACCTTGAAAATCTGTACTAATAACTTAAAAAGAATATGAAATTTTCCTTGGGTTCATGATATCATAGGGTACTTTTTGTTCGGGCTTTTGTGCTTTACATATTTGGCAACTTCTGACACATTTTAAAATATCTTTGTTCATGCCGGGCCAAAAGTATAAAAATGAAATTCTTTTCGCACTTTCTTAATGATTTTGGTACTAATAATTTCCACTCACTATTAGGGTCCAAAACAGGGGATTTTGAAGGGGTGTCGATAAATTTTACCATCCTGAATACGATATTTTGGATATTTTTCGGGAGAGGTTTTTATTTTTAGCATTAAGCTAGAATACCACTCGTCATGATCGTCTAAGCAAACATCAATATAAGCAATTCCACGGGATAAAGCATCAGGCACAACATTACACTTTCCTTTTCTATGCGTCATATCAAAATTATAACTCTGTAACTGTAAAGACCAACGACTTAATCTACCACTAGCATTTTGTAATTTGTTTAACCATAAAAGCGAATAACAATCGGTTATTACTTCAAACTTAACACCTTCAATATAGGGTCTAAATTTCTGAATAGCCCAAAGAACACATAGACATTCTAACTCTACAGATGCATACTTTGATTCTTGAGCTGTCAACGCTCTACTTGCAAAAGCTATAACTTTTTCTCCATCCTCAAAATTTTGGGTAAGGACACAACCTAGTCCAACTTGAGAAGCATCACAATGCAGCACAAATTTTCTATCAAAATCGGGGGATGTAAGTATAGGGGGAGATACCAAAAGATCCTTAAGTTTAATAAAAGCTTTTTCAGCTTCGTCTGACCAAATAAATTTACAATTTTTACGGGTTAACTTGGTCAAAGGAGACACTAAAGTGGCATAGTCTTTTAAAAATCGTCTGTAATACGATACTAGGCCAACAAATCTTCTAACTTCACGTACAGACTTAGGGGTTGGAAAATTTAGCATGGAACTGACTTTATCTGGATCAGTGCGTAATCCTTGTCGGTCAACTATAAACCCTAGATATTTAAGCTCTGTTTTCAGAAAATCACATTTCTCACGGTTAACAGTAAGATTAGCCGACAATAATCTATCAAATACAACTTTTAGAGTATCTAGATGAGATGATACGTCAGGGGTAGCTATAATAATGTCGTCTAAATAAATAAAAACTGAATGATTTAGGTCTGAAAACAAGTTTTCTATGAATCTCTGAAAGGTCGCAGGGGCATTACATAATCCAAAAGCTAATCTCTTATATTGGTATAACCCACGGCCTTGAACAGTAAATGCAGTATTTTCCTTACTACTTTTCTCAAGCAGTATCTGATGGTAAGCACTCTTTAAGTCTAAAGATGAAAGAACTCTTGAACTTCCTAGCTTATCAAGAATACTATTTACATAAGGAAGGGGATAAGCGTCTTTCAAGGTCACCTGCTTTACACGGCGATAATCGGCACACATACGATATTTATTATTACCCTTGGGCACCATAACAATAGGGGATGACCAAGCTGAAGTGGACGGTTCAATAATACCTAACTCCAAAAGTTCATCAACTTGTTCATGAATTATTTTTAAAATGTACGGAGACACTTGATAATGCCGTTGCTTAATGGGGGGGATGGTCACCAGTGTTAATTACATGTTCAATGTTTTTAGCACACCCTATACCTAAAGGTTGCTTACTGAAAAACTCATTTACCAAACAATTAAGTTTTTCACGGTCGCAAGAGTCTATACTCATCAAGCCAATATCACTACACTCTGAATTGGTATCACCAAAAGTCCAGGAATTATTCGAAAATGTGGCAACAATATCCATATCTTTCCAAAAATCGATGCCGAAAATTATTTCTATCTCAATATCTAAAACTACTAATACTTTTATAACTTTAACTTTATTTTCTAACTTAATAGGCAAGCATACCGAACCTAAAACGTTGCAATTATTTCCATTTGCTACTTTTATAGGGAAGTAGCATGGTTCTATGTACAAATTTAAAGACTTGAGTCTCTGCCAACCTAACCTACCAACTACTGTTTGACTCGCACCAGTATCTAGCAAACCACGAAAGCTTAAGTCAAAAATATTTACAGCTAAATAAGGACGAGGATCATTACCTACTGAACAAAATAAAGAATTTATTCGATCTTTCTTAAAGCTCAACTTTACAAAGTTCAACCAAGCTTTCCACGACTGATCTACCGGTCTATCTAGTTCTGACGAGGCGATCGTCCGGCACCCCGATGGCCTCTGGATTCGTTTCCCTGACAGTCACACTTAAACTTCGTTACTCCACGTTTACCACATAAAAAGCAAAATTGTTCAACCCTTGGTTTAGAGCAAGAAGAAAATCTATGTCCGCTATCTCTGCAGTTCCAGCAAGGAAGGGCGTGTATCTCAGGATCATCTTGACGACGAGGAGGGCTCTCAAAGGAAGGACCAGCTAAACCAGGTTCTAATAAATTAACTCGCGAGGTAGGACTGGGCTTATAATTTTTAGCAAGATATCTACCCTCTTCAAGGCTTTTACACGCGTCCTCAAGATCATCAACTGTCCGAATGGGAACCAAGCTAGTATTCGTTATAAAATAAGGGCATAAATTATGAATAAATTAAAGTTTTTGTTCTTCGGTCGCCGGCGTAGGCAAGTAATTAAATAAATTTAACATCCGGGAAAAATAAGCACCAACTCTTTCATTTGGGCCTTGCTTACTCTCATTAATTTCCTTCCAAAGATCAGTCCCATAATAAGAATTCAAATATTATGTCCTAAGTAGAGCTTTAAATTCATCCCAAGTATTAATTTTTGACTTATTTCTGCGATACCATCTTCGGGCATCCTCAATCAATAACTCACACACACAATCAACTAACTTATTCTCAGGTACGTTCCGAGCAACTCTATACTCTTCGCATAACTCCAAGAAAGCATTCACACTTAAACCTATCCCATCTCCACGAAAACGAATGTCCCATTGATGCACACGCACAGTAGGTCTCGAAAAACTCGTAGTCACGTGACTAGTCAATGGCTCAGTCACCATTTGAGTACAAGAAGGCATTACAACAGAAGGAATACTCTCGACCTTACCGCATGCAGAAGTCTGAGAACTTAAGTTGTGTGGTCCATTTTGTGAATTAACAAAATTGGAAGAAGTGGGGAGGGTGACTACAGGTTCCTGCATCCTTAAATCTAAAGAGTTTTCAATCTCTTCCAACCTGGAGTATAAATCTGAAATGGACGACTCGAATGTGTCTGCATTTTCATCCTCTTTTGATATTTTTAATCTAGATAACCGACTGTAAACATGCTGTATCTTTGTCTCAAGACAGCGCTGACTATTTTCCGTGAAAACCGTTTATCTTCCAAGACCTTCTCTATTGCTACGATTTTTTCGGTAGAAATATTTATTTCTGACCCTAACTCCGGCCTAAAATCTACGTCGGTCCCGATATTTCCAAAAGTCTCTTTTTTCAACTCTTCAGATAGAGTTTTTCGTAAAGTTTTAACCGCGTAAGAGCTTAAATTTTTAAAACCACGGGCTGTTAATTCATACTCTAGTTCCGATCTATTTAGTCTGTGGGGATCCATTGTAAACAAAAATCAAAAAAAAAATCAAAACAAATATGCAATATGGAATTCCCAATTATTATATTTTAAAAGAAGCCACAAAAAAAACTCTCTCGCTCACAGCAAAAATTCTTATCAATTTATAATTTTCGCGAACCAAATTAAATAAATTCAAGGTTGCGGCGAAGTAGGTACCTACTACGTATTTATTATAGGTAATTTTACTTCAAAAACAAAAATGATTTTTAGCATTCTGAAACGACTTTTACTTTTAACTTAAATATCCCATGAATAGAAAATTAAACAATTGTCTGTCTGTATGTAGGTCTGTCTGTTTCCAAAAATTTTTTTAGGAGGCACAAAAAGTTTAAGCAGATAAGAAAATAAAATGCCTTGATTCATGCCAATATTTTATCCGAATGTGTAATTTTTTTTCGACTGTTTCGGATTAAAATTTTATAATTGGACTCGGATTTTATTTCAGATAGTTACTTAAAAAAAAAAACCAAATTTATACGACAGACTGCATGGCGACCGTTTTTATTTTTTTTTGTTTGAAGACAAAGACCACATGATTTAATTCCTTATATGCGCGAAATAATTTTAGCAGTTACTGAGTGGCTCAAATAAAATTAACCAATAAACAAAATATTATTATGTACACTAATAATGACCTGAAAAGCAAAGCATGATTAGTACAGTACTATACCTATCATATAAATATACTTGTAGAATTTGAACCATTGAAAATTTTTAAACCACATTTTCAGAGTTTACTGAACCGATTTCAATGAATAACTCTAAAAAAGGAGGCCCCACGTTGGGCGCCAAAAATACCTGTTACGTAACTTTTTAAAAGTTAGGTTACGGGGCTCGAACCAGTCTTTAGTCGGAGTCGGTCATGGGTTAGTTTTGGAATCAATTTTCCCAAATTTTAATATAAGATGTCAATTTTAGGGCGCCAAGTGGTTTTATTTAACCACGTAATCTCAAACCAAACTGATAGTTGCCAGATTTATAGGAATTGTCCTAACCACTAAGGATTCCATAATTATATTTGCCAAAAGCACGCTTCAGATGATGTCAATGTGTAAATTGAAATAAAGTATCCTAAATTTCGATAACTACATTTTAATGAAAATCAATTAATAAATTCGTATTACATTATTTTAAGTAACGGTTAAATTTTGAATGGTTCAGAATTACTAAATAACTAAACTAATACCATAATTAAGTAAACCTAGTGCTAAATAATAGAACTCTCGAGAGCGGTACCTACCAGGGATAAAGTGACGCTTTCTAGACTCGATTATATACGCGGGTCAGCTTTATTCCTGACTACACAGTAGCCCAACTATCATGTTAATAATAATAAACATAGACCTAGATGTTGCTATTTTGAGGTTGGTAGAGCAGCGGGACTGTAAGCGCTGGCCGTTTTATAAAATCTGGGTGCAAAAATCCTTAAAAGGACGATGTAAAAATATTAATTTTTCCGAGCCACACAAAGACAATATAGAGGATTGGCACTCACCTTTTCAGCTGTTTCCGTCGTCCAGAGGAGCTCCTCTCGCTGGCCCAGTCGTTGCAGTCGATCCACACTAGAATCACTTGTTTGTGTAATGGTTTAGTTTGATTTTCTAAGAATTTTATTGGATTTTTTGGTTAATAGAATTTATCACCATGCTGCGTGGTGATGTCGACAGAATACGACAGACGAATCCTTTTTGGTTACGCCTTTTTGCGCAGATTCATTTTTCGTAGATGGCGCTGGCGTTTTGCTTGTGCCAATCAAAATTGAAATTGTGTGGGTTTTCCGAATACGGGAATTTGGCGCAAAATTTGAATTTAAAATTAAAGTTGCACGAACATTTTCCGCCCACTTAAAACGAAGTTTTACATTGAGATTAATTGAATAAACAAATGGCTATATAAAAAAAATATAAGTTAATTCAAAACCCTAAAGGGTAGGTTATTAAAATCCGTTTTAGGTTTATAGATCAAAAAGAAAAAAAAATTAAAAAAAATATATATATATATTCTAGATAACGACACACGAAACAAAAGAAGTTGCTTGGGAGTTTAGTGCGCATCTAAAGGTAGTGGGCACAACTTGACCACGGGACGAGTGAAAAGTCCGTGTTGTGTTTTAACAGTAGCAACTCGAATGTGATTATCCCGACCAGGATGTACAGATACTATTCTACCCAGCAACCAGTGTAATGGCGGCCTAGTTTCATCCTTAATTAATACAAGCGTATCTAGCTTGATTTCAACCGAAGGGTCCGACCACTTAGAACGCTGTTGTAAAGTATTTAAGTACTCGAGTTTCCAACGCTTCCAGAAATCGGCATGAATTCGTTGGATAAGTTGCCAACGCTTAAGGGTATTAAATTTAAGGGTAGAAAGGTCAGGATCAGGACACGAATTAAGGGGTTCCATTGTGAGGAAATGACCCGGAGTCAAAGACGTAAGATCGTTTGGGTCAGAGCTTTGCTCACAAAGGGGTCGAGAATTGAGTAATGCCTCTATTTGGGCGAGGAGAGTATAGAGCTCTTCGAAGGTTAGTATCTGGTCACCGATGACCCGATACAAATGTGTTTTTATAGATTTGACTCCTGCTTCTGCTAGACCATTTAGGTGGGGGGCTCCCGGACTATTAAGACACCATTTGATTTTTAAGCTCTCAGAAGCTAATTTCGAAAGATTATGGAGCTCCTTAATAGCCCCAACAAAGTTTGAGCCTCTATCACTTGTGATTTGGACACAAGTGCCACGTCTAGCGACAAAGCGTCGTAAAGCAGCGATGCACGCCTCTGTGGTTAAATCCGAAACAAGCTCGATATGGATTGCCTTGACAGAAGTATCGACAAAGACTGCGATATATGATTTACCAACTTGTGCTCCACGACGTCTCTGACCTACAAAGGTTTTGATTGGGCCTGCATAGTCTAAGCAAACGTGTGAAAAACATTTTAATTGTGACGTTCTAAAAGAAGGTAAATCCGACATGTACGGAGTATACGGTTTTGGTTTTAAGCGAAAGCAGGGAATACATTGCAATAAAACCCTCTGAATAGCTCGACGTGATGACATAATCCAAAACTTTTGACGAATTAAGTATTGGACTGTGTTTATTCCGGGATGTAAATTTTCGTTATGAGTTTGAATAATGATCAATTGGGTTAATCTATGAGATTTCGGCAATAATAAGGGATGTTTTGCCTCAAAGGAGAGTTGAGAATGCCGTAAGCGTCCGCCACTCTAAGGAAACCCAATTCGTCCAAAAAGGGCGCGAGTTTGCGAAACGGCTTAGGTAATAGCTGAGTATTTTGAATTTTTTGAATGATATCCGAAAAACACTCTTCTTGGACCCTTTTAACTAAAACAAGTAGAGCCTTGTGTAGTTCAAAAGCGGAAAAAACGCCGGATAAAGGGTCAACTGAGTTTTTTCGATTGTGAATAAGTCTTAAAAAATGACAAATGATTTTTTGAATGGTATTTAAATTGGATATTTTATCGATTAATCTATCAAAAAAGTTTTGATTTTGAATTTCTGCCGTCAGCACCACTGAATTTTCCGGTTTTTCTTCTTTGAGAACCTCGTCTGGAACTCCCAAAGAACGTTCATTTATAAACCTTTGAATTTGCCACTCCGTAGTGGGCAAGGTAATCCATGGAGGGCCGTGAAACCAAAGAGGGTGATTTATTAAGTTATTGGGCGACAACCCTCTGCTAGCGCAGTCGGCAGGGTTTTCGAGTGAAGTAATGTGATACCATGGGACTTCGGGGATTGTTTCTTGAATACGACTTACGCGGTTTGCCACAAAGGTCTTCCACCTGTGAGGTGAAGATGTGACCCAATGAAGCGTGACCTGTGAGTCCGAGAACGCAAGAATTTCATCGATTACGAGTAATGATGAATAGGTGCGAATAACTAGTTCGAGTAAATCAGCTAATAGAGTAGCTCCAAGTAGTTCCAAACGTGGGATTGAAATAGTGTGTAAGGGAGCAACCCTTGACTTGCCCATGACTAGAGCAGTTTTGATAATTTTATTTGGTAATTCGACGCGAACGTATACGCAAGAAGCGTATCCTAGCTCGGATGCATCGCAGAAACCTAGCAATTGACATCGTTGAATATTATTCGAAAAAATATGTCTAGGTATACAAAGATTCGAAAGAGTGGTTAATTGATTATTGAATTGATTCCAAAGAGTTTTGATTGGATCGGGGGGTATTTCATCCCAATCAGTTTTGCATAACCAAAGTTTTTGCATAATCACTTTGGCTAAAAATGAAACAGGCGATAAGAAACCTATAGGATCCCAAATTTTAGCGATAGCTGATAAAATATTCCTTTTGGTGCAAGGTTTTTCACAAGGGGTACAAGAATAGGTAAAAGTATCTGTAGAAGGGTGCCACTGAAGGCCCAACACCTTAATCGATGTTGAAGAATCGTCTTCAAAGGTAACAGGGATCTGACAATCAGCGGGCGACAAATGTGAAAGAAGTTTCGGATTATTTGATGCCCATTTTCTTAATTCAAATTTTCCCAATTTAAGCAACGCTATGAGATCCTTTTGAAGTGATAAAGCACCTTCTAGAGAGTTAGCTCCACAGCAAATATCGTCCATGAAAATGGTATTCAAAAGGACCTGGGATGCTTCAGGATAATTCTTAGCCTCCAGGATGGCTAGTTCTCTAAGAGTTCTAATAGCTAAATAGGGACTTGAACTAACACCAAACGTCACTGTATTAAGCCTGTATTCCTGCAGGGGTTCATTGGGATCAAATCGCCAAAGTAGCCTTTGGTAGTCCCGATGAATTGGATTAATTTGAATTTGTAAAAAGTGCTGTTTTATATCAGTCAAAAATACGATAGAATAAAATCTGAATTTTAATAGAATTTCGGAAATATCGGCTTGTAATTTTGGTCCTATTAAAAGAGTTTCGTTCATGCTTAGGCCTTTCGAACCCTTAATCGAGGGGTTAAAAACCACCCGGAGTTTAGTCGTTGATTTGTCAAGACGAAGGACTCCGTGATGTGGTAAATAAGAACATAACTGAGGTCTAGGTTCGGATCTTGGAATTAAAGACATGTGCCCGTTTTTGAGATATTCTCTCATAAAATCCGAGTACATACTATAGAAATTTGAATTTTTTATTAAGCGAGATTCGAGAGATAAAAATTGACGATAGGCCACTGAATATGTGTCTCCTAGGTCAGGAGGGTCAATGTGACGAAAAGGCAAATTTACAGTAAATCGGCCCGAAATATCTCTAGTGGTAGTTTTTTGGAAAATCTCTTCACATCTTTTTTCTTCGGGTGAGAGAAACGTTTTTGACTTAATTGATTCTAGTTCCCAAAATCTGCGAATATTAAAGTCGAGAGACTGCTCACAGAAAGTAAAGTAAGAATTGACTTGAGGTGAAATATTTATGTTTTGAGTTTGGCCCATCAAGACCCACCCAAAAACTGTCTCAAAAGCGGAGGGTTGGCCGTGAGGTCCTGGAATTCGTCCTGATTGGACGATTTCTGTGTAAAGTTGTGCACCTAAGAGTAAGTCAATTGGACCAGGGTTGTAAAATTGGTTATCTGCAAGCTTTAGATTTGAAATATGACTCCAATTGTATGAATCTACCTGTATTGAGGGCATATTCGAACAGAGTTTCGGTAAAACGAAGACTTGAATAGAAAAGGTAGGCTCTTGTTGGCCTAGGGCTCGAATAGTGCAAGTAGAAATGCCGTTAGTGGCCGATGAAGATTGATTTAGTCCCAGAACAGGGATCGAAATTTTGTTTCTTGGCAAGCCTAACCTGTTAAGACAAGCTTCGCTTATCAGGTTAGCTTGGCTACCGCTGTCCAGAAGTGCTCGGACAGGTTGGTAGTTACCCCGACTATCCAGTACCTCTAATTTTATAGTCGCTAGAAGCACTGTCGTCCGGGGCGTCAAGGTGGATAACGAAGAGTATTGATTTGTAGATGTATTTGGATTCGAATTGATTTGAATTGAATTTGAACTGGGTTGAACAAAACTAGGGTTCTGTTGGCTAAGAATTGAATTTGAATTCTGGTACGATAAGTTTGTGCCTGTGCTTGGCACGGCCACTTGATTTGAATTAAAACTTTGATTTAAGTTCGAATTTTGATTTGAATTTTGGCTTGAATTAACAAAGGATTGACTTGAATTCTGACGGATTGAATCTGTCGTTTGCGATAGATGAATAAGACTATGGTGCCTATGTCGACATACCCTGCAGTTGTAGGTACTACTGCAGTCGATTACTTGATGATTTGAACGTAAACAGTTGATACATAACGATTGTTGTTTTACATAAGTAAAACGATCTGAAGGAGATTTGGAGATAAAAACACCACACTGCGAGAGTGGATGAAAAGAATTATTGCATAATTTGCACTTATAGGGTTGTTGGTTTTGTCGAAATTGAATATTGGATTGTTTATTTGATACTTGTGAGTGCGTATGCGCTAAAAAATTTGATGGAGGGCTTGATTTGTACTGATTATTTGAATAAGAATTATATTTTTGGTTACTAGAATTCGAATAATTTGGTTTTTGCTGTTTTGAAGTCGAAGGTTGCAATTGCGTATTTTGGGGAGATAGCTGTACTGTTTCAAGAGCACGGCATTGGTTAATAAGAAACTGAATTAGATTTTGATATGTTGGAATCTCGGTAGTACTATACTTTAATTCGAAAGCGGTTCTTGTGGTTTGATCGATTTTTGATAATAAAATTGAAAATAAACAAAAACACCACGACGTTACTGGAAATTCAAGATTTTCGAGCGCCGCAATATTCTCGGAAAAGGTATCTACCAAGACTCTAAGATCCTTTGCTGACTGGTTTCCCTTTAAAGAATTTGCATAGTAGATTGAGTTCCAGTAGGTACTGGCTAAAAGTCTTTTATTTTGATAGCGATCTGTTAATACCTTCCAGGCGATTGCGTAATTGCTTGCCGTTAATTTTATAGAACTTAAAATATTAAGTGGTTCGCCCTCAAGGAAGGTTAGCAAATGTTGAAATTTCCTTATATCGGAATAATTAGAGTTTTCGTGAACCAAACAAGAATAAACATCGTAAAAGGTTGGCCACTTTTTTACGTTTCCATTAAAGCAAGGTACCTTTAAAGGGCCCAGATCATCGCTACGTGAATAGTGTGAAGTTGCGGGGGTGAAATTTGAATGAACTGAATCGGAACATAAACTCGAAAAAAGAACTTTAGCTTGGTGGTAGAATAGATCCGTATCTTTCCTAATTTTGTCCTGTACTTCGAATTCATCATCGTCGTCGTCTTTCAAGAGACCTATGATGTCATTATGAATGTTTTTAAATTGTTCATAGTGATCATCTAACGATTCGTAAAACGCCTTAAAAATTGGCAAGGAAGAACTATCTGATTTAGCTTTTGTTCCCAAGTTATACGTTTCCGTAATACGAGATATTGAAACTTTGCGTTGATTCTCAAGCTTTTTTAACGACATATTGTTAATTTAAAAAAATAAAAAATATTTAAAAGGAATAAAACCAACACTTGACCCCTATTGACTTTAATCAGTCCAAAAGAGTCTAACAAGCATATATTTTATTATCGATTTCTCGAATAAATGCAAAAACTTATCAACAGCTGTTATCCTAGGTCGCGATCTTTCTCCCAAAATAAATGCACACAGAACAACTTGTACCTACTACCGCTTCTCTTATTATTTACAGGTAAATACTAATTCTACTAGATGTGTTTGTTTACCTGTTAAATAAGAATAAATCATTTAACTCACAAGCACTTTTGTTGTTTTGAATAACTATAACATATTATTTAAACAAATAACTATTATTTAAACAACTTTCGATTTTTGAATCAAAACAAACGACGTACCAAGTGCCAATTTCGGCTGCAATGAAATGTGGGTGGAGCAACCGTTAAGCCACGCAAGGGGGGACGGAACCTCCTTTCTAAACCGGACACGGCAACAACGAGCCAAAATGGCGAGACGAAAAGATCTAATATTTTTAGCAAACAAATTTTAAAAAACTATCTGGGTCGTGGGACCAGAAAATGTTGCTATTTTGAGGTTGGTAGAGCAGCGGGACTGTAAGCGCTGGCCGTTTTATAAAATCTGGGTGCAAAAATCCTTAAAAGGACGATGTAAAAATATTAATTTTTCCGATCCACACAAAGACAATATAGAGGATTGGCACTCACCTTTTCAGCTGTTTCCGTCGTCCAGAGGAGCTCCTCTCGCTGGCCCAGTCGTTGCAGTCGATCCACACTAGAATCACTTGTTTGTGTAATGGTTTAGTTTGATTTTCTAAGAATTTTATTGGATTTTTTGGTTAATAGAATTTATCACCATGCTGCGTGGTGATCTCGACAGAATACGACAGACGAATCCTTTTTGGTTACGCCTTTTTGCGCAGATTCATTTTTCGTGGTTGGCGCTAGCGTTTTGCTTGTGCCAATCAAAATTGAAATTGTGTGGGTTTTCCGAATACGGGAATTTGGCGCAAAATTTGAATTTAAAATTAAAGTTGCACGAACACTAGAGGATCCTAGTCAGTAAAGTATTTAGCCACTTAGTCAGGATAAACTAAACGCGATCGTTTCTATAATCACGCCCCTATGGGGTATTTATCATAGCAGCAAAGGATGACGGGCAGCCACACTGGAGGTTCCATTTAGCAGCTTCGGGAGAGTTGCTTTATAAATACAAGGATTATCTACAAGTGTCCTTTCCAACTGGACCGTAACTGTACAGCTTCAACCATAAAAGCTCAATAGATCAAGCTTAAGAAATACCATATTACTCTAGATTCCAAATCAGGAGGAGTTTAGGAGTCCATGTTCATAACCTCAACCAGATCGTCTCTCATATTATTCATAAGCGTATCCAGAACCATAACCAGATCTCGAACCAAAACCAGAACTCGTACCAAAACCAGAACTCGTACCAAAACGTCTAAAAGAAACAAAAGTAACCTATTAGTCCACAGGTAAAAATGTGATTTCGAGAAGGACAGTACATACAGATTTTAATGTGCAAAGGGAGATAGAAAACGACTTACCTCTATAGTCAGTATCCACAAAACTAATAGAGACGTTGTATCACTGGCCAATAGCACTAACAAACTAATTTTAAGCTCTTCGGCAAATATCTGAGTAACCAAACAACTAAAACCAAAGGATAAATGCCTCAACTGGAGGAAAAGAGTGTGAATCCAAATTAATGGAGATTCTTACGAATATCACACGCTTCCTCGGTGCTATAAAACCACACTGACCTTTAAATTTTGACAATGACCTATGCTCATTCAATAACCTTGACGGCCGGTAGAAAAAGATAGACTCATTTCAGGCTCAAAATCCGGATAATATACAGTGGACCAAATATTTAAAATTTCTTAATAAACATTAATATTTACAACTAGAATGTTTAATTACAAAAAATCGAACGTAACAATAGGCATCCATTTTTTTAAACGATTTGAAGTAGGGCCGATTTAAATTTATTTATTAAAATTATCTTTATCAAAATAAAACCGAAGATTAAAAAAATTAATAAAAAAAACACAACAAACCGACAAACAAGCGCGTACTTTGCGATAAAATATTAAACAGTATGTTAAAAAAAGACAAATTAAAATTATAAAATTGACACACACACATTAAAATCTATGACAATGTAAAACTCTTAAAACACTTTTTTATTGTTTTTATCAAAAATTTTTCCATCGGTAGTTTGCCTAGTTGATCTAGGTTTAGTAGGCGTCTCCGTTACGCTGCTCTTCTTGCGTTCCTTAGTCTTTGATCTCTCCTCTGGTTTTGTGATCTCTATTTTAGTTTCCTTGGTTTTTATATAAACCTGATTATTTTTGTGAGACGGCGATTGAGTTATCTCGACGTTGGATACTGGAGTCGATGGCGCGCTATTATTTGGGTATAGTTGTTTTTTATTAATGAAAAACTCCTCAAAAGAATCTTTACTAACTTCCCTTAAATCGTGTGGTGTAAATATTTCGCTATTAACTGTTAGTTGGTTTCTTGAAATCTTAGCTTCAAATTGTTTATTTTTGACTATTTTGTAGTATTTGTACAGAATTTTTTGATCCTTTTGTTGTTCAATAGTCAGGTCGTTGGTTATAGTAATTCCCGTTCCTTTTAATTTATAGTTGTTTTTCAAAATCTCTTGTTTCTTTAAAAATCTCACTAGTCTAATAATAATTGGCCTGGGTTCCGTCTCACTTTTTTGTCCAACTCTATAGACGTTGTCAATATCTTCTGGCTGAATAGATACTGCCAGTTTACCAGTAATTAGCTTGACAACTTGCCTTTCCAACGTGTTTTCCAAATTTTCTCTGACACCAAAAACTATAACTTGATTCTTCTTTCCTGCTTCTTCAAAGTGTTTCAGTTTTCTCCTTAAATCCAGATTATCAGACTCTAACTCGCTTACCTTATCTTCCAAGTTTTGAATTGTATCCCTGTAACTACTTAAATCAGATTTAATGCAATTTATGTCTGTTTTTGTTTCGGAATTTTGATTTTTTAGGTCTTGTAGCATGTCAAATAATTGTTCATTTGTAACAGGCATAGTGAAGCATTCAGTTATTTTCGGCCGTTCTGCGATATAGTAGGCTTCGCGAACGGTACTGCCTCTTATCAATGTTTTTTGTTTATTTGATAAACGGTAATATTTGTTGATTTTAAAGAGGTAACACTATTTTATTTTAAAGTTAGTCGAATAATAAGGCAATAACTTACAGTTTTTTTTTGTCCACCAGAATAATCACAGTTTTCTAAACTACTTGCACTAATTTTCAGTAAGTATTTTGATAAAAAAGTCAACCAATTTGCGATTTGTTAAAGGACCGAAGTAAAATATATGTTATCAAAATAATGGCCTACTATACTAAAATGGTTGGGATGGTTAACCTATGTTCGAAAATGCTGAAAACTCCCTTTGCTTTCTTTAATCCACTATATTAAAGAAAGCAAAGGGAGTTTTCATTTTTGAAAAAACGTCACCCCCCAACCGCTTGGGGGTCCAGAGTGTATCTGCACCTTATGCCAGATCTCCACCATAGAAATTCGTATTCTACGATTTTTTCTGAAAACTTTGACGTATCACACAATATTGTATCACAAATAGGCAAGCTGGAGCTAAAAACGGCCTATTTCAAACCTGACTGGGTATCAACGCGTTTGTTTATTGCGTAGTTTGCAAAATGAGTGCACAACTGGCTTAGTGCTTGCATTTTTTTGACATGCACTTTTTTAATTTTTATAATCCATTGAGGAACTTTTGAATGCAGTTTTGCAACTTAGTGTTAGTCCCGCACCGAATACTTTTTCCCTTCATTTAATTTTAAACGCAAATGACAAAAACTGATTGTTGTAAGAAGTTTTATTAAATTTTCTTTACTTCTAAGTATCAGCAGCGATGGAAATTAAATTAAACAAATTGGCACCATTTCAAGGAAGATTTCAACCCAATCTCATACATGTCATGTTTTGTTTTGTTGTTCTTCCCCATCATGATCTACTTTTATATCATACAAGTCTTTATTATTATTAAATTTAAACTACAAATTGGCATCCCTTAACGTGAGGTTGATTAAGTTTGACTATTTGCCAACTAAAATAAGTAAAACTACGAAATACTTAGTTAATAAACTTGAATGAATGCCTCAAAAAGTATTTGGCGATTACTAGACAGTTGATACCAAAGGGCTCAGCCAGTGGCGTAGCGTGGGGGGCGCGGGGGGTTTTTCCCCCCTCCGCCTCGAGGGTACCGGCGCCCCATGGGTGCCCGAAGCGCCCCTGTATTATTAGTAGTAGTAGTAGCAGGTCCGGCAAAGAAAAGTAAAGATAAGACATGATGAACTTTTTTTTTTGGTCGCAAGCTTAGAACATTAAACTACCGCAAGATTTTTTTGATGGGCGCCCTTGTTAGCGATCGCCCCCCGCCCCTACAGGCACGCTACGCCGTTGGGCTCAGCTCCTTTCCCAAACCTACGAATTTTCTCAGATATTTTCCACTTATTTCTTAAATAAAAAATAAAATTTAGGTAACCTGACTACTTCATACAGGGGTTATATTCCTGGGGCGCTAATAAAAGAATAAGAATATTAAACTATTATCTATGGTTTATATAGAAAATGTGAGGTTTTTATGGCTTGCATACGAGTGAAATTTTGCGTTGTTTTTCCGTTGAAACTATGCTCAGTGCAAATTTTTGACAGCACCGAGCCAGTCTCAGTGCTGCACACATTTTCCCAATGAAATAGGCCATGAGTTTTAGCGACAAATACGGAGTTTGCGCTTTCGTTTAAGACAAAAACCAGAAAGACTTCGATTAATCACGTGGAAGAGCCGGATTCCTAATACATTTGCCCCATATTGACATTTACCCCGCCTTACTTTGTCTAGTTAATTATACCACAAAGTAATAGTATACTTTGTGATTATACCCAAAGCTTTTTCGTATTGTCACTTGAAAAAGCAGCTCGTTTTTTTTAATGCCGAGTTTATACAGTTTCAAAATAAAATTAGTGTATAGTAAAAAGAACAAAATTCCAAGAAGATGCTAAGACATTAAAAAAAAATTATTACGAAAACAACAAATAGTTTTGATAAAAACTTAGGGTCCATCCTTAAATTACGTAACGCAAAAACCACTACCCGTCTCTCTCTGAATCATTGAAATTAACATAAGGCTCTCTCGTTTAGTGCGTTACGTAATGTAAGAACAAACCTTTACAAGAAAATTGACCGACAAGTGACAAATTACCTCTGTATCTTGTGTGCGGTGCATTACTACAAATTTAAATATTTGAATTTTAGTTTTTTTTATTTTGCTCTTGTATAAACTTAGTTTTGATTCTAGCTATACAAAATAGTGTCAATAGTTGCGGACTTAAAAGATTTTTTAATTTTTGAAAATCAAAAATATCACATTTAAATAGTATTTCTTAAAATTCTATGCAACAGTTTGAACATTAGTTAACATATAAACAGTTTACTAGCGATTTTATACATATTAAAACATATTTTTATAATATATTGCAAAGTGCGGTGTTGCCGACTGTTTAATAGAGCTGCCGCTCCTTTTTATACGATAAACATGTAACATAAGGGAGACCGGGGCTAGTTGTAACACAATTTGATTTTTTATTAATGGTTTTTTATTAACTACTTATAACTTAGTTACAAATTGCTCCAAAATATATGTTTTCCTGATTAAAGCACAAACACTGCACCGCACCGACTCCA
The DNA here is from genome assembly GCA_963576565.1 of Aspidapion aeneum. Taxonomy (NCBI): domain Eukaryota; kingdom Metazoa; phylum Arthropoda; class Insecta; order Coleoptera; family Brentidae; genus Aspidapion; species Aspidapion aeneum. Next base: position 71,947,376 of record OY755041.1, on the reverse strand, counting down.
CCCACTGTCTAGGGCCAACTAACTTCATTTCAAAAAGCAATATACATCTTCAGAAATTAATTTTGTCCCTTATTCCGTTTTGGGAATAAAAGCGGTGTTACAACTTGCCCCCTGTTACAACGCGCTACGGTCTCCCCTACTTTTTAGTTGTCATTGTCGCAAATTGATTAAAGATATACTACGTTTATTCCGACAGCCGCATCTTGATCAAAACCGGATTGAAATGGTAAACGCATTGGATCAGCGGATTAAAAGTTTTAATCTATTGTTGAAAATGTTTTTGTAACAGCATTTCCAAACCTCAGTTCCCTATAATTTGCTCAAAACATGTCAATAGGGGACATTTAATTTTACAACAGGAAACTTTCACCTTCAATTAAATTAAAAGGGACTTAATTGGTTCCTTTGTAAACATCCAGATTATTTATGCAACTTTCCGGTAGTAAAATATGCGACTTAAAAGAAAAAAGTCATTTTTATAGTCAAAAAGATAAATGGTAATATCGGACATAATCTGGATTTGAGGTAGATAAAAAAAATTATTGCTGATTTTAGTAGTCAAAGGGCTCTAATTTAGGAATCCGGTTAATGCCACTCTGGCTACCTTAAGCATTTTGAAATATTCAAGATGGCGGCTGATTAAAGATAAAAACATAAAAAAGTTTTTAAAAACATAAAACCAAAACTGGGCGCAATCAACAGCTATTCCATAAAACATAGTAGAAGCTCCGACCCCTCTTCCTTCAGAAACATTGTCAAAAAGGCGCCGCCATCTTGGATTTTCGACAATTTATTTCTTATCAGTCTTTAACTCAAAAAGTACTAACTTTTTGAGACAATATGTTAAAAAAAAGTCCATGAAAAGACAAATGAAATATTTTGTACTACCCCCAACATGCACATTTCAATCAAATTGATACACCAACCTTTTTAAATTTAACCACTTTTCTCAGAAGCAAGGACCTCTAGGAAGAAAAGTATAAAACTAGTAAACTAAAACATGCCAAGTAACAAATTGTTAAAAAGGAAATTTTGTTCTTTAAAAACCGTGATTTATATATTTATAATGCAAGGATTGATTGATTTGATTTTTTGTAATTTTTAAAACTTGTTACACATCCTTGTAAAGGATATTTTATGGCCTGGAATGCGGCATAAATGATTTTTTTTTAAAGGGCTCTATTTTAAAGAAAATTGAATAAAAACCTATCATTAAAATTGATTTTTGGCAATTTTTGTAAATAACCCCGATTTATGGACGTCACTGTAAAGTTGGTAACTTACTCCTACTATATGATACACCGTTGGAAAGGAAATTTTGTTTTCTTAATAAGTTATTATAAAAAATATTTTCCTAAAAAGTTCAATTTTTAAGAAAATTGCAAAAAGTTAATAATAAAGTATTTTTTTGTGATTTTTTAAAACGATCCCATATTCCCATATTACTTAAGAGTCTTGTATACAGGTTTTGCGAAGGTGCTTAGTTTTTAACAAAATTGTAAAAAACTGAAATAATTATTAATTGCGCCTGGTGTTGTTTTTATGCTTTTAAAAATGCTAATTTAAAAAAAATTATCTCTACTCTGGGCCATCTTAAATATTTCAAAGTGCTCAAGAGTGGCATCAACCGGATCCTTAAAGTAGAGCTCTTGGGCTATCAGAATCAAGTCGAAGAAGAAAAAAAATCAAAATTTTCTATATACCGCAAATCCAACCTCTTTTAAAATCTTCCTATTACAAAGGGTCTCCAAATTTAATTTTTACAACTGCTTCAATTAAACTGACAGTAAGTTTTTGTCTGGACCAACACAGGAAACGCCAGACACGCGAAGGGTATGTAACAGGATACAGCAAGTCCCGGGAGAAGTGGGAGCCATAGTGAGAGTCCTAACCGGACACTACGTCCTACAAGGACGAGACTCGGCGCATTTGATCTCATCATGTGAAGCATACAAGGAGGCAAGAAGAAAGGTATTCGAAGAGGAAACCCTTGAGACGGAGGACCTTCTGAATCTGAAGTGACCCGATATTCTGACAAGACGCTAGCGCTACCAAGTCCACTTTCAATACCTGACTTCGCATGCACAGATCTATCAATATTATTTACCTCATGTCTTAGAATAGATGAATACAGGGTGATTTTCACTTGAATGATTCTAACCACATGAAAATAGAAAGTTTCAAAACCCTAACCTAACAAAACCTAATCAAATCTAACCGAACCGAACCAAAGGAAACTGAACCACTAATTTTTTTCCAAAAAAAAACTTTCCTGACTTCCTGCCCGGGATCCTAGAGGATGGGAATCCGAACCGAACCAAACCGAACCTAACTAAACTGAACCAAACCTAACCTAACCAAACTAAACTACAACACGTACTGCTAATTAGGTTTAGTTGGGTAGGGTTAGGTTTGGATAGGTTCGGTTCGGTACGGTCCGGTTCGGATTCACATCCTCTAGGATCCCGGGTAGGAAGTCAGGAAAGTTTTTTTTTTGAAAAAAAATATTGGTTTAGTTTGCTTTGGTTCGGTTCGGTTAGATCTGATTAGGTTTCGTTAGGTTAGGTTTTTGAAACTTTCTATTTTCATGTGGTTAGAATCATTCAAGTGAAAATCACCCTGTACATCTATTCTAATACATGAGGTAAATAATATTGGTAGATCTACGCATGCGAAGTCAGGGATTGGAAGTGGACTTGGTAGCGCTAGCGTCTTGTGATATTCTGGCCCTTGTACAGAAGATGGGCAGATTCCTTAGCGAAGGATGAGGCAGTAGGGGGGATGCCCGGGGATTGGTTAAAAGGGCGCTTCATGTACCTAGTCGCCAGGCCTAGAGCCTACCCCAGACTACTACTAAGGTCTTGTCGGATGTATATACAGGGTGTAGTAAGCCAGTTTTTGTAAAAATTTATAAAAAGTTACAATGTGACATTTAAAATTTTAAGATGGCGGCCGAAGTTTAAATAAAAAAGTTATTTTTTTGTTCTTGTTTGACACAACTAGTATTGCCGTGTAATATATCGATTTATACTAAATATGGGTCGCCAATTTTAAATATTTCATAAAAAATGACACATGTATATTATTAATCAAGATGGCGGCGTTCAAAATATAAAAACAACAGTATCTTCTTGGTTTGGTAATTTTTTTTACCAAGATATGTAGTTTTATATTACCCTTAATTAGTTTTAAATTATAATGTACAAAAAAAATATAATTTATATATTTTTTAAAGATGGCGGCCGAAAAAGTAAAAAAAAAACATTCTTGTTTATTTTTTTGAAACTTAACAAAAAAAACCGAAAAAAACAAGATATCTCGTTAAACAAAACATAGATATTTTAAAAATGTCAAAAAAGTTGACATATGTCACGTACCGGTGATTTGATTGAATTGACCATATTTTACTTAATATCTCCGGTAATATTGATCTAACAGTAACGTTTATATAAGCAAAGTTAAACAATGTTTCCTAGATTATCAGAATCTGATGTCAAAAATGGCATATGTCATACACTTGTCAAACTTTTGACATATATGGTTTATTTTTTTAAATAAAATACCCTGTATATAATTTTTTTGATTGATAAGGCTCATTTTTCTGATTTCAAAAATATATAATATGTTGCCATTTAGTCCAGCCGTTATTGATAGATAGATAGATAAATACTTTATTGCCAACAAGATTACAGAAAAAAGTGTAACTTAATCCTATAAAAAAGCAACGTCAATTTTTTTTTTTTTAAACATTTTAGAGAAATGTTCAAAATACCAATCCTTTTGTATTATTTGTAACATCCTGATCCTCTCATTAAAGTAGTTTTAGATAAAAAATTTAGTTGATTTTTTTTTAAAGTAGATAAAAATTGACACTTACATTATGAATCCATACAAAAGAAGTGTATTTTCATATTTTTTCATTTTTATGTTTACACACACACACACACACACACACACACACACACACACACACACACACACACACACACACACATATATATGTTAAAATATAGACAAATTCAATATTAGACAAATTCAATATTAAAAATTAAAAGTTAAAAGTTAAAATCATGCAATATTTGCATTTTAATAACCTAAATAAACAATAAGGATGTTGCCATTTTGTTAATAAATATAATTTTTAAAATGCAAATATTTCAACAACGGCTGGACTAAATGTCAACATATTATATATTTTTGAAATCAGAAAATGGAGCCCTATCAGTTTAAAAAATTATATACAGGGTCTTTTATTTAAAAGAATAAACCATATGTCAATAGTTTGACAAGTGTGACATATATCATTTTTGACATCAGATTCTGATGATTTATGAAAAATTATTTATCTTTGCTAATTTAAACGCTACTGTTAGATCAATATTAACAAAGATAGCTATTAAGTAAAATATGGTCAATTTATTCAAATCACCCGGCAAGTGACATATGTCAACTTTTTTGACATTTTTAAAATATCTGTATTTTGTTTAACGCGATGTCTTGTTTTTTCAGTTTTTTTTGTTAAATTTCGAAAAAATAAACAAAAAAATATTTTTTTACTTTTTCGGCCGCCATTTTTAAAAAATAAATAAATTATATTTTTTTGTACATTACAATTTAAAACTAAATAATGTTAATATAAAACCACATATCTTGGTAAAAAAATTACCAAACCAAAAAGATACTGTTGTATTTATATTTTGAACGCCGCCATCTTGGATAATAATAGACATATGTCATTTATTATCAAATATTTGAAATCGGCGACCCCCATTTAGTATAAATCGACATATTACACGGCAATACTAGTTGTGTCAAACAAGAAGAAAAAAATAACTTTTTTATCTGAACTTCGGCCGCCATCTTAAAATGTTAAATGTCAAATTGTAACTTTTTATGAATTTTTACACAATCTGGCTTACGACTGATAAAATCCAAAAAAAATTTTTATAAAAATTTTCTTTGTTAAGGTTGAAAAGGTCTGTTTTATTTTTGGCAAATTAAGCGCCATCTTTGTGTCGGCGGGGAAACTTATCATTTCTTTCAAGCATGTTTAAAGAGCTGGCCAGTAGCTTTATTATGAGGTATTAAAAGTAAATATCGCACAAAAAATACAGAAAATATCAAAGAAAAACTTTTTTAGCCGCCATTTTGTTTTGCAATGACAGGTGTAATTTTTTTTACATTTTTAAATTGAATAGGTCCCACTTAAAGTAAATTTATTAAAACTAATTTAATTTCTCTTAAAACAAGGAAATCATTTTTTTTCTTAACTTTGGCAGCCGCTATCTTGGATTCTGAGGCCGAAAATTTAGCTTTTGGGTTTAGGTACTACTATGCCAAATATAAAAAAAATATACCCTTTTTGCAGCTTTATTTTACAAATTTACTCTACTAAACGTTAAAGTTTACTTTTTTTTAGTTTCTTTTTTATAGCTCGTGTAGTGTATGAGATTACTTTCACTAATAGACATGCCAAATGATTACACTATTAGACATGCCAAATGATAATAAAAATTTACAAGGAGTTTTTTTAAGCCACTCGTAGATTCTAAAACAATAAATAAAATCTTTTTTTGGTTTCCTGCTATTTTTTCGAATCTTACCGTTTTAAAAAAAATCGCTGTTAATCAAAATAAAGAATGCTCCAATGTGGTATATGACGAGTATATAAAAAGAACTTTCTGTCTTGAAATCTCTCAAGAAATTCAACATTAAAATTGTGTGTGTATTAAAAGTATTGTGCTTTAAAATGTCACTTTTAAAGCGTGTTTTACCGATGTAGAACTTTATTTTCTGGGACAGAAAAAAATATATTTAATATGTCAATATGAAATCGCCATAAACTTAATTAATTAAACATACTAAATACCAACTTTTATTGGCTATCTTTCAGTAAATCGGATTAAACCTAAATCAATGTTTAAAACAACAATAGCATTTAGCAAAATCAGTTCAGTAGACTGAGAGTAAGCCGATGATGATGAAAATTTCGACAAAATCCAAGACACTGTGTACCCGTTTTTTCTATTATGGTGTTCCTCATAATCTGGAACCTCTGGTATTTCTAGTTGAGACTCAGCTGTTGTTGTTTGAATCTATAAAAATATTAAAAACTCTTAGATAAGATACTGAAATTAGTGGTCAAAGAATTTAAATTTAATCAAAACTTTTAACACTTAAGAATTTACCTAATAAAGGATTATTTTATAATTTGTTCTTATTCTTGTGCTGATATAGTGGACGAAAAGCCCCAGAACCCTAAAATATATTAAATCAATTGGGGCCGAACAAAAATAAGAAATTAAAAGCAAAACCTTATACATTATTAATAGGCAAAAAAAAGTCTGGTCTGTTTGCTTGAAGAAGCTGCAAGACGAAAAGAAGACGACCATAGAACAATTGGAAACTTAACTACTACTATTAAAAAACTAAATAAAATAATAGAAGAAGAAATTGCGCTGCATTCACAAAATTTAGGTAATGTGTGCTCGAAGGGGTTCAGACACAGAAAATTACTTGTTCTACATCTATTCAAACATATGTTTTATATGTCAATATATGCAGTCTATTAACACCAGGAAGAATGGATACACTTATTAAAAATATTGAACTACTTAAACCATCTCTGATAATGATATCTGAAACATGTGCAACAGATTATGTGTTGTATCATGAAATTAACATAGATGGTTACAAAAGATGTGATTCAAATAGTAGATATCCGGAGGTGTAATTGCATATATTTAGTCAGATATTAAGTTTAAATTTATTAGAAATGCTTCCTTGAATAGCTCTTATGAGTGTATGTTTATCAGATTTGTTATACGAGGAACAGAATGGTTTATTAAATTGATTTATAAATGTCCTAATTTTTCGGATGCTCAGTTTTTAGAAGTTTTTGAGCAATCATGTTCAGATGCCTTGGATGCTAATAGGTAGTTTTCTTGGATTATTTTAATATAGACGTTTCCCGTGACTTATTTTACACCAAGAAATTTAAAAATCAAATAATTTTCGTGGCTAATCGGGCACAAAGGAGTTTTTGTTTCCCTCATATTTTTCCGTGGGTAGCCTGAAAGCTAAACCTCACGGGGGTCCAAGATCTAATGGACCCCCGTGAGGTTTAGCTTTCAGGCTACCCACGGAAAAATATGAGGGAAACAAAAACTCCTTTTTGCCCGATTAGCCACGAAACTTGTTTGATTTTTAAATTCACGGGTACGAAATTCCACGTTTGTAAGAAATTTAAGGATATCATTTATATGTAGGGTATGCAGCAGACTATAAACACATATTATACAAGAGTAACAAATAATTCTCTTAGTAATAACAAGCTGTGTTAATATACCATTTAAGGTTACTACTAGTACAAAAATGTGATTATTTTAGTATATCGATATATTTAAACAGTAACCATGTTTTATGGGCCAAAATACAGGCTAAACATTGGTCAAAAACAATAGCAGTTATAATTTAGAGAGAATATTAAAATTAATTAATTGAAGTAAACTGGCCGCTTGATGGTACAAAGTAGATATCCTTTTTCAAAATATTTAAGTTTTTTGTGAGCGTATTTTTAATATTGTTTGTCCTTGCAAGGAAATCAGTGTTAAAGGTAACATTATCTCCCGTGATATGCCTATGAGGTTCATATCACAGCTGAAGATCGCGACTGTGCATTTAAAGAGCTTAAAAATAATAGTGCTGCAGATAGAGAGCCTTTATGGAATATTTATAAATATAAACGTTAATAATGTAAATTTACTTAAACGTACAAAAAAGTCTTTACTTTGAAGAGCAAATAGATGCTAACTCTTACAATAGTAAAGTTATGTGGTGTACAATAACACCAATAATTAAGCCAGCGAAAAAAGAATTCAATACTCATAAATTTATATTTAATATTAAAAACCAAGATTCGATAATATCCGCAGAACAGACCCTTTGCTGAGCAGTTTTACAGATGGCAAAAAATGGTCTTCGGTTCGTGATCCCATAATTAAGAGTCGATTTGAAAAATTCGAGCAACTATCTCTTTGTGATTTAAAAAATATACTTTCAACTCTTGTCAACAAAAGCAACTCAATTAACTTAATTAAGTCAAAAATGCTCAAAAACATTGGTAAAGTTGTCGGCCATGTTCTGTTACATGTAGTAAATACTTGCCTTTCATTAAAAAAATTTAGTCCTCCTTAAACGCTCAATCCTTACCCTACAGGCAAATGTCTAGTTTATTCCACGAACAATTTTTGCCTTACTTATAATAATTTGTTTTATTTTTTTACTTTAGGCGTATGGTGATGCACCAAAATTATACTAAATTGACTTAAAAAAAGAATAGATTTAGGAATTAACTTTTAAAGCGTCGAATCCCTGGAGTCATTTAAGGGTTCAATTAGCATCGGTTAAGAATGTTATCAGGATGTCGGATTTGACCACTTATGACCTAGCCCCAGATCACTGTGCGTCTTATTTGACAGAATATAAACTACAAAAAATAAAAAATTAGCTCAAGTTATTTAGAATGGTAGAGCCTTTTTATTTTTAAAGCACTTTTTCCACTTTTGAAACTTTCATGAAAAAGTAAAATTTTGGTGTCTGGAGGTTACCCTCAGGCCAATTTCGTAGTTTTTTAAGCATAACTCGAAAACTTTTTTACTAATGGTAAAAATTATATATAGATATATAGATAGATATAACTTGTCTATGCACATCTTTTTTGAATCTTGTGGTTTTTTTGTAAAATTAGCAGTTTTTCTATAAAACGCAAAAAACACGAAAAAATAAAACATGATGTTGAGGAATATATTTTTTTGACACAGAAACATTAAAAATGCATGTGGGTAGTAGTTTTTATAAAAGTGCACTATAATCCAAATAAAATAAAATTTATTTAGAAAAAATCGGTTTAGAAATAAAAAAGTTGTGAATTTTCCAAAATTATCCTGTTTTTGAGGCCCTCGGGGCCAAAACTTTTTAAAGCATTTTTTTTACATATTTTATTAATAAAAAAATTAAATAGTATAATATAAAGCATCATGGGGTCTCGGGCCCCTCCCAAGATATATTCCTGGGTGCGCCACTGCATGTTGTATATGGCATGAGTTTGACAGATGTCCAATAAGTGGAAATGTGTTCCCAAAGGTAAGGACTTTCAACCATTGGGGTCAACTTGGCATTAACACGAAAAGTGCATGCATGCCTCTAAGCAAATAAAGGTTAGATCATGATCATAAAAAATTCGTTAAAAAAGTCACCAGGAGGGGAGAATTTTTACATCTGCATGGTACATTAATTAATATATTATCAATTACCTTTTGAAAATCAAAATGCTTTATGGTATTCCGATTTTTATGCTTTCTTCTACGGTCCCATAAATGTACAATGTGTGTAGTGCTTTTGTTGTAAATGTTATACATTATGGCCGTACATTTGATATCCATTACTTGACTGTTTATGAGGTACTTGGAAGTAATCAGTAGTCTAAGGATTGAGTAGGTCCTAAAGTAAACAACAATAATGGTTTATTAAAACTGTGCAGGCTAGAATAATCGTTAAAAAACTTTACTTTATGTGATTTATAACAGTGGCGCACCCAGGAATATGAGTTAGAGGGCCCGAGGCCTCTTGGGGGGGACCCCGAAGCCTCATAATGTCGAATTTTAAGCTGGGTGCGCCCATGTTTATAATCACTGACGAGTATTATTTACATTTACTATGAAAAAACCGTAAAAGCCTATTACTTATTTTAGGTAAGTTAAGTTAAGCATTCTTGTTATTTATATAATTCTTAAATTTGTTTTAATTTGAGTGAGTGAGTACTGAGTATCACGTTATATTTGTACTTTTATTTTAGATATTTTATTTTTTAACTGGCTTGGAGTGGAAACATTTAGTTTGATTGCACTATCAAAATCATGTCGTTTTGATTCTATACTCATCCTTGAGTCGGTATCAATCAATATAAAATTGTTAAATTATATAATATACTACTACTATGTCGGTTTAGAACGTTTTTCTACGTTGTCCGACGCCTATTCTCCACCTCCTTCGATCCTGACAATCATCCTCAGTCAGATTTTTTTGACTCATTGATCTTTGGATTGACTGTTGCCATTCTAGTTTAGGACGCCCTCTTTTTCTGCGCCCTATTGGTTGCCATTCTAGGACCTGCTTTGGTAATCTTTCGTCGTTCATCCGTTGTACATGACCGTACCATATCAGTTGCCTTCTAGTGATGTCATCCGTTATGCTTCCCTCCATTCCCATTATTTCTTTTATGATCTCATTTCTTATGTGATCTATTCTAGATATTCTCATTGATCTTCTTATTGCATCCATTTCGACACTTTCCATTTTTGTTTTGTACTTTTCTGTTACGCGACAAGTCTCTATTCCATACAACAGCGTGCTTTTGACCATTGTTTCATATATGTTAAATTTTACATTCTTTTTTATCTCTCTGCTCCATAAAATACTGTTAAGACATCCAATAACTTTTTTTGCTTTTACTATTCTTTTTTCCAATTCTTTACAGTCTGTACCTGTCTCTTTGCTCCTTAGTACTGAGCCATTTCAAGTATGTACGTTTTTTCTCTTTGACCATTCCTGTTATTTCTATTATCTTGGTACCCAACAGCTTCGTTGCTTGCTTCCTTCAAGCTTTTTATTATGTATATCTCTTCAAATGAGTGATTTGTGTTTATTCATCTAATCGGTTCTGATACAATCTTTGAGTACTTTCGATTTCTAAACTTCTAAAGTTGTATTTTTGATTGTCTTCGATGCTTTCTAGGTGTTCATTTTCTCTAATACTTTCGTCCTTATTTGTTTTTCTTAAAGGGAATAATATTTTTGCTTTTACCAGATGGTGGTCAGATCCACAGGTAACACCATGAAGTGCTTGCACATCATACCACTTTAATTGCAAGTGTTGTCCACCTAAGATTTCTTGTTGGCTGAATCCAGGTATATCGCTGAATATCCTTATGTTTAAAAAAACCATTATTTATTTTTAGCTTGTGGGTGTCACACAATTGCATCAGTCTTAAGCCATTATCATTTGTTACTTCCTCTCCAAATGGTCCTATCACTTTGCTTTGGGTTTGCCTACCAATTCGGCTATTAAAATCGCCAAGCATAATTATTTCTCTGGTATTACCGATTTTTGTGATAGTCTCATCAAGTTGATCAAAGAACATTTGTTTTGTAGCTACTCTTTCGTCATCTGATGGTGCGTAATCTGCTATTATGCTTATATTATATCCAAGCATCTTCATGTTCACTCAAAGTATGTTTTCATTAATGCAATCGTAGTCTGTAATTTTATTCTTTAGATTTTTCTTTATTAACAAGGATACCCCTCTGGCTGCTCTTCTTTCTTTTGGCACTCCAGTGAATATATGGACAAAATTACCAACACTATTCGTACCTGTTCCTTTCTTTTTTGTCTCAGTGAGTGCAATAATATCGATTTTACAATTCTGCACTTCGGTTGCAATAATGTCCAACTTTTGATTCAATCCCTGTACGTTCCATGTAGCTATATTCATAGTCCTTTGTCTTTGCTTTTTTCGTCTTCGAGAGTTTCCATCCATTGCTCCGAGGCTTTGTTTAGGCTTTTTGGTAACTGCTTTGTTTTACAAGTATTAGAAAACCAGTCTAATGCCTCAACCCCCTACTAGGAGGGCCAGGATTTTTAATCAAGGTTTTATTCCTCTAGCCTTTGACGAGCCAACGCCATACTGTAAGGCAACAGCTGTAGTCTTTTAGACTATCCCTAAAAGAAAGGGTTGCCACCTACGCTATGATCACCGTCCATTCTCTCCGCCTTTCATATCGATGTGGTCTTATAGTAAAAATTATATAATATTCTTCTCTAAAATTCTTCCACATTTCCTTTCCTTTTATCACTTTTAAATTTTCGGTTAGGTCATGGATGGATGGTGAATAATAAAGAAAATTAAAAAGGCCTTTTAAAAAAATTCAATTTAATTCCTCTTTTCACTTATGTTTTACGATTAACATCCACCTCTCGCAGAGGGTGGAATTGAGAAGGCTTGAAATATTATACTTATTATTTTCCTCAAAAATAACGTAGACGCTTCCTTGTCCTCTTTGAATTGAAAAACGTTCTTTTCATAAAGAGTTCTGTTTTATTTTTAATTGCTTTTGCCTTATGTATAACTTAATTTCTTTAGATTTAGATTTAACTATACACTGAATAATGCATCTCTACAGCGAGTTGACCAACAAAAGGATTTGGGCATAATCTTTGACTCAGCACTATCATTCTCAAAACATATTATTGCTAAAATTGAAAGTGCCCAAAATATTGCCGATTTTATTACAAGGAACACAAAACATTTTAATACATATCAGCTTACGTCTTTTCGACAGCCTCGTTTTACCGATTCTGGAGTATGGTAGCGTGGTTTGGTCTCCAAAATACAATGTTTGGTCAACATTTATCGAGAGTGTTCAGAGAAAGTTCTTAAAATGCATGTATTACAGGAGGCATGGGGTATATCCACAGAGGGGCTGTGACAATGACTATCTTTTGGGAATTTTTGATAGACTTTCACTAGAAAAACGGAGAATTAAAATTCTTTTGTGCACATTATTTAAAGTACTTAAATCAAACTTTGATTGTCCTGACATTCTTGCACAGCTCCCTTTTGCAGTAAATCAGTTCAACGCACGTAACTCTAATGTATTTTGTCTTGCATATCCTCGAACAAATTTATATAAAAACTCCCCAATTTACAAGATGTGTCACTATTTTAATCAATATGCCTCCGAGATGATATTGATACAACCAGCTTAAGTACGTTTAAGAGGATAATTGATAACAAGTTAAGGAATACTAGAGATCCCTAAGACTTTATCCAATATTATTAAAGATGGATGCGTAGCTTTATCATAACATTTTTACTTGTAGTTTAATAATTTCTTTGCACAATTTATTACTGTTTGATTGTCTTGTATCTTGATGTTTTATATTTATTGCTATTTTAATGAAGCCGCATTTTATTATTGATCGTTGCAGTGTACAATTAGGTGTTTGTGTAGTCTCTATATTTTATTGTTATTATGTTTTTTCTCACTTTTAAACCTAATAATTTTCAAGGACTTATTGTTTTGTACCTATTTGGGTTTTTTTTTAACTACTCACTAAAAAGTTTATTATGAATGTTGCTATTAGGCGGATTACTAATTGGTAGGTACACAAACACCTAAATGAGTGATTTTATATTTGTTTGTTTTTTTTACAGTTGTGTTGAGGGGAATAGTTTATCACAAACTCGCATAGTGGATATCTGCATTATAGCCGCATGACATGATAAGTTCCTACCCGAGTTTGTGGAGCTGCTGGTGGTACAAGTGCGATTCTTGGGAGAACTGTTACCCCTTAAGTATAATTTAAGTAAGTGTCTGTAATTGGCTGTAGCTGTAGGTACTTTAACCAATAAATAAATAAATAAATAAATAAATTAATTAATTAATATTGGTAATTATTACTGAAAATAATGCTATGAAACCACATAGCTATGAAAACTTGATTAAAAAACCAAATTCTGTTTTTTTTTACTTGATTCCATATAATGCATAATATACCAAGTTCTGGGTTAGGCGAGGCAGAAAAATGAACACTCCATAGATCGCTAACGAAATGTTCACGACCCTATGTTACTATAAACCAGGGTTCGAAACTATCATGATATTTATATAAGTATCATATCACATGATATATATCGGATATATATCAGATATAAATCAATATCAAACTTAATGCTTTGGTTTTGGCATATTAAATAAAAATCACTACTTCCTAATAAATCAACAGTACACACAGATGGAAAACACAGTAACTGCTCTAACCTGGGAAAATAGAAAACAAAAGAAATCGTCGCGTCGGGGATCTACCAGATGTGAAACAGGGGATTCCCAGTCAGCTCCGCGATGCCTATGTGGTAGCCGAATCGATCTATACTTTTGTACATTCTAGTTTAATAAGTAAAATTATTAAATATATCGGATATATATCAAGCTATATAATATATATCGTGATATATATCACTTAATATATATCCGCGGAACCCTGCTATAAACTATTTTTCTTATGTCGCATTTATTTTCTTTTCAGCGAGCACGTAAAAACGAACTCGTTTCCTTTTGCTATGTAAATGCAGTAACCCTCTCGATAAAATGTAGGGTGTTAAAGTATCATTTTTTTTGTTGCCGTCCGTAGCCTTGTGGTATAGCAACATTTGGTTCACACCCGGGCGTTCGAATCCTGGGTAGGGACTTGGATGTTTGTGATTGCTTAAAATACTTTAACTTTGTTGTAATTTTGCGAAACTCAGTATAAAAAAAAAACAATTTTTTATCGATTTTGATGAAAAATAGTGCCTCAACCCCAACGGGAATTTTTTTAGCAAAATTTCCAAAAAGTTGATGTTTTAACATCCTATTAGAAAATTATTTTTTCCAGAGCTTGGTAGTAAGTAGGTACTACATTTGCAAAGCAGAAAAAAGTGAATTTGTTCGGTCGTGCTTGCTGCAGCGGCGCGGTGGCTCGTGTCAATACAACAGGGTAGTGCCAGAATTTTGAGTCAGTAGAAAGAAATTCGGGGTGTTGCGCCCAAACATTTGCCCACAAGTCATTAAAAAACATACCTACTACTACTATGTTTGGGGTTTGTAATTCAATTTTTTTAAAGAAACTAACTTATGCCCCCCCAAATTCCGCCATGAAATGACTCAAAACTTACCAAAAAACTCTGCTAATATAATAGAAATGTATACTAAAGGATTTAAAATAAAACATACATGCTCCATGCTCCGAGGTACAAAACAATGCGAGTAATACGAATTAATGATGGCCTGTGCCAGGCACAAAATTTCTTTGATTTTTCTCATTCAAACAACGCTAAATTAACCCACATTGGCCCTATCTCTGTGGCTCATATAGGCTGCTGATAAAATCTATGTTCGAAGGAGCCAATAGGAAAGCAGCACATACTCATTAGGCAGCGTGTTCTACGCTCCTTTTCGTTTTAGTGTGCCATCGCGTCTAGTTGGAGTGTGATCCATAGAATTGTACAAGGTTACCCAATTTCATATAATTAATAAACTAAAAAAAAAAACGTAAAATAAAGTAAAAACCTATAAGATGTAAAACTTTTTTCAGAAAAATAGGGTAGTGCCCTTGCAACGCGGAAATAAAATTGGGCACAGATTTAGCTTTAAAATAATAATAGGTATAGGTGAATGGGGAATTGTAAACCGACCCGGGAAACAAATAGGAGATACGCCCATATTTCACAACAATGCAAAACCGTGGATCACGATTTGGATAAAAAAAACATTTTTTAATGAAACAACTCTGGTTCAGTTTCTAATAAATATACATTATCAGCCTTAGCGTTTTACCCAAGATTAGTGGTGGATTATAATTTCCGAGGGGAATGGCCAAAGTAGCAGCAAAAACCCAAATTATTTTCCCTTTGCCCTTGTCTATAGATCTGAGCTCTGAAATTTAGCATTATAAGAAGATAAAGTGTGGCGCAGGTGCAAAATTTTAAAAAAGAAGGTAATTTTTGTAAAAACATTTAAAAAAACTGACGGCATATACATTTTGGATAAAATTGCGGTTTATCCTTGCCCGTCTAATCCTCCTGGATCCGCTACTGTCCAAGATCGAATACACCGGTTTCTAGAAACAAAAATTTTATTTATTAAAAAATCACTGCGTTTCTTCTAGAAAAATAAAAATCACTGATTTGCCAGTGGTTTATAAGAAAAAATTAATTACACGAAAATTTAGTGGGAATAAGGACACTGTTGTTCTGGTAAATATACGTTTTAATCCATTGGTAACGTTTCTACAATGGTTTTTGTCTTCATCAGACCTTCAGACTAGATCGTACATTGGAACCTTCTAGTCTGAAGGTCTGATGAAGACAAAAACCATTGTCGAAACGTTACCGATGGATTAAAACGTATATTTACCAGAACAAAAGTATCCTTATTCCCACTAAATTTACGTGTAATTGAATTGCAAGGACGTGATAAGTTTACCAAAAAGAAAAAATTAATATTTGCCTAACAAAATTTGAAAAACTATGTCGACGTTTCTATTGTTCTTCTACAGTCGTTTTCAAGCTCTTCAAATATTTAGTTTTAATACCCAGAACTTTTTAGTTCAATGAATAGAGGCCAAAATAGGGGGTGTTAGAGAAACTTTTGCGTCTATATTCTTTTAAAAATTCAAATTTAATAAATCCCGCCATACAGGATTAAAATGTGCACGGGAAGACTCAACAACGCAGGATTCTGCGCCTACATGCGAGAGAGAGTGCGCAAACACACTTGGTTATCACGCCCAGAAAAGAACGGCATGTTAAAACCTCAAGTGATCGAAAAATCAATCAAAAATTCAATCCAAAACCTTATTATTCGATTTTAAGTGTAATATAATTAATGTTAAGCAACTCCAGCGACATTATACAGTGAAGGGAGCTCCCGGGATGGTGTATCTGCGACAAAACTGGTGTTATATAGTGCATATTTTTTTGGTTTTGTATGGCTTGTTAATTATTTTTTGGAAATTTCAGAACCATAACGTTTTACAGTCCGCGTTATATATTTTTCGAAGGAAAGATTCAATTCTAATTCAAATCTCTAACATTTTTGTTCCATCGACCCAGATAAATTTAAGAAATTTTTAAAATTAAAATTTTTGCAAGTCACGAAAAATATTTGTATTAAAAATTCGCCATTTTACCCCACTTGTGGGAACCTGCAATTCGGTCGTCCAGCGAGCATCGTTCGAAGCAAGGCTCTCCCCTCCACATACTAAGGACGGAGATCAGTTTTACATCGGTTATTCTTCACGGTTTGTTTACATTTCAAAATAAAATAATTTAATTAAAAAATTCAATAAAAAATTTTTATTTTATTCGAAATTCGATTATTGTTTATGTGTGAATTAGCAGTGGACAAAACAATTCTACGAACGGCGTTTTACTAGGTGCGAATAAATCTTTTTAATTACCTAAATTATTTGTGAAAAATATATTATAAAAGTGCATTTTATGATAAAATAAGAATCGCGGTAGCATATACTGACCTATTCAACAAGTAAGAAATTCTATTTTAGCATTAAATAAAAATCGATGTTCACCAAAACAAAACAAAAAGCTATTTTATTATTTTAAAATACTTTGTGCTATAAAAATAAACCTAATTCAATATGCCTTCAAAACATAGTTTGATAAACCAAAGAAAGATATCTATTTCACGCATTACTGAGGTATATAACTTGGCAACTAAATGCAAGCAGGATGCATCTCTAAGCGTACTTTTTAAAGTATCTTACGAATCTTTCGACGATCATTACGAGGAATTTAAACGGTTACATAACGACATCATAGGCCTCATTGAGGACCAGGAATTCACGGAACAGGACGTATTTAGGAAGGATACCGACAAATTCTATTACGCTACCAAGCCCTGGGCTACTGGGCCCTAGGTTTTCGGGAAACAGCCCTGCTATAATTCAAGCGCCAATAAAGGACGAACTAGGACCTCTAAAAATACCCTGCTTTGATGGATCACCTCGAAAATGGCCCACCTTTTTTGATATTTTTTCTTCCCTCGTAAATGATAATCAAAATTACTTAAACATTAAAAAATTTCAGCACTTATTAATGTACTTAGAGGGCGAACCTGCAAATCTTTTAAATTCAATTAAATTAACGGTGGATAATTACGAAATATCCTAGTCAATCGCTATCAAAATAAACGGTTGTTAGCATCCACCTATTGGAATGCTATTTACACAGCTATTCCTTTAAAAAATAACTCGGCAAAAGAGCTTAGAAAATTAATCGATATTTTTTCGGAAAATGTGCTAGCCCTAGGTAACCTTAATTTTCCAGTAGATCTGTGGTGTTTTTGTCTGTTTTCAATTTTACTTTCAAAAATTGATAATTCGACCAGAACTGCGTTTGAGCTAAAATACAGCACTACTGAAATACAAACATACAAAAATTTAATCGAATTTTTATCAAATCAATGCAAAGCTCTTGAGTCATTGCAAATTATCCCTTCCCAAGTGACTCAAACCAACTTAACAACAAATAAACCGTATAATTTAAAACCCAACAATTTTAAATCGAATTCATATTCTCAATAACAAAACAAATCAAACGCCCAATCTAATTTTTTTGTAAACGCCCCACCAACCACAATGAACAAACAAAAAACTCAACATCAAAATTCACCTAATAACTCAACTCATCAAAATTATTCTCAAGCTAAGTGCAGGTTATGCAATAATTCGATACATTTAATAACCCAATGTCCGGTTTTTATTTCAAAGTCTCCTGATAGGTACGCCTTCATAACTCAACAAAACGCATGCGTAAATTGTCTGCGTTTTAATCACGTACAAAAGCATTGCGTAAGCACGTATCATTGCAAAATTTGTCGTTTTAGACATCATACAATGATTTGTAGACAAAACTCTAATCAAAACTCCGGAGTTAGTCAATTTAACTCAAATAATAACTCTAACCAATCCAATTTTATTCAGCCAACTCAATCAACTTCAAACTTACTTCCTAACTCCACAATTAACCCAAACTATGTCAATTCTTTGCCAATAACTTAAAATCACTGAACTCAAAATATCACTCAAAATCCAACAACTCAAAATTATTCAATTATTCAACCTCAAAGTCAAAATTTTGTTGCCCCAACAAACTTGTGGACTTCTTTGGCTACCACAGCAACAAAAACTTGTTTATTATCTACTTGTCAAGTGGAGGTTCTAGATTCTAGAGGCAATTATCAAAAAGTTCGAGCCATCCTTGATAATGGTAGTTAACTTAGCTTGATAAGCGAAAACTGTTTAAATCGTTTAGGACTTTCTAGAAACAAAGAATCGATCCCAGTCCTAAGATTAAACCGTTCTTCATCCTCGACCAAGGGAATCTCAACGTGTACAATTCGTCCAGTAGGACAATCATACCTAGCCTTCAATTTTCAAGTTCATAGTTTGCCTAACTTATGTGCAAACATGCCTTCTATGAGGGTCAATCCTTCAAATTGGAGCTATATTCAAAATCTTAAACTAGCAGATGAAAAATTCTATACACCTGGACCAATAGACATGCTAATCGGAGCAGAGCTCTATAAAGATATCCTTTTGTCAGGACTCATTGATGGCCTACCAGGGCAACCAACCGCCTTTGAAACCATCTTTGGATGGGTCTTACTGGGGGATACACGCGACGTCATTTTTCAAACCACGCTCGATAATTCTTGTTTTTTTCTATCCGAACAGTCTCTGGATTCTAGTCTCAAAAAACTCTGGGAATTAGAAACTATAAAACCTAGAGTTTTTGTTTCTCCGGAGGAAAAAAAAATGCGAGGAGATCTATCAGAAAACTACGACAAGAGAACCATCAGGACGCTTTATTGTCAACTTACCGTTTCGAAGCGCAGAGCCGCATCTTGGCGATACCTTTTCTATTGCGTACCGTTCCTCTATGTCGCTCGAATCTAGGCTTTTAAAAAATCCAGATCTTTATCATCTATACTCCGACTTCATGAGAGACTACTTAATCAATGGTCATCATATGTCTCCTATACCAAGTCATGAACCCAAACCAGCTTTATACTGTTATTTGCCTCACCATGGTGTTCTTAGACCTGATAAAACTACTTTAAAACTCCGGGTTGTTTTTAACCTTTCGATAAAACCCTCATCCATAGGCCTAAGCCTAAACGAAACCCTTTTAATAGGTCCAAAACTTCAAAATGATATTTCCGAAATCTTACTCAAATTCTGATTCTATCCCTATGTATTTTTAACAGACATAAAACAGCACTTCCTTCAAATCAAAATAAATCTTGAACACAGAGATTTTCAAAGACTTCTCTGGCGTTTCCATCCTAGCGAACCCTTACAAGAATTTCGACTAAATACAGTTACTTTTGGTATGTGTTCTAGCCCTTATTTAACTATTCGTACATTAAGGGAGTTAGCCAAAATCGAGAGTGAAAACTACCCAGAAGCTTCCAAGGTTCTTCTCAATAATATTTTTATGGATGATATTAAAGTCTCTTGACGACGCCTTAGCCCTTCAAAATGACCTTATTGTTTTGTTAAACTTAGGTGGCTTTCAACACCGTAAATGGGCTTCCAATGAACCGAAACTTATATCTCATTTTTCACCCTCGGATTGTCAAATTCCTGTCACTTTTGACAAGGACGATTCAGGTTCAGTCAAGGTCTTAGGAGTGCAGTGGCAGCCTTCTTCCGATCAATTCACATATTCTTACACCCAATCTGAAAAATCCTGTACCAAACGGAATATCCTTTCAGCAATAGCAATAATATGGGATCCGCTTGGTTTTTTATCACCTCTATCATTTTTAGCAAAAACCATTATGCAGAAACTCTGGTTGTCTAATTGTTCATGGGACGCAAACCCTCCAGACTCTATTGTAAATGTTTGGAACCAATTCAGTAATGAACTAAACTGCATTTCAAATATTTCCTTACCACGCTATATTTTTTCTACTCAAGTAAAAAGCTGTAAACTTTTAGCCTTCTGTGATGCGTCTGAGCTTGGTTACGCCAGTTGTGTGTATGCTCGTACTGAGTTGCAAAATGGTGAAATCAGGTCAGCCTTGGCTTTAGGCAAATCTAGAGTAGCCCCTATCAATACAAAATCAATACCACGTTTAGAACTTCTGGGAGCCACGCTCTTAGCTGATATCTTAGAAATCGTTGTCCGAAACTATTCTTCACTTATTTCTATAGACGAGATACTTGCATTTTCAGACTCACAAGTCGCTTTACACTGGATTACTGGTTGTCCTCACAAATGGCAAACTTTTGTAGCCAACCGAGAAATCCCGCGGATTGTGCAAGTAGAGGTCTATTGGCTAGTAATCTCGTCAACCATCCACTTTGGTTTCAAGGTCCCTCTTGGCTCAGCTTATCAAGGTCCGAATGGAAAATTCAAAATTTTCTAGACCAGATGTCAGACAATGTCCCAGAAGAAGTTTTCGAAGAGCAAAAATCTTCAGTACTCGTTACGTTTCAAACTTCACCTAATTATTTCGAAAAACTTATTCAAAATTATTCTAACCTTGACCTTATTCAAAAAATTATATGTCATTTTTTAAGAGTTATTCACAATCGAAAAAACCCGCAGGAGTCCCTCCTCAAGTTTTTTCTTCCAATCAGTTACATGAAGCTTTATTAGTTTTAGGCAAGCACGTCCAAGAAAACTGCTTCTTAGAACTTATTCAAAAACTCAAAAATCAACAATTGCTTCCTAAACAATACCGAAAACTTGCGCCGTTCCTTGACGACAAGGGCTTTGTCAGAGTGGGCGGACGCTTGCGTCATTCATCTGGAATTCCATACGACTCAAAACATCCAATTCTACTGCCTCGATCTCACCGATTAACTGATTTAATTATTATCCATATTCATAAAAATAATTTTCACCCAGGACCCAATACTGTCTTGTATTTAATACACCAAAAATTTTGGATTTTATCAGCTCGTAGAGCTATAAATCATGTTTTATCACAATGTATTCAGTGTTTTCGTATGAAACCAAAACCCTACACTCAATTCATGGCTGATTTACCTTCATTCAGAACTTCACAGTTAAATATATTTTCGCATGTCTGCTTGGACTATGCTGGTCCCATAAACATTATCTCTTCACGCATGCGCAAAGCGAAAATTCTTAAGGCATATATCGCTGTTTTTGTAGACAATTGCGTAAAAGCTATCCACATCGAATTGGTCAGTGACCTTACGACAGAAGCTTTTATCGCAGCTTTGCGGCGATTTATTGCGAGAAGAGGTGCTTGCACTCAAATCACAAGCGACTGCGGATCTTACTTTGTAGGAGCTATCAAGCAACTTCAGGAGTTATCTAAATCAGCGGCGGAAAGCCTACAAATCCGTTGGTTCTTGAATAGTCCGGGAGCACCTAATTTAAACGGCCTCGCTGAGGCAGGCGTAAAATCTATCAAAACTCATCTCTACAAGTCAATCGGTAGTCAAATATTTACTTTTGAGGAGTTATACACGCTCTTAACTCAAATTGAAGCTTTGCTAAATTCACGTCCAATTTGCGAACAAAGTACTAATGATCTCTCCCCCCTTACTCCAGGGCATTTCATAAATCTCGAACCCTTGAACTCTTGCCCAGATCCCGATTTAACTCACCTAAAACTAAACGCACTTAGCCGTTGGCAATTAATTCCACGTTTAAATTCAGACTTCTGGAAACGCTGGAAGTGTGAATATTTAAATACTTTGCAGCAGCGCGCTAAATGGTGCGATCCATCGGCCGAGATTAAAATTAATACACTTGTTTTAATCAAAGACGAAGCAAAACCTCCCTTGCATTGGTTGTTGGGTGGGATAGTGTCGGTACACCCCGGTCCTGATAACAATGTAAGAGTGGCCACGGTTAAGACAAAGCAAGGCCTTTTCAAACGTCCGGTCGTAAAATTGTGTCCGTTACCGTTGGATCCACGCTAAATCTCATATTCAATGCTTTTTTTTGTAATGTCTTATCTAATTCTTAGAATTCTTATTTTTTTGTTTTTGGGAAAATTCCATAAAAATTGGAAAATGTTTGGCTAAATTCTCCTTTTATTATTTTTCAATTTTTCTTAATTCTTTGATTTTATTTTTTTTCTAAATTTCTTAATTTTAATTTAAAACTTCGTTAAACTTCGTATAAAGTAGGCGGAAATGTTAGGGAAACTTTTGCGTCTTTTAAAAATTCAAATTTAATAAATCCCGCCATACAGGATTAAAATCTGCACGGAAAGACTCAACAACGCAGGATTCTGCGCCTACATGCGAGAGAGTGCGCAAACACAGTTCGTTATCACGCCAAGAAAAGAACGTCATGTTAAAACCTCAAGTGATCGAAAATCAATCAAAAATTCAATCCAAAACCTTATTATTCGATTTTAAGTGTAATATAATTAATGTTAAGCAGCGCTATATATTTTTCGAAGGAGATTCAATTCTAATTCAAATCTCTAACAGGGGGTTACCCTACAAAAGGTCCGATAGTTCTGAATTTTGGATATGTCGTTAGGCTCAGGAGGGTAGTTAAAAATCTGAGTTTTCGTCACCCCCACCCCTGTGCTCCCTCCGCCATCTTGAAAAAACCATCAAAAATTGGCACTTTTTTAGTTTTTTGCCTTTAATTTCGTTCCAGTACACTAAATCGCAAAAAGAGTTATATGCAATTTTTTAGAGGATATAATTATCTACAATAAGGTGGTACTGCGGTTGTCCTGCGAGCAGTAGTAACGATGCTAGGTAATTTCCAAAAAGACTAAAATCACGTGCTTGGGCAAAAATACTCTGTTCTAGGGTAAAAGTTCCAAGAACATATCTTGTAGAGAATTTTATCGGCTACAAAATCCATACTTTAAATGTATTTTTAAATATTGTAATGGAGTGGGAGTAACTTTTAACTTAAAGTAAGTGTTTTATAAAATAATCATTTTTTAAAATTTAGTGCTTTAAACGGCACGTTTTTTATTTATTTTTATTTTTTTGTGTAAATTTAGTGACGTACAGAAAGGTAAGAGAGCTTAGGGGTCAAACACCTCCTTAAACTAACCACCTCTTCAAAAACCCCCCAGACCACCCAAAATCTAACATATTTTTTTTTACGGGTATGCGCACTCGCAAGGAGATCCCTATCACGCTCGAGAAGCGGCAAGTGCGCGGAAATATTGGTGTGTGTTGGTTTTGAAACGGTTCAGGTTGTAATCTGCAGGAAAAACTGTCGCAGGGAGTTTATTCCACAGCGATGCTGTTCTCCAGAGATATGAATTCTGATATAATGAGGTTCTTAGTGCCTCTATTTTGACAATAAATTGATGGTTACCGTCTGTTTGACGTGTTCGCCTAGTAGGTGCTACTCCCGGGGGGATCATAAGTGCCAACTCTTCAGAGCATTTTCCGTGATAATACCTGTAGAAGAGAGATAGATCGCCCATAGTTCTTCGATGTTCGAGACTATCCAAGCTACGAGTAAGTGCTGGGTCATTGATCAGCTTGATAGCTCGTTTTTGCACGGTATTCAAAAGCATTAAGGTATGTTTGGGTGCCGCACTCCATATATGTGAGCAGTACTCCATAGTTGGTCGAATCTGGGCTTTGTAGAGTGTCAGCAGTTGGCTTGGTGTATACAGATGTCTTGTACGAAATAGCACCCCAAACTTTTGGGACGCCCTTTTAGCTATATCTGCCACGTGACTGTGCCAAGACATGTTGGTCTCTGCAGTGACTCCTAAGATGTTCAACTGGCTCTGCAATGCGACAGCACTTCCAGATAGCATGATGTTTGGCTCACCGGTGCTGGTCTTTTTTGAAAACAGGGCTGCTTGGGTTTTCTGCGCGTTGAACTGTACAAGGTTTTTGTTGCCCCAGTCCTCTATTATCTCCAAGTCGTTATTTATCTGTGATATTTCAGTTAGTCTAAGGTAATGGAATTCACGTGCGGAGAGACATGTGGGTGGTATGACTGAGGAGACTACATTGCCATCATCTGTAAAGCAATAAAGTGGATTTACTGTTTTATCTATGAGGTCATTCATGTAAATCAGAAAAAGTGTTGGCGAAAGGATTGCTCCCTGTGGCACACCAGCATTTATTTGGTAAGAGTTGGAGTTCCGGCCATCCAGTGCAACATAAATGGATCTATCCTTAAGGTAACTTTCAAACCAAGTGCAAAGTCTCGGCGACAATCCCGTTGCTTTGAGCTAGGTGAGCAGATTTTTATGCCAGACTTTATCGAATGCTTTAGATATATCTAAGGCAATTGTTCTTGTTTCACCTCGCAACTCAATCGCTTTTTGCCATAAGTTAGTGACGTATGTAAGTAAATCGCCAGTTGACCTATATTTTCGAAATCCGTATTGCTTGTCGTTGATAATTTTGTACTTTTCCAAGTAGAAAATCAAATAAAACCTGTGCAAAACATAATTTTTTAAAAAATTAATTAAATGGCCCCCATTTACGGACGTCGCTAGCGGGTTCGTTGTAAGTCAAACCCCATCGAGTTATACACCGTTGAAAAGAGAATTTTACTGTTAATACAGTGCATCATAGCATTTTTTTTAAATTAGGCTTGGTTTTTGAAAAAATTAGATAAAACTTGTAACAAAAATATTTTAATTTGTGATTTTTTAAAATTGGTTAAATTTACGGGCGCCTCTGAATTTATAACCATGAAACCAATCCGACTTTCTTGGATCGATGGATGAATCGAATAAATCATGGAAAAAACATGGATATTTTTTGACTTTTTAAATTACTTCAATTAACGGACGCCGCGGAAGAGTTTATAAATAGTTGACCCCCATCGAGTTGTACCTTTTTCAAAAGGAAATTTCATTGTCTACAATAAAATTTCTTACACATTTTTCTCTTAGATGCGTATTTTTTGAGAAAATTTGAGAAAACCTAAATATGTTAGATTTTGGGGGGTCTGGGGGGGTTTTCGAAGAGGTGGTTAGTTTAAGGAGGTGTTCGACCCCTAAGCTCTCTTATCTTTTTGTACGTCACTAAATTTACACAAAAAAATAAAAATAAATAAAAAACGTGCCGTTTAAAGCGAGGGGTGGCTCGGTATTTCCTTTTGGTGTACAGATTAGGGGAAATACTAGGAAATACTTGGGAAGTACTGGGAAATATACTAGGAAATACCATTGAAAATACTAGGGGGGAAATACTAGCAAATACCATTGCTTGGGAAATACTTGGAAATACCATTAAAATTTGAGGAAATACTGGGAAATACCAGGAAATACCGTAGGTATTATATCGTAGGTATTTCCTTTTGGTGTACAAAAATCGGCGATCGAGCCACCCCTCGGTTTAAAACACTAAATTAAAAAAAATTATTATTTTCTAACTTACTTACTTTAAGTTAAAAGTTACTCCCACTCCATTACATTATTTAAAAATACATTTAAAAAATGGATTTTGTAGCTGATAAAATTCTCTACAGGATATATCCTTAGTACTTTTAACCTAGAACAAAGTATTTTGGAGCTTTTGCCGTCTAAAGTTGAAAAAATCTAATAATTTGCCCAAGCACGTGATTTTAGTCATTTTTGGAAATTACTTAGCTCCGTTACTACTGCTCGCAGAACAACCACGGTACCACCCAATTGTAGACAATTATATCCTCTAAAAAATTTCATATAACTCTTTTTGCGATTTAGTATACTGGAACGAAGTTACAGGCAAAAAACTACAAAAAGTGCCAATTTTTGATGGTTTTTTCAAGATGGCGGAGGAAGCACAGGGGTGGGGGTGACGAAAACTCAGATTTTTAACTACCCTTTCGACCTTTTGTAGGGTAAAACTCCTCTATTTATTGTACTATTTGTTTGTAAAATGAATCCGCCACAAAAAATAGATTTTATTTTCACCGGTTTCTGTTGCAAACCAAATGTATTAGCTCACACATATACTATACTATAGTAGTGTGAGCTATGGTGATCCTAATTTTTTCGAGAAAAAAAAAGTTGCTCCGATTTCAAAATTTTTTATATATCTTTGCGTTTCAGATGATTTTGAAACTTTTTTGTTGCGCCGTCTGTCTGTCTGTCTGTCTGTCTGTCTGTCTGTCTGTCTGTCTGTCTGTCTGTCTGTCTGTCTGTCTGTCTGTCTGTCTGTCTGTCTGTCTGTCTGTCTGTCTGTCTGTCTGTCTGTCTGTCTGTCTGTCTGTCTGTCTGTCTGTCTGTCTGTCTGTCTGTCTGTCTGTCTGTCTGTCTGTCTGTCTGTCTGTCTGTCTGTCTGTCTGTCTGTCTGTCTGTCTGTCTGTCTGTCTGTCTGTCTGTCTGTCTGTCTGTCTGTCTGTCTGTCTGTCTGTCTGTCTGTCTGTCTGTCTGTCTGTCTGTCTGTCTGTCTGTCTGTCTGTCTGTCTGTCTGTCTGTCTGTATGTCTGTCTGTAACGACCAACGCGCATAACTCAAAAACCGCTTGGCCGATTTTAATGAAATTTGGTACCTAGGCTGGGTCTTGGGTCGAGATGGTCCAATTTAAAAATGAACAAAATCCACCGAACACAAACCAAATTAAATGGTGGGGGTAGATTTCAAAAATTAGAGTTTATGTGAAAATATGGCGTGTTTGATTTCAATCGAAAGGTAATTGAGTCTGCAGTTAAATAAAATACATTTTAATTTATTTAAAAACAAAGGGTGGGGGTATATTTTAAAAATTAGAGTTTAAGTGAAAATATGGCGTGTGTGATATCAAACGAAAGGTAATTGAGTCTGGAGTTTAACAAAATACATTTTAGTTTTTGTTTTTTTAAGGGTGGGGGTAGATTTCAAAAATTTGAGTTTAAGTCAAAACATGGCTTGTGTGGATCAAACAAAAGGTAATTTAGTCTGGAGTTGAATAAAATATATTTCAGTTTTTAGTTATATTAGCTCACACGTACACTATAACTATAGTACCTAGTATGAGCTTACGTGCCCATATATTGGCAGAGTATTTTTTTGGAGTGCTATTGAACCACAAGATCACTGCTTGCATAAAATAGCAAGCATATTAAGGCTGATTTCTACAGTTGCGTTCGTTATCATGAGAACAAGAAGATTTTTAGCCTTATTTCTATATAGGCGGATACCCTATCTCTCTCAGCCCGCTGCCCCTCAATATAAGGGACTAAAGGCCCATGGCACCGACTTTTTTTTCCGTATCTTAGCCTAAAGAATACCGTATTTCATAAAATTTCGTTGCACCGAAACTAAAGGCAGACATTCCTTTCTTAGTTTTAAAATTAACTCATCTTTTTTCGTGACTTTACTGTTCCTTAAGAGCTGTTTAAAGATAAGATGCTGGTCACATAATGTTACGCGTCTGGCATAGCCATAGCAACTGACAATACCTTCAAATGAGCAGAGTGTTGTGATTAAGTTGAAGGTGTCTTTTTTGTTTTGTGAGTAAATAAAGTAAGAAACATGTTTTTTTTTAAATAAAAACTGTAAAAAGAATCTTAAAATAAATAAAAATGATGTTGTAAAACTTTAGTGCAAAAGATAAGGCTTGATTTTGTTTCTTTTGGCACAATTTTTTAGTGAAAAAATACACTATACAGGGTGTCTCATAACTTAGGGTCCATAGTAGAGCAGGTGATAGAGGAGGTTATTTCCGAGAAAAAAGTTTATATACCATGGGGGTCAACACACATCTGTTTTTAAAATATAGGATTTTTAAAGTTAGAAAAGTGGGGGAAAAAGGGTTTTACAAAAAAAATGAAAATCTGTTACAGCCAGCTGAATACTCAGCTAATTGTGATTCAAAAATGTAGTATTCCTATTTTTGATAAAATTACAAGTTGAGGAGATACAAGCTGTCAAAATAATCTCCAAAAATGTATAAAAAATAATCATTTAAAAAAAAATTTGCTTACTTATTCTTTTAAACAATATCAATAATATTTTAATATTATGTCTCGCTAGAGACATGTTTCTATTAACAAAAAATATAGAAAAAACATTGCGTTTAACATGGCATTTATAAAAGTTTATACCAAAAAAAATAGTTTTTTCTAAAAAAAATTGACCGACTAATTTTTTTCAAAATTATTTTTATTTCAGGTTATTGGTCTTGTTCTAGTACACGACTTTAACCAATTTCATATTTTTACTGCGTTTTTTTTTAAGTTATTATGAAAAAAGTAAAAAATATTGCCAACTTTGATGCTCTTTATCTCGACAAAGAAAGAGTTTTGACCCATGCATTATAGGAACTTTTTTTTCACAAATGACCTCCTCTATCACCTGTTGGCCTATGGCCTCTTAGTTATGGGACAACCTGTATATCGATTACAAAAGATTTGTAAAGAAGAAAAATAATTTAAATAAAGTTCTCTTCTACTCTTTATTACAGTATTTTCGTCTGATTTTCGGGTAAACTGTTGTTCACAGCCTGGCAGGTACAACCTTAAGATTAGGATAAGACTGACCAGTGTAAGAAAACACTTGCATTTAAATTACACGGCATTGCATGAAGTAACAAGACGATTTTCCTTTCTGCCTTTACACTTTACCCTATAAGTCGGTGCGATGGGTCCTAAAAGTCCCTTAGAACTCCCCCGCTTGGTCGGCAACTGCTGAGAAGGACTGTTTGCTATAGATTTTGCGTACATTAATATTTTTTATTTTGGCTGGGAAAGAAATGTTTCGTCAGCTTGTAATAATAAATAAAGTTTCTTTGTATGCAATTTTGTTTTATATGCACGATAATACTGATTATATGCAGTCACTTATACTCATACGTACCACTTTATCGTTGGGTGCTAGTTTATTTTAATTTAAGTTGATGCCTTATCCTTTTTGCCCCGTAAATGTTAATGCCGGAAGTCGCCCATGCACCAGCAATTTTTCGTTTTCCCGGATAGCCCATTCACCCGTGTTGTTAGTCAGATATCTATGTTACTCCAGGTATTCTTGAACACTTACGTTATATACTGCCCATCGCTAAGGTTATGATTACTAACAGTTGGGCCAAAGTGTGGTGCGTCATTGATGTACCAAGTAATGTTAGCTCCGGGGTAAGAAAATTCTGACGTGCAATTGGCTATCAGTGTGTCGTTTACTATGTAGCGTTTCTTCAAGCCAGTTATATAAGGATTTCGAGCTGGTAGGTCCACAACCTGAAATAAAACGTGCTTATATTACTTTATATTAAGGATAAAAATGGAACCTAGCGCGAGAACCATACAAAATGTCGATTGACACCTACCTTGCTGTTTCTCGGCGATGCAAATTCCATGCACTGGGCGCCCAAGCTTCCACCAGAGTTTTTGAGTTGAGTGAAATCACAGTGAGGAGTTATTGTACCGGATTTGAATGGATTTAGAATTAATTGGCACCAATTGGAAAATATTTATTTGTAGTTTTGGAAACCAGCTAAAAACACGCCGGTTTCGTTTGAGATCACGCGTCTGTGTTTCTGTAGTTACTTTTAATCCGCGCAGTTTGCGGTGTCACGTGACAACCTGTATGGTTCAGTGCAACGGAATAATTATTATTTAAGATATTAAATAAATTATTTGCCTTGAACCTTGTGGCCAATTAAAATGCGTTGGGTGACATTTGTGGCAACCTAAAAGACGTTGCCGCCATTTTGTGACACTGTACCAATTTGTGACACTAAAATCAAATTACTGAGTAATTAAACAAATATCTGGAAGCAGAACTGTATTTTCCAGCTAGGTAAAACATTGATATGCCCGGTAACTTTTATAAAGTGGAGAAGGGGGGGGGGGGTTCAGAAATAAGAAAATTTTAAGCGCCACAGTGTTTTAATATCAATGTTTTACAAAGAAGATCTTAATTAAAATACAGTTCAACCCAAAGTTGTAGCCAAACAATGAAACTCTACCTACTTCCGAGGCTTCCAGAGTATTTGTGTAATTAAAAAACCCAAAAAAAATTGACTAGTAAACAAAATAGAATTCTAAAAGATTCCTAAATGAATCAAAATGACACAAATAGAAAGTTCCTTATAGGTAGATGCACATTTCCAACAGGTCACAGTGTACCTACATTTGAGTCAGCAGTGTAAGACTCACTTATATAAATGATTGTTAAAAAAACCACTTCCAACATCACTCTCATAGGGGAGATCTGGAACAAATATCTGCTGTCATCATTCTACGTTGGGTAGAATGAGACAGACAGCAACCCAGTCCGAGATCTACCCCATGAGGTAAAGCAACGTAAGGAAACCGCAAAAAAAAATATAATCTCATCTCTCTTTTGTCTCTGCAAAGTTGGTTTACTGGATTGTACAAATAACACAAAGATTTAGTTCATCTTGTATAATTCAATGGAAAATGAAATTGACCACAAAAAAAATAAAAATGAAACCAAGTTGGATCGTAATAGTACAGGTACTTTCAATTGCACAGTAAAAATCTATCTTAAATATGCCGCAAAACTAGGGTTATGACGTCATACCTTATCTTGTGTTTACAAGAATTTCAAAAGTTGTACTTAATAAAAAATTATATGGAAAATTATAGAAAAAAAATTATATCTAAAATATCCTTGCTCCTACCTTGGTCCTGTTCTTATTTAATAATTGTTGGTGTTTTATTTGGTAAACCTGGAAGTGTTGTTGGTTTTCCGACATACTCCTGCTACTGCTGCTCTGGTTTGTTCGCGCCTCCCCTGAAGATTCCTTAGCACATGGTACTAGGGCAGCACATGGTTGTGAAAAGGTTGTGGGATCCTTGCCCGAGCGTTAAAACCCTGTGGAAAATGAAATGTTTCAGTTTCCTGGAATTCGTATATTTTGCACGAAGTTCCCCTACACCGAGAATATTAAATCACGAACCCCATGTCGACTCAATAAAATAAAGCAGATTTAAACAGATGAACTAAAATAATCCTAACGTACCTTTCCGAGGGTTACAACTGTCTCGAACCTCGTTCCACCAGCAAAACTGTCCCGTCGATGGAATGGACGGGCTGTAACCAAAGGAAAAAACAATATATAGTTTTTATCCAAAACGTGGTAAAAAATGTAAAAAAAACTCCAAAAAATTCCACACGTCTGCTGTAGTAAAATTACATTTCACACGAAAAAAACAATTACAATTTGGGAGGCAAATATTGTCTTGAAGAATTCAAAAATTTTTTTAAAAAATCGAACTTACCACTTCACACACGCTTCTTTCCGTAGGAATGGCGTAGGCTGCCTTAAATCCCTCTCAGAGGATGTGAGCGTCACTTAAAATTCGCCTAAACAACGACGGCTCACAGTTATACCGTCTTTGGTATAATTTGCAACTACTGCAGTGTCATTAAGTGCCAATAACCACAAAACAATGGCGACACCAATAGACGGCCACCAGCCCAGCCAAAATTCTTTAGGAAAGTGACAAGACACTTTGTCGAGAACACAAAAAAAATGAAGTTGCCGGAAATCGTTTCTAGATTTGGTGGGGACAGTACATAGTACCAACCAAATTTTCCCGGTTAAATTCAAATAAGGATGCGAACCCATTTATAAAAAAACGCTCTCGCCGAAAAATCACTAAATCCGGTTTGCGAGCCTGGAGAAAAAAACCCGCGGTTTTCAAACTAACCAATGATGAAATACACTAACACGTTCGTACCGGTATATAGGGGGCAGCATCGACCAAGGGGATATCGAAAATACGAAAAACGCACATTGAGGTGTATATAATCTATTTCCACAGTTGAAATTTTTATAACAAGGACATCGAGACACCCTCCATACATAGACCGAACATTTGCCTACCGGACCCCCGCCAGCATAGCAAGTAGGAGGAAAATAACCAGCCTGACTATAAGAAGCTCAGCATTGAAACCATCAACTGTAAATTCAATTACTGGAGATCAGAGCATGCAGCAAACCGAGGAATATTCGAACATTCAACCAATTCCCATAAGAATAAAGCTATACTAAGTGTAGAATTTAGTTGTATTTTAGTTACAGTTTTAGTCAAAAGTTTCCTTTGCTCTTTATATATGTTTTCTCTAAGATTTATTTGGTTTGACGCCATTTTTGTAAAACATTTCTACATTAATAAAGTTGTTTCTGAACTTGAACCCAAAATACACATTGAACTACGGCTCAAACCCGGCCTAAGAGTGTTCAGATGTTCAGTTTGCTCACCACTAGCTAGCCCTACACAACCTTCCAATCCGACTGAGGTAGCTATTAACTTTATTTAACTATAATTATATGTAAATTTATATAATATAAAAATACGATTTTGTTTATTCTTCTAGTTCTGGTTTTTATCCCTCGTTTATCTCCCATTTACAAAAGTGCATAACTCGTATTTATTTTATCTTCTCCTTATCAAATTAATAAAGATATCAAAGCGGGCGGAGCCTCGGTTGTTCCTGGTCAAACCGTGGACCTAACTATATTTTCGTGCTATCAAAACTAGCTAATCCGTGAAGGATATGAGGTTCGGAAGAGAAATGATTGTCCCAATATCCTCGAAAATAAACATAAGCGAATGAAATGTTCACCTAAATGTTTTCTTCCTGTTACTGAAATCATTTGTGATGCGGCAACGCCGCCATGCCTCAGCAGAACAGCTGTTTATCTTCGTGAACGTCAAAGAAAATTACGAAATTTTACAGATAAACAAAACATAAATCGAAAGTTTTTATGTGATTTTTCCCCGAAACCTGTGATCTTAAATTCCGATTAGAATGCCCAAATAATACGGTGTCCACAGTAATTTGATGGAATGCATCCTTTAATTTTCAGGTAACTTTCTGTACACTATATAACCACCAAACCTAGCTCTATAAAATACCCTTAATTTGTGTACAGAAAGACGAGTCGAAGGGCCTTGATTATTTATCTAAATAAACAAATATGTAACGTTTGACCTAAACGTAAAAATGACACGTTACATAATCCCCCCCCCCCAACTTCAAGACGATTAACCTAAAAAGGTTAATCGGAGAGGTCCGCTGCCGACTTAAGGTCTTTGGCATGCCAGCTCCCTGGTAGTACTTTACCCGATGGTTCCTGAAGCTCAAATATCCATGGAGAAATTTTATTCCTAATCACATAAGGACCAACGAATTTCGGTGCTAACTTCTTCGAGAAAAACAACTTCGCAGCATCTGACAACACATAATTCTTCTTCCAAACACGCTGACCCACAACAAAGTTGGGTACCCTTGTACGCAAATTATACTGAACTTTTTTTCTCTCCCGCCACCTCTAACCTTCTCTTAACATCAGCATAGAGCTTCCGGAAACCTTCGTTCTTACTTTCAGCTGCGGATTGTACACCATTCTCTTCAGATAACAAAACTGGGTTGGAGTAATCTTTTCCTGACAAACACATATTCCTACCGAAATTAACAAAGAAAGGAGACATGCTGGTTGTCTCATGGGTTGCAGTACGAATCGCACAGGCAAGTTTATGTATTTGTTCGTCCCACTTCCTGTGGTTGTCTTTTACATAACAACGTAACATAGTTTTTAACGTACGATTCGTCCGCTCCGTTGGATTAGCTCTGGGATGATAATACGGATTATACTGAATTTTAACCTGATAACTCTCAGCAAAAGGCTTAAACTCGTTACTTTTGTACTGAGGGCCATTATCACAAAGTATCAAACGGGGTACTCCGAAGACCATAAATACTTGCTCCTCAAGATGCTTGAGTAGGGGCTGTTCGCATTGGAAAAACTAAGGAAAACTTACTCAAATAGTCCGTAATGACGAGAATCCAGCAATTACCCTTTGTCGAACGAGGTAGAGGTCCACATAAATCCGTCGAAATGATTTCCCAAGGACGAGTTGGTTTTGGGTGAGATATCATCTGATCAGATACACCTTGTGTATCACCTTTATGAGCTGCACAGACAAAGCATTTCTTTACAAAAGTTGCCACGTCCTGGCGCATTTTTGGCCAATAATACTTTTCTGCCAATCTATGGAAGGTTTTATACACACCCATATGTCCTGCGGTAGGAGGATCGTGAGCTTCTCCAATAATTCTACGCCTATGATCTTTGGGGACTACCTCCTTCCAATATTCGTTAGATGGTGAAAGTTGAGGATATTCTTGTTTGACATATTTATACAACTTATTATCAGTGTATCTCCAATTCATAAATTTTAATGGTGATTCTACGACCCTCTTTACCATCGTTTGGTACCATCGATCTTTAATTTCTGTTGAAACGTCTCTGGGCTGCGAAATTGTATCAATCATGGGTACTGCACGAGACAACATGTCCGGGACAACTAAATCTATCCCTTTTCGATGGATTACTTCAAAGTCATATTGCTGCAGTTTTACAGACCAACGAGCAAGTCTTCCACTCGGCTCTTTCAAGCTATGAAGCCATTTTAAACTAAAATGATCTGTTATGACCTTAAATGAGATCCCCTCAATATATGGCCGGAGCTTCTCTATCGCCCAAACCAATGCCAAACATTCTCGCTCGGTGGTCGTGTAAACACGTTCTTGCTTAGTCAAAGATCGACTCAAATAGCATATGACCTTGTCTCCTTCAGGATAAGGTTGCGTTAAACATGCTCCTATTCCATATCCTGATGCATCTGTTTGAATGACAAATTCTTTGGTATAATCTGGACATGTAAGAATCGGTGCAGTCACTAAAAGTTCCTTAATCTTAATAAATGCTTTTTCGCAGTCTGGAGTCCAATCAAACTTCTGATTTTTCTTAGTTAGAGCTGTAATCGGAGCTATCATCGCTGAAAAATTCTCTATGAAACGTCTATACCAGGAAATTGTAACTACAACTCTACGAACTTCTCTGACAGTTCTTGGCCTCTGGAGCTACAACATGGCTTTAATTTTATTAGGGTCAACTCGGATGCCTCGACGGTCCACTACGAATCCTATATAAGTCATTTCTGGCCTACACAGTTGGCATTTCTCCCAACTTACAGTTATCTTTGCATTTTGCAATCTTCATAGGACTTCCTCAAGAATTCTAAGATGTTCAGAAAAGCTCAGTGTGACAATTACGAGGTCATCGAGATATACGTACACGTAGGGGTATAAATCGTTTCCTATGATGCTATCTATGAGTCTCTGCCAAGTTGCAGATGCATTATGAAGACCAAAAGGTAAACGCTTAAATTGGAAGAGACCTCGTCGACAGATGAATGCTGTTAGTGGCTTCGATGATTCTTCCATTGGTACTTGCCAATAAGCGCTTTTGATATCTAAAGTTGACAAGTATTTAGCATCTTTTAACTTGTCAAGAGTCTCGGATACGAGTGGTAAATAACTATCACGCGCCGTCACTGAGTTCAATTTGCGGTAGTCTACGCAGAAACGATATTTCTTTGTGTTTTTCTTTTGTACCATTATCACTGGTGAAGCCCATGAACTATAACATCAAGTTTCAACATTTCGTCGATTTCGTCATCAATAAGTTTCTGAATGACCGGTGAAACCTTATATGAACGCTGTCTTATCGGTGCTGCATCTGTTGTAATCTTGTGTTCTACCCTGTCTGTACATCCTAGTGAGTCACCGATAATAGTATTATATTTATCGACCAATTCCTCTAGTCTTTCTGATTCATAAGGCGTAAGAGTTGTTTGTTGGTCTGATGTTTCTAACGAACAAATCACATTTTTATTATCGGCAAAATGCCACTCATTAGTACTTAAGTTCGGTACTATACCCATCGAAATCCAAAAATCTAATCCCAAAATCAAAGTATGTGGCAACTCAGGAACGACGACGACCTCTATTAACCTAAATTTATCTTGAACTCGCATAGGAAGCTGCACTGTCCCAATACTACTCGTGCTTTGACCATTTGCCACAATACAACTCGTCTTCTTCGTGGTATCAAGGGAAAAACCAAACCTCTCGATGATTGACCAACCGTGATTCCCTAAAAAGGTACGTGAAGCCTTGGAATCCAACAAACCTAATAACTTATTTCCGAGCACATCCACTTCTAAATAAGGTCTCTCATCTTTACGAGCATGACTTATCACATAATCTAAAACGTTCTTTAGCCTATCGGTCGATGCTTGTTCAGGCTGACTCGAAGGTCGACCGCCTACGAGCGCCTGGGTCCGTTTCCCTGACGATTACAATTTCGACAATCTCTTACTGTTACCCCTGCTTGTCCACACGAATAACACTGCTTACCTCTAGGTAATGCGCACCCTATCGCCATGTGCCCTGTTTGGTTGCATCTATAACATACCACGTCCCTATTTGCCCTACCAGACCTAACACCCTGTGGTGGTTGTATATCTCTGTCATTTGCACTAGGCTGACCACTAGCTGGTTGTTGTCTCTCTATATCAACTCTAGCAGAGGAACTGCTTGTTGGCTGCTGCCTATTTCTGTCGAATCTATTAGCAGGATGATTTAAATTCTGTTGGTTCGATGTCCCGGTACTTGATATCTGAATTGTATCGATCCCTGTTGGAAAATCGTCATTATCGCTCTCTACGTCAACGTAGGCTAAGTCAGGTTCAATAGATTGGTTTTTCCTAGGTGTTAAATTCTCCTCTTCTAAACCATATCTCTGGTCTATTCTACGACACAAATTTTTTAAATGTGATAAGCTATTGACCTCAGTAGCAATCAACCCATTCTTATAGATGTCCGCGATATTTCTGAAGACGATAGCTAATTTTGCCTCTTCAGAAACAGGACAGTCTTTGGAAGTATGTGTTCATGACAGCAATATAGGTCCCTATAGACTCTCCAGGGCCTTGTTTACGTTTTTGTATTTCCTTCAATAGCTTCTCGCCATATGAAGAAGGAAGATATTCTGCCATGAATCTTTGTTCCAGCTGTTCCCATGTATGAACTTCTCTACGTACGTCTTTTTAAAAAGTATAAGCTGACTTTTCAAAAAGATCAATGCCTGAGTTCAGTAAAACCTTTTTACTAACTCCTCTAGCCTGACTCAACTCGTCCACTCTCTCAAAAAATGCGGTGACGGAGATTGTACCCCTCTCGCCTGTAAACTTTAAGTTCCACTTATGCGGAGGTACAGGTGCAACATGATATGAAGTACCAGGATCACTTAACATTGGTACTGGCGACGAACATGAAAATGGTCGTGACTGAGCAATCGGTGCAATGCTACTTTGGAGGGCAGCTAGACTCAAAGGAACGGTAGACGGTTGTTGATACTGAAAAGCTGTTGTACCGTAATTCTCAATCGGCATAGGGAGTGGTGCTTGTACTGATGTTTGAGTTGGGTTCGTTAGCATTTGCATTTGCACTGGAGCAATGACCGACGGTTGGTTTGTAGGCTGTTGAGCTGTTCTCTGTGTGCTCGAGTGCTGTGGTTGCGGGAAATGAGACTGGTTGGGTGTGTTGCCAGCATTTGTTGAGTGGTCTGAGCCTCGACTCGTTGATTGGCTTTCAGATGCTTCATCATCATCTGAGGCAACGCCAACTCTTAGTAGATCTGTTGCTTGGCTCTGCAACCTCCCAATCAAACTCAAGGTTTCCGAAACCAGTATGCCTTTTGTTTGACTTTCTTCAAAGTTGGACGGATTCATGTTGTTAATCCTGGCTAACACGTGTTCCAGCCTTACAGCGATTTTTCTAAACTCTCCCCCTTTGCTCGTACCAGAGAACTTCTCTACCAGCGGTACCAGACTATCTAGCTTGTTCATGCAGCTATAGGGTATCTCATACTTGCATCAGTCCTTTCTCTCTGCCTAATCAGTATGAGCTGTTGCTTCATTTCTTCCACCGATCCAATGGCTATGCCTCTCCATGTTAACTCGTAGATCAACTCGTCCTTAACTAAGTACCTTATGTCAGCCAACCGGCTCAAAGAAATAGCCATGGTGCCTTTTATATTAAAACTTTAAACTTTAAAACTCTCAATTATCAATCAATTATACCTCCCAATTATAAAAACTAAACCACGCAATAACAAACACAAAGTTCACTTTAAATTCACGAGTGAAAACCACTATAAATTTTCCCACAAATGTAGAAAATATAAAACTTAAATACGGGCAGACGCGAACAAAATCGAAGAACACCGGAGCAGTAAGAAAATAAAATTTATTTGCATTTAAAAATGTAATCATAGTTTATATTAATTATTTGCACAACCAACTATGACGTCCAACCTTGCAGAGAGAAATAACTACTTAAATCCTAAATTAGAATTAACAAGTAGCCATAAAAAATTAAAAAAAAATAAAGAGAGACAAGAGTTTTGGCAGTGTTTAGGTCTTATGTTCCACTCCTGCGTGAGTAAAACAAAAAAAAATAATTGCGCTTATCCTAGCTGAACTGGATTAAAATTAAAGTTAAGTGATGTTTGTTTACCTCAGCAACCGAATAGGTAAATTTATCCCTAAATGGAACGTACAACAGACTACCTATAACAAAAAAATCCAAAGCTGTTGTACACAGTTAACGCTAGGGTATACTCCTGCTATTGCAGAACGGCTCCACTAATAAACTCCTCAAAAAAAAACCCAAATCGCCGTATACAATGATTTTGCTCGAAAGAATAAATCAGAACCCACTTTAACCTGCTTACCTATCCTGAGGTCACACGAACCATGCATTGCTGAAGGCAACATCATCCCTTAATATATAAGTGAACGCATTAAACATCGGAACAGATGTTCATGTTATAGAAATCGTAAAATATGCTCAATTAAAAAAAAATCCGCTCGCTAAAATTGCGTCGAATTAGACTAGTAAGGATGTTGTGTGTAATTAAAAAAAATTTAAAAAAAATTACCGATGGTATTAAAAAATTTACAAATAACGTCTTGGTAGGATTGCAACTCTCTAATAATCATGGTCAAGAAGACCCTAGGATCGCACCAAAAAGTGTCAAAAAAAAATAATTTTTTTTTTTTAAAGATTTGGTGTCGACCACAGTAGCCCAATAATAAAAAAAAATCATTAGTGGCTCGTTGAAATTTTCAAAATATTACTCTACCTCGACAGGTAGTTTGGAGTAGGGGGGAAAAATTAAAACAAATGATGATAGGTTGTTAAAACGCGAGGGTTCAAAATGAAATTATATTTTATTCAGAAAAAAAATATTTAAATAAACTGGTAAAAGAATTGTAGGGCAAGGTACTACTATGCACCAAAAAAAAAATTTTGCAACAAGAAAATCAAGTTTTTCTCCAAAAAAAAAAAATATTAAAAAAATATTTAAAAAAAATATTTTCAAAAAAAAATTAAAATGTTTAAGTGGGGTTGCAGCTCATATAAACGATTTAAAAAAAAATTAAAATAAAATGAACACTAGAAAAATCTTAATCTTATGTTATGCAATAGTCTTTGTTCTTTTCCTTTGATTACAGTTGCCGATTCCCTTTCCTTCCCAGAACTGTGTTACTTGTAAGGCAAGGTGAGTGAGCCAAAAAAATGAATTAACTATACTGGAAAAAAAATTCTTGAAAATAAAATTTACTTAAAAATCATAAGTTATGAAAAAAAACGTAATTGCAAAAAAAAACCAATCAGTTTAGGAAAAAATAAAAAACATTTAGGTTCCAAAAAAACAACCGATGTTAGTATATTGTTTAAAATTATTACTTAAGGGAATAAGTATCACTATAATAATGTGAACCTAAGTTTTAAACTTTGCACTCAACTCAGTAAAGAATTATCTTGTATGCACTCTCAAAAAAACCCCTATGAAAACAATTCCAAGGTTCACCTATAAGAACGTTGTAAAACTAAATATGCCTAC
Source organism: Aspidapion aeneum (assembly GCA_963576565.1). NCBI lineage: Eukaryota > Metazoa > Arthropoda > Insecta > Coleoptera > Brentidae > Aspidapion > Aspidapion aeneum. Next base: position 71,907,061 of record OY755041.1, on the reverse strand, counting down.
TCAAGTGTCTTTACACACAACATCTAATCAAAAAAAAAATTTCTGCTTAATGCATTCTCAGATCCTTATTCCTGGTGTTCACGAGATATAAAATTAAGTTGGGCCCTTCCCACAACTATTATTCAAAGCAAAATTACCAAATGTCCAAGGGCTAATGAGACCCTATCCCCACAAATGACATTTTAAAATGAAACAGTTGGGAATAATCCTGCGTAAAAAACCAGAAAACAAAATCAAGAAGCCAAAACCTATTACATTAATGTAATGTAATGTGTAAATTGAAGTAAATTTACATTATTTTTATTTTTCTTAAAAAAAAGTTTAAAAAAAATTAAAACATGTTTTTCCTACAAAAAACTTTAAAGAATTAAGAACATGATTTGGACGCTGTTGAATAAAAACTCCCATGCTCACTATCTACTTATTCTTCCTGTGAATCGAAAAAAAAAATTACTATGTTCTTTGCTAGCTTACTAGGTAGCAATCATTAAATGAACCTAACCGATACCGATTACTTTGGCCAAACGTGTTTATTATGTAAACAGAAAATAGTTTTTGTTACTTTTTATCCTGGATATGTCAGTTTTTATCCCGATTTTTACTTAATTTTTATCCCTAATTTGGCACTTTTTATCCCGGACGTAAAAACTGACAGCCTTCATCCCGGGGATAAAAAGTGACACTTTTAGCCTCAAATTGCGGGATAAAGTTTGCAATTTAATACCTTAAGCGCGGACAAATAATATTTGACTTATACTCTGCCCTATGGTTTATCGGCTTCACATGCACATGCTTGGTTCGCGTATCGAACAATGACGCAAGAATTAAAAAAAATCTCATCGCCCTGCCGCCCACTGCCTTTTCAGCATTCAACAGTCGACATCGAAATGGTGTGCGATGCACATGCATACAAAAACATAAGTTGACCTTAAACATCGAGAATATTTGTAGGCGTAGTCCAGGAGCTAGAAAACGAGGAGCCAGGATTATTAACCCAGGAGCCTGCTACATAAGGAAAGAAGTCTATCGTCTTTAAACAAGTTCTGATGGGATGATTGCGTGTAAGATAGATGCAAGTCTAACATGTAGCAGGACCACCTTTCGGAAAGGGGTTTAAAAGCGTGGGTCTACTGTTTATACTTGCTCCGCAGTATAAAGATCCCCGCCCTCGACAAAGAGGCTATACTAAGTTCTTTTAGGGAAAGAAAACATGCATCCTAAGGGGTACGTGCATCAGTTTGGTATATGGTGTACGGAAAGGGGTTTGCGAAAAGGGCGCGCCGTGTGCCTAGTCGCTAGACCAAATCCCACTACTATTGCTATACTGCACTATATCAGCGAACTTGCACCAAAATGGCGCGTAGGACCACATTTAATTTGAAATATTTTATATTTTGCCCCCGGCTCCTAAATACATTTAATCCCTTTTCATATTCAGGAAATTAATTTTTCCGGATATCTTAAACTTATCACTTGAATTGATCATATATCAAAATATAAGTATGCAACATTTTTGATTCTCTAATTCTACTTGTTCTTTAAATTTGTCGTAATTAAAAAATAAGCTTTGAAGAAAATATTCTTATTTGTTGACATAATACCTACATGATATACCATAAACACATTTCTACCTGTAACATTATCGGATTGTTTATATCTCGTATTGGCCCACTCTAAGAGACCCTAAGGGACTGTTTAAGGCTAATTGAAACTTAATTCGAATTCCGTGTTCCTCAACAGGGTCCAGAGGTATAATTTGGAAAACGCCCACACATCTTCGTAGTTAATCTGGGATTTGATAAAAGGTCAAAGAGAAGCCAAGATATTGGTAATTTGAAAAATTTAATTAAAAATAGAGCTGGATTAAGCCATCATAGGGCCCTTATAAATGCAAACGCGTGGGGTCCGTTATAATCAGTGGCGGCTCATGACCTAGTGCCATGGTGTCAGGGCACTACCATATTTTTCTTCAAGAATTAGATATGATCTCACCGACGTGTTCCATTCCAGAATAATGCAATGGAACACTTCGGTGAGACAATATCTATATACTCAGATAGCCAAGCGGCCCTCAGGGCGCTCATGCGTTCAAAGGTTACCTCAAAGCTAGTGTGGGAATGCCTTGCTGAACTAGTGAAACTAGCGCAAGGCAATGGAAAAAAAACTATTATAGGTGGCAGGACACAAAGGTATTCAAGACAATGAAAAAGCGGACGAACTAGCGAGACAGGAATCGTCAGAAAAATATATTGGACCAGAGCCATCTCCGGGGGTAAGGTCCTAGGTCAAGCTCTGAGTAATAGGAAAACATGAAAGCCACTGGTTAGGACGATAGGAGCTAACACACCGCAGAGCCTTTATTAAAGGCCTGGATGCCAAACTCACAAAAGACCTGGATGCCAAACTCACAAAAGACCTGCTCAGTTACAGTAGGTTACAAGGGAGAACCATAACTGGTATCACGACCTGCCATATGGCGGTCAAAGTTCACCTAAACAGGATGGGTCTGTATCAAGTAGTCCTGAGCTGCAGACAGTGCAATAAGAAACCGGAAACAGTCGAACATGTTATATGTCATTGCGAGGTACTCTATCGCAAAAGACACCTAATATTTGGGAAAGTTCAACTAGACCCAATAGCCACTGGAGACTAGTCAATTAAAGATCTGTAGAAACTTGTTTAGGGAACGAAATTAATGGAATGGTTAGACTAGGAATAAAAAGGGTGCACAATAAGCCAGTATTGGCTGCAGTAAAGTGACTGTGGGTTGCCTAGGCAAGCCGGAGTCATAATCGAGAAGTTTTAATCGGTAGGAATCCGATACTACTCGGCCTCTTCTAGCAGAGGAGAAATGACTCTGGGGAAAGTAGGCCGGGTATCTTATGCAAGATTTCTCCTTAAGACCATTAAAAAAAATGTGTAGATTTTTATGTGAAGTCATCATTTGTCATCACCCTTAACGTCCTTGTTACCATTAGAGGATTTTTTTATACTTACTTGTAAATGCTGTGTTCCTATATCGGTAAAAAATGTTTGCTCCGCAGTCACTTCGCAAGCAAACAGTCCCGTCATTTCCCGGCTGACGTCCTTTAAAACAATTTTATTTGGTTTTGATTCATGTTCATCTATGTGGATTCCCGCTCTCGGATAAATCTGAATGGGGTATTCTTGAGCAGACGGGGTAAATCTGTAGAACTCCTCGCCTATTAAAGAAATCTGTTTAGATTGTTAAAGGAGATTAGATTATTTTGGCTCGTATGATGTCATTAACTAACAAAACAAATCATATTATATAAGTAAGATCCTTTCGTTCTGCTTCTGGAAGCTTTGAGAGCATGAGGCTATAATGCTCTCAATTCGCAACTGTAATACGTATTCAAGTTAAGCCTGTGTCGAATAGGAAGTGTTCTTAATCTCATCGATGAGCTAATTGATGCAATCAGACGGGTTCTTGAAAAGTTCTGATGCGATTCACATGCCATCAAACAAGTTTTTCCATATTTCCAATGTAATCGGTTCTTGGCAACAATAGCAATCGGTCCGTGGAGTCGATGACTGTTGATGAATGGATTTATATCATAACCTTAAGTTTTAAAAATTTCATAAACCTGTTGTCTATAAACAGCTTTGCGGCAAAATTGGCAATACATTTATTGAAGAATGATGATGATGATGATTCATCCATTCCATCAGATTCGGATGAGGAGCTTCTTTTAGGTGCAAGAAAATCTCATGCAAAAATCCTGGATTATATCGAGAGAACGGTGGAACATTATAGTTTAAGTGACTTTAAATCTACTTTCGAATGACCTGGGACGCGATTGAGGTAGGTCATAAAATTTACAAATCAGGTTAATCGTATCGGTACTTCTAATTTTTGTTGGCCTTATGGTTGATGGTCTCATAATCATATGTTCCATCGACTGATGGCATCGATGGCAACAATCAGATGGATTTTAGATTAGTTTAAGAACTCTTCCTATTCTATAACTTTCTCTTGAGCATGGTCGGATGACCAACCAGTAAGGCATTACCTTACAAAGTAAGTATTTCAAAAACAGACACGAGAGTTTCCCTTACAAAATGTTTAATTTATTTAATGAAATGATTTTAGATGAATGGAATAGCCTTATCGCCAATCCAGTAATGTCGCAGTAAAGGCCGATTTACACGGTTCCGGTAGCTCGAACATTTACAAATGCCAGTAACTAAAATTTCATGATTTAGTACTTGAGCAAGTAAGCCGTTTAGTCGTTTTTAGTCAGTAGTTTGTCAAGTGAATAGAAGCAGGCTCTATTTACTGAAGCAATTGGCTTCCCCACGCTTGTTTTTCGACCTGCAGAATAGAACTGGACGCATGTACCCACTTGCTCCAGTAAATACAGCCTGCTTCTATTTACTTGACTAAAGTACTGTAACAAAACGGATATAAATGGTATTTTTTGTTTGAAATTCGTAGACAATGATTGAGTAGAAATAAAATTTCAGTCAGGTGTGACGGACCGCCTCCTTTTTTAATCCTAAGACGCCTGTTTTCCTTAAGGAGTGGTTTCCATATGTTTGGTATGTCCGTGCTTGGTTGACTGAAAACTTCTTTATTCTGCATTGTAAACGCAGCTTCAATAAACTTTCGTTTTCGCCAGTGCGACTTCTTATGCAAAACTTTAGCTTCCGACCACTGAATCCTGTGATCATTTGACCATGCATGATCCGCTAAACCGGATTTTTCAAAATCCCCAATTGGGTACTTTTTAGATATTCATTTACTTTAACCTGAATAGGGCGTTTCGTTTCACCTAGATATGATTTACCACACTCACACGGGATTTGGTAAATACATTCCTTATTATTTGAGGGATTTTCTGGTTTTGTTTTAGTTACAAAACTCCTTATCGTATTTCCTGATGAAAATACTGTTTTTATATTATAGTGCTTGGCTATTCGTCTTATGTTTTCTGAAATCCCTTGAACATATGGAATGTTGGATTATTACTTTAAGAATTTGCCACACTTGGTTTGTTTTTAATTTTAGAGATCGTTGAGTTTATTAATTTCTCGGAATAACCATTCTGTTGTAAGTCCTTCTTAATGTTGTTAATTCCAGTGGTTAATTCTTCATTATTACTACAAATATTTACGGCTCTTAAATACAAACTTCCTATAACTCCTTGTTTTGTAGCAACAGAATGATTAGACTTAAAATTTAGGTACTGTCCCATGAGTGTAGGTTTCCTATATACAGTGGTTTGGATGTTTCTGTCTAATCGTTTGACAAGAACATCCAAAAAAGGTAAGGCCGAATCTTTTTCAATTTCCATGGTGCATTTGATTGTTGGTCGAATTGGTGTTGGTGTAGAAAATTCTGTAGTTCGTCATCATTTCCTGGCCATATAATAAATGTGTCATCCATGTATTGTAGCCATAGTTTTGGTTTGAATCTTGCTGTGTTAATCGCATGGACCTCGAACCACTCCATGTAGATGTTTGCTACCACTGGCGAAAGGTAGTCAAGTTTAGTACACGTTAGTGGAATAACGACTAAATCAAGTTTTCTACAGCGTACAAGTAACTAAATTTAGTAACTAGCTTAATCTAGATGAATTATTTAATTAAGTAAACTGGCAAAAGCACAAATAATAAAAAGCGGTTCACAAACATTTGACATTTCTAAAGTAGTGTATGAAATGTCAATGTCAAAAAAGAACGGACGGTGGCCATATTCTATTTGTTACTTGAACTTTGGTAAAATCCAATCTGTTAAAGTTTTATAATCCGTGCTAGAAACATATTATAGAATTAATAAAAAGTAATTTTGATAGTAGATAAATTTTACAAACCATTTCGATACCACTTGACTTGATACAGCTTCTCGCCTCCTAAGTCAAAGCTGCAATGCAATATCGCTTCCGTTCCGCTTTCTACAACTTTTGGAATTTTCACTTTAACGTTGTTTTGTTGGGCAATTGACTCTGAAATAAATAAAAAAGTATTTTAACTATTATTAAAAATACATAGGTAGGTAACTTCTTTTTGTTTTTTTTTTAGGCTATTTTTGTTTTTTTTAGACTTTGTTTTTTTTCTTAAAACTAATTTCGATCACTATAATTAACAGTTCCTTTAATCAGTGCCTTTAGCGCTGATATCAAGAATTTCAGATTTAAATGCTAAATATTATGTTGGGTGGTAGCACAAAATAAGGGTTTAAAATAAAAAAAATATCAAAAATTTTTATTTAATAAAAAGTCGTAACAGGAGTTAAATTCATAACTTTTAAATCTAAACAGATATGAACATGCGGTTGTCAGATGTATGATTTGATCTGATGACAACACAATTTTATGAAAAAGATCGGAAGTAAGTGGTGGGTGAGGTGTTTAAAGGGGTAAATTCAGAACTTCGAAATCCAAACAGATACGAACATGCGGTTTTCAGATTTGTTTGCATTTTTTGTTCTGGTGGCAATACAATTTTCTAGAAAATTAAACGGTGGCAGGGGGTATCTAAGGTGTGTAAAGGGGTATTTTTAATGGACTTAGGATTGAGGAATTGGATTGTACAAAATTGACAGAAAATATATCTTGTAATAATGAGAAATTACTAGAAATGGAAAGGGTGCGAAAGTAATAATTTTATATCGTGCATTTTATTTATTTTTAATTAAGACTAAAAAGTTAAAAATAAAATAAATGTTTCTTTTTAGGTTAAACGATTTACGACAATCTGGATTTAACAATAGCTTTATTGGCACACCATATATTTTTAAGTTCGATATAAAATCTTGGCACATTTATTAAGGATACCCATAAGTTTCAAGTAAGATATAAAATCTTGACGCGCATATACATCTCCAATGGATGGGTATCTTTAAGAATCGCGACACGATTTTATATCGAACTTAAAAACATATAATGTAAACAGAAATGGGCCAAATTAGTTTTTACTTATTAGTTTAATTTACTTATTAACAATATCGTTTAACATAAAAAAATATTTATTTTATGTGCATTTTTAACCGCCGTATACTTTAATCGTATACATTGTAACAATATTTACATCACAACGATGGCACTAGAAGTAAAAAAAATCAATATTTTGTATTTAAGCTTGAAACTGTTTTCGCTTATTAAGTACATTTAGTTTTATTTATAAAATGTTTTATCAAAAAATTCCCATTGTAAAAGGAAATAAAGAAAATTCCTATTTGATACACAGTTTACAGAATGCTAGAATACAACAAAGTAATCTTTAAGTTCCAGCAAAATATTTTTAAAAGTATTGTATTGTAGTACGTTAGTAACCAGCGGCGTACGCAGGGGTGCTTAGGAGCTTAACCCCCCCCCCCCTCCAGAGCCACTGAATATTGAGCCGTAAGGATTACATTTTTTAAATGGATCCGCGCTCAAACCCGTCCCTGAGGAAGATTAAAATTTGTCAATCCGTGCTCAAGCCCCCCCCAGGATCAATTTCTGCGTACGCCACTGTAGTAACGGAGTGCCCATTCAACAAGGTAGTGTCAGAATTTTCATAGCCACTCAAAAAAAAAATCGGGGTGCTGCATCAAATTTTTGCCCAAAATTGCCTTTTGAGTTCGTTCAGGATTTTCTTCGATATAGTTAAAAACTCTGCACGGTTAGCGGGCAGTTTTACATGAAAATATACATTACTTTTGGCAGGAATACGGGACAGTCCCTTACACAACGGGACGGTTGGCAACTCTACAGTATAGGTATAATAATTACACCATGCTACAGTCTTTCTTTTTCTCTTACCAAGCAGTGCAGTATACAAGAAAACAAAACAAAGCAGTATGTAAAGAAGTATCTTTTATATCTATTTGACTGGTTTATTTTTGCAAATAGTGAGGTGTTTTATGGCTGGCGCTTATCTAAGCGTTTTTCTCTTTGTTTTCCGAACTTAGAAGAGTCTTAGACTATCGAGTGGGGACGACTCAACAGGTTTATTATCGCCAAGATAGCTCTAATCCAAGCAACGTGTCTTTATAAGTTTGTATAAGAGAACGTGTGTCTCTAACCCCTGACAGTGCGGAAAAATATGAAGAAATAGAAGCACACTTGCAAAGTTAGAAATAAAAAAATAATTGTCATTTGTCAAAAATGTCATTTTTCTTTAGAAAAATTTTTGCCATGTTTATTTCCAATACCTTTTAAATTTAAAGTTCCTTAGCGGGCACAAAATGGTATTTAATATATCTGTCTTCCTCGATTTACAATAATAAATAAATTTTAAAAGACATTTGACATTTAAAATAGCGAAGAAATTTGGAATAAAAAAATATTATTTTCAACACGGTTGACACAATAATTGTGTTGTCGTGCAAAATAATAATTTAATTTATATGATAATTTACACTAAATTTAAATTTACATAGGTACTAACAATCAGTACAATATTGCGGGTGTTTTGCTTGTTAAACATTTTAGACAGAAATGCAATAAAATTGTAAACCAAATAAATTTATTTAAACTTATGAGTCAAGAACAAGAAAGAGATGAAGTTTACTTGATTTTTAGTGACTACTATTTGCAAAAATAAAAAATTTAAGAATATGAAACAAGAGGACTTAGTGTAGGTGTAGCGAGGGGTCATCGGAACGGTAAAATTTGTGCAGCGTCCTGCAGGACTTGGGTCCTGTGTGGTCCTATCAAGTCATTTGTAACATCTACAGTCCTGTTGTGAGGTGATGAGTTTTAATCCAAATTTTTTCAAATTTCTATCACAAAAAGTTTTTTGATAAAAATTATTTTTTGTCATTGTCCTCTCCCCAAAAAAAGTTGATGACCCCTCGAGGTATAGGGTGTATTTTTTACCGCTTCATTAACGCTCTACATGATGTAGAATTCTTTGGCATTTTTTCCTCCTGTTTTTTACGGCGCGCCAAAACTTTTGCTTTTTAGTTAGTTCTAATTTTTAGACTATTTCTTCTTTAATAGGTATTTTACTCGGAAATCTTATGAAGGTAACGATAATCATAATGAGTGCTGTGCTACTTAAAAATGCGTAAATAACAAATAATATTTTTAATGATTTAAACTTAGTGGGGTGAATAAGTGTTACTACATTAGCAACTCATCCCAAGATAAGTGGTAACCGCAACTTTCTCCCGATTGTAAATTAAAAATAAGAAAGGTATTGTTTGTATAACCAGGAACATTTTTTTATGAAGCTTCGTTTTTTTTTTAATTAAAAAGCAAAAAAAAGTTATTGTTGATATTTAAAACCAAAGAAGGTGCAGTTTGTATAACCAGACACTAATTCGCGATTGAGTTACATATCAAAATTAAATTTATTTATCAAAATAAAATAATAATAATAATTCCCTAAACAGATGTTCAAAATGTATTCTTGTTTAGGGATTAGTATATGCCAATGATGCTAACTGTCCCCTAAAAAAATTGTTATTCTTTTAAATTCTTTGAACTTGATTTGTATAACCTGTTCATATAAACATACTGTATTAATTCTTTCCTATTGTTCTGAAACGGTAACATTAGAGGCGCCAAGAGAGCCTTATTAGAGCACGTTCTCTGTATTATTGCCTGGGAAATGTCTTTTAGAAAAATAATGAATTTTTCTCTAGATTTTTACGATTTTCTCTTTCTATTGAGTCGCAGGCGAATCCCCGTTAAATTTTATTCGATATCGCATTTATGAAGTAAAGGGATCTTTACCACGTTATTATTTTCCGAATGGAGAAACGATAAAAACATTTCAAGAAGTTCGTTGTTTTAAAAATACTCAATGCTCAGTGGCGGTCTTAGGGGGGGGGTGCAATTTCCCCCCACTTTTGTCCAGAGAACTCCAATATAAAAGGCACATTCTGATGTATTACACAACTGAGCAAAAAAATATTATTATAAACATTTTCAAAAAATCTAAATTGCCCCTCTCTTTTTTAAAAGTCTGGGACCGCCCCTGCAAGCCGACATAGCAGAAACATTACATCAAAGTTAAATTAACGTGTACAAAATTAATAAAATTATTTTTTTACTAGAAAACAACCTCATACCATGCAATATTTGTATTGTTAAATCTACATTCTTAAAGATAAATTACAAACAAGGAGGAACCAAGCTATAAAAATGTAATTGTTGTTGAAGTGTCTAGTGCTGTGTATAAAACGTCTTTTTTACCCTCGTTATTTTCATGTGCCAAATTCATACTTGAAAAATCCTCCACAACATAATCTAAAACGCCACTAGATTAGGACTTTGAAAACCTACTAACTTTTTGAGTCTTATTTTGTCACGTTTTTTTCTCTATATGTTTTTTAATAACTTTTTTTTAACTTAAAAGTGACGCGATAGGAAGTTCCAAAAGTTTACTAGTTTAAGACTACAACACTTCAAGAAAATTTTAAAAGATGGCGCTCTAGGCAAGACAATAACTCTCTCATGTTTTCTTTAAAAGCTAAAGAAGATTTTTCAACAGTAAACACTTTCACAGAATATTAATGTGTCTCTATCTGGTTAATAACTGATGCGTCGTGATCGTGAAGGATCAGGGATCAGTTCATGGTTTTTGGAGTTTAGAGGCCAAATCACTCCCATATAGATTTCGTCGGGGTAAAAAATGTCGCCAATAGGTGGCACTACTTCTAGTAAAATCTCAAAAATATTTAGTCGAAAAGCAATGCAAGTCGCGTTTTAAAATTCTTGTCGTAAAGGCGCCACTAATGTGGTTTTGACGTTGATCAAAATCTACTTAGAATTTACTTGAAAATAGCGTAAATAGATTGCTGTTTTGATTCGATAATGCCGTTTTTAGCAGATTTGATCTGATGACAACACAATTTTATGAAAAAGATCGGAAGTAAGTGGTGGGTGAGGTGTTTAAAGGGGTAAATTCAGAACTTCGAAATCCAAACAGATACGAACATGCGGTTTTCAGATTTGTTTGCATTTTTGTTCTGGTGGCAATACAATTTTCTAAAAAATTAAACGGTGGCAGGGGGTATCTAAGGTGTGTAAAAGGGTATTTTTAAGGGACTTAGGATTGAGGAATTGGATTGTACCAAATTGACAGAAAATATATCTTGTAATAATGAGAAATTACTAGAAATGGAAAGGGTGCGAAAGTAATAATTTTATATCGTGCATTTTATTTATTTTTAATTAAGACTAAAAAGTTAAAAGTAAAATAAATGTTTTTTTTTAGGTTAAACGATTTACGACAATCTGGATTTAACAATAGCTTCATTGGCACACCATATATTTTTAAGTTCGATATAAAATCGTGGCACATTTATTAAGGATACCCATAAGTTTCAAGTAAGATATAAAATGTTGACGCGCATATACATCTCCAATTGATGGGTATCTTTAAGAATCGCGACACGATTTTATATCGAACTTAAAAACATATAATGTAAACAGAAATGGGCTAAATTAGTTTTGCAATGCAAGTCGCGTTTTAAAATTCTTGTCGTAAAGGCGCCACTAATGTGGTTTTGACGTTGATCAAAATCTACTTAGAATTCAATGAGAATGAAAATAGTGTAAATAGATTGCTGTTTCGATTCGATAATGCCGTTTTTAGCAACGTTTTTTTTAACGTTAATGAATGACCTGTTAAGCTTTTTTACGTATTAAACACGTGATTGTGCTATGTGGGTAGATGAATATACGGCAGAGCCATTTGTGCAATACTGTTATTAAGTTTGTTGGGTTGCATATCTATTTGTGTAATCATTGCTATAACCAAAGGTACAACAAAGATGTAAGTGACAAAAAACCAATTTAAAAATGGCTTTCCTGGAAAATACACAAAGTGAGTTATCAACGTTTGCCAAATATCCACAGAATTATTACATAAGATATAAAGTTTGATAGCTTTTATTAATCCAGAACTTTATTAAGCCCCAAGCGACAGAATAAATTTAGCCTGTACCTTCCTACATTTTTGAAATGGAATTTCGTACTTATATTATAAAATTTTCATTTATTCATCCGTAAAAACTTCAAAAGCTTAATAAAAAGCGCTTCTGTATTAAAAGTGTATTATTTTTTAATAAAGCCGAGGTTAAACATAAATTAAAAGTTAATAATCTTTTAATAATATTTTGTTAAAAAAAAACCCTGGGGGTGCTGCCGAGCGAACTTATCATGATAAAATGGTGTTCATCATAGTCATAGTCTTTTTTATAAAAGGGGCGGATTTTCTCCAAAATTCGTATAGGAAACAGTTTGATGTCGCATTCGCTATATCGCACAATCAGAACGAAACTTTTTTAAACGCAACCCCCCACCCCCATTAGTTATTTTAATATTTGTTATAGAAAGCAGTGGCACACCAAGAATAAGTCGTGTCGGAGGCCCGAAACCCCATGATGCCGTATTTTATGCTATTTTATTGTTGTATTCATAAAATATATGGAAATTATCTAAAAAAGAGCCTTGGGTGGAGCCGAGCCCCGAAGCCCCCCCGAGTGCGCCCGTGTATAAAGATCAAATAAAAAATACTTAAGTGTTATATGACTTTATTTCAATTTTTACCTTCCTAGCCCGCACAGAAAAGGTTTTATTTTGCCGAATTTTTTTTTTAGATAGCGCTATTAATGTGTTATTTGCATGTATTTTGACCTATCTTAGCAATATCGTCGTGATGTCTGTGTGTGTGTGTGTGTCGTAATAGTGTTCGGCACTGTACCGAGCTGATTAGATTTTGGTCCAAATCCATTCACGCTATGACAGTTTTTTGAAAATTAAAAAATTAATAAAATGCTAACGCTTTAACGGAACATTGGATCAATATGCAGTTTTCGGAATAATTAAAAACATTGTAGGAGGTTTAGTTTCTGAAATATTTACAAAAAACTGTTTTTAAGGCTGATATATTAAGGCTTCACTTGAGGTGTGCTAATGTGCTAGCTATATTGTTGTTCTTTGGACAAAAATACAGTGTAAAGCTTAGACCGCACTAAGCGGAACTGCACTGGCGCGGAACTACGCGACATGACTTAGCCAAATATAATTTTTTTTTTATATTAAAATACAATAAATCAGCAGCGATTCATTTAGATTGAATACCCAAATTTTGTCACGGTCAGCTCGTAATTTATACCAACAAACAGTTTCACCGGAAGTTTCCGGCTAAATGATATTACCGAGTTTTGTGATATCCGTTTCTCCGACTCCTATTTTGATCGGGCAGCAAAACACAATTTTTGGTGATTTTGATAAAACTTTGTACGTTCGTAGATCGACTTAAGGTTAATGAAAATTTTTTTTTTTTGGTCGGTACTCTACTCGTAACTGCGTATCAGTGTCCTTAAATTTCAAATTGGCACCACCATATTTTTTTCCAATATCTCAAAATCCAAAACAGCTAAAATATTTTTTTTGATAGTATTAGTTAGGCAAGACCCGTCTCTATAAGCCCATGTAGCGCAACTTTTAAAAATGTTTTTTTAATATTAAGAAAAATAATGGTAAAGTCAAAACTGAATTTTTTAACCCTGTCAAAAACTTTTTGAGGCGGATTTTATCTCATATACTTTTTTTACTTCCTTTTGAGTCTGGCTATGTCACACCTTTTAAAATTTTAAAAAATATTGCAGGGAAAATCTGTAGCAGAATGACAAATACCCAGCTGTCGCCTTTTTCGCAAAATTCAAAGATTTTAGACTGCTTATACAAAACAATTTTTAAAAATCTTATTTGACTAAAACTCAAAAGACTTTTTACCGGTTCTTATAGAGAACTAAATTCTAGATTTAATTTTTTTTTTAAAGAATTATAAATATAATCCAAAATATTAAAAAATTTACCACAAACATGAAAAAATCATTCGCTCAAAATAACGGTTTTTTACGCAAAAATTACACTTTTGGAGTTAAACGGCTGGGGATTTTTTATTCTACGTTTAATTTTGGGTCCCCCGAAAATTTTTCTTCTACTATAGACAGGCTTTTAAGCGGTGTAATTTTTTTAAAAATATATACTTGGTAAGTGGTAGCAAAAAAGCGTTTAAAGTTGATATTTTTCAGTTTTTATTAATAGATATTCAAATCGTATACTGGTCGGGCATTAAACCGCCATTTTCGTCAATTTTTGGGGGATTTTGACAGCAATTGGCATGATTGTAGACCGACTCAAGCAAAGTAAATACTATAAAAAAGTGGTTGGCACTCCACTATAAGTTGCGAATCAGTGCCCTTAATTTTCTGTTTTGCAGCTTTCCACTTTTTTCAAAATATATCAAAATCAAAAAAAGTCAATTACTTTTTTATTGCAGTTTTGATAAGGTAAGACCTATCTCTATAGGCCTATGTACCACAAGTTCTAGAAATATTTATCGATTTCAGGAAAAATAATGTCAAATTCAAAACTGACAAATTTACCAAAGTAGTGATTTTTTTAAAACTTGAATTTTTGGACCCTGTCAAGAAATATCTGAGTCGGATTTTATCTGACATACTTTTTTTCTTCCTTTTGAGTCTCGCTATACTAAACTTTTTAAAATATTAAAAAATATGGCAGGAAAAATCTGAAGCAGAATCACATATACCAAGCTGTCGCGTTTTTCGCAAAATTTAGAGACTTGGACTATTTATACAAATCATTTTTTTAAAACATTATTTGAACAAAACTCAAAAGACTATTTAGTGGTTCTAATAGAGAACTAAATGCAAAATTTCTTTATAAAAAAAAAGATAAATATGATCAAATAAAATTTGCCGCAAACGTGCTAAAGCAGTTGTTCAAAATAATGGGTTTTTAAATAAAAATGACATGTTTGAAGATAAACGGCTGGGGATTTCTTATTTTGAGTTTAATTTTGGGTCCCCTGAATTAATTTGTTTTGATAGAGACAAGTTTTCAAAAGGTGTAAATTTTTTTTCAAAATTTACATGGTAAATGGTAGCCAAAAAGCGTTTATATTTGGTCATTTTTCAGTTTTTTAAAAAATATCCAAATTGTATACTGGTCGGTCAGTTCGCCATTTTTGTCAATTTTTGCGGGACTTTCATAAAAATTGGTAAGTTTCTACATTGACTTAGGAGAAGTACAAAAAAGTTGGTTGGTATTCCAATCTAAGCTGTCTTTCAGTGCCCTTAACTTTTTCGTTTGCACCATCTTACTTTTATCAAAATAACTCAAAATCGAAAAGAGTCAAAATATTTTTTATTACGGTTTTGATTATGTGAGACATGTCTCTCTCGGTCCGCCTAATACAACTATTAGAAATATTTTTTTATTTCAAGCAAAACAAAAGTTAGTTTTCCAAAGTAGTGTTTTTTTTTCAAACTTGAATTTTTTAACACCGTCAAGAAATTACTGTTGAGGTTCTCATCTGACATACTTTTTGATTTCTTTTAAGTCTACCTATAGTTTGCTTTTAAAAATATTAAAAAATATTGCAGGAAGAATCTGTAGCAGGATCAAAAATACAAAGCTGGTGCGTTATCCGCAAAATTTAAAGATTTTGAACTACTCATACATAACCACTTTTTTAAACTTTATTTGACCACAATTTAAAAATTTTGCGTTTTTAATATAAAATTATACATAAAATTAATTTTCTTAGAAAATTTACTGCAATTATGAACTCCTACAAATACAAGCAAGCCTATCGAAATACCGATGCTTAAAAGTTATAAGAAAAGAAGCATTTGGTTCTAACCCTATTTTTATTTTTTACAAGCCGAAATTAAGAAAAATTTTAGGTAAATACTGCGTTTTCTATCCTACGAAAAAGATCGGGTTGATTTTAAAACGGAGGTAATTATTTTATAATCATAAATTTCTGTAGTATTAGTAGTGGTATAATTACACCAACGTACTAATGTTTTGAAAGATATTGTGTTTCTATATTTTTAAAAACAAAATAAATAAAATAGGTAGTTTTTTAATAAATGTTAAATTTAGCAGGATTTTTTTGTTTTTCTTATGGCCGTACCTAGGGTCGGATTAAGGGGAATGGCTGACCATTACATTATCTTTTGTATTTATTAAGAGCTTAAAATATCACTCTTTTCGAAAATTATAAATATTTTGGAGTTTTGTTAAAAATAAAATAAAATAGAGTTAACACCCTTACTAACGTGTTAATTCCATTTATTTCAGGCTTCTAATATATACTAAGAACTTACACTATTTTAGTATATGACTTGGTAATTTTGTGAAAAAATCAAAAACCCAACTTTAAACATCTCATTACTATTAGTTACCAGCTATATGTTGATTTTTTTTATATCAATTAAAAGCCAGTCTATATTAAAAAAAAATTTTTCCTGAGACCCAAATTTAACCGCAAAATCACCAACCATTTCAGTTTCGCTTTAAAAACTTTGTTTTAAACCAATGTTTTTTCCAAGTTTGCGGTAGATTTTTTTATTTTTCTATTTAAAAAGAAATTAATTTCATATATTAGTTCTCTATCAGCAATACACTTTCAAATTTTGGCCAAAAAATGGTATTTAAGCAGTCCAAAATTTTTGAATTTGACCGACCACTATATGGTTTCGGATATTAGCTCACACTGCTACTATACTATAATAGTAGAGCTATGGTGATCCTAATTTTTTCGAGAAAAAAAAAGTTGATCCGATTTCAAAATTTTTATATATCTTTGCGTTTCAGATGATTTTGAAATTTTTTTGTCGCGCCGTCTCTCTGTCTGTCTGTATGTCTGTAAAGACCAACCCGCATAACACAAAAACCACCTGCCCGATTTGAATGAAATTTGGTACCTAGGCTGGGTCTTGGGTCGAGATTTCAAAAATTAGAGTTTAAGTCAGGACATGGCTTATGTGGTATCAAAGGTAATTGAGTCTGGAGTTGAGTAAAATATATATAATATAGTTTTAAGTTATAATATTAGATCACACATACACTATAACCATAGTACCTAAAGCTTAGGTGCTCATATATTGGCAGAGTATTTTTTTAGTGATAAAAACCAAAAAAAAATCCAAATTTAGACGCTTTTTTGCTCTCACTTACCAAGTATACTTTTCAAAAAATTATACAGTGAAACCTCTACTTGCGGACACCTCTATTAAGCGGACACTCTCTATAAGCGGACAAATTTGTTGGAACCAAGCTTTTCCCTATTTCATTACCTGTAAAATTCACTCTTATAACCGGACATTCTAATAACCGGACACGGACAATTTTTTTGGTTAAAACATTTTGAAACCTCCCTTAACTGGACGCGAACCTCTGACAACGGGACGGAGCGCTGCACCTCATGGGCATAAATATTATGTAGTATGTTGGCAACCACGCATTCGGCAGCCAGGGAATTACCTCTTTCCGTTTTAATGCGGAGACTAAATACTTATCTCGTATTTACAACATATTTTATTCGGCGGGACTGTGTGTTTTGTTCAGTTGGGTAGTAATAGATCTCTGTGAAGTGGCGCCTAGTAAGAAACTTCTTTCTCGTGAAAAAATGGAAGTTGTTAACGTTTCGGAGAAGGAACATCTATCAGCACGAAAGATCGCTAAAAAATTTAATATCAGAAATACTCAAGCAGCGGAAATTAAGTTAATAAATATATATTAAAATTTCGCAGTTCCCTCTCATAAGCGGACACCTCCAATAAGCGGACAAAATCGACGGAACCGTGAGTGTCCGCTTACAGGAGGTTTCACTGTATCGTTTTAAAACTTGTCTGTAGTCTCAGAGTAATAACATATAAAGAGAAGTAGTAGCC
The DNA here is from genome assembly GCA_963576565.1 of Aspidapion aeneum. Taxonomy (NCBI): domain Eukaryota; kingdom Metazoa; phylum Arthropoda; class Insecta; order Coleoptera; family Brentidae; genus Aspidapion; species Aspidapion aeneum. Next base: position 71,889,381 of record OY755041.1, on the reverse strand, counting down.
CCGGTTTCGGCGGTCATTCATTCATTTGTTGGTAAACAATGTAGCTTTTCCGCTATTGCCGCCTCCTCTGCCTCTGTAAAATTTTATGAATAATAAGTAAGGGTCAACTTCTTACCTTACCAAAATATATAGTGCTTTGAGTTGGTTAGGCTATTCAAACCGTGCGATAATTTGTCATGCGCTTATTAGCCCGCGTCGCGCCGTTTTATGCTGTGTATTTCTTATTACAATCTGCGATAAAAACTCATTTAGACAACATATTTTATGAACGGCCCCTTTTCCCACAATTTTTTCAGAACGTGGCAATCGGTGTATGACATCATATTACGGATTTCGTGTTAGCAGGGCCGGGTTTCGTTTTGAGCTACTTGGACTATAACCCATAGACGAATGACAGAGATAGACGAGACACTTACACGGTGGAAGTTGTATTACTAAGTCGGCCCAGTATACCGGGGTGTCGTGCACGAATCAGCGCCTCTCCAACTTCGTGCACCGTACTAAACATTTACAGGGGGATTTGAAACAATATAACGCTTGCGCAGTTTGTCTCTAAGCTACAGGATGGCTTTTCAAATTATTGTATAGCTCGTAGCCATCAATGAAATCGTTCTCCAATCAAGCTACATCTTTTAATATAGTATTTTGAACAGTTTTTATCAAATTAAATTTTAACACTAAAAAACTCATTCTACTCGTCAATTACATACATTTAAATTTAAACGATGCGCGCTGATAAGAATGAGTTATTTTGTGTCAAAGCTCAATTTGCTTAAACAGACTATAAACACCAATCAATAAGGAAGCTTAATCAAAGAATGTTTAAATTAATGACTACTAGCAATAGAAAAAAGGAAAGTTAAATTTTTATTCAATCTATAAGGTTTAAAAGTTTGTTTCCCATTCATTTAGGTACATAAATTTCCTTGAGAGGCTAATTTTCTAGTTAAAAAGAGGCTTTTTGACGAATATTCTACAGTAATATCCTTTTTATTAGTGCATAGAAAATATTTACACATTCTACATTAACTTACATTAATAGTGTAGACTTTTACAATACTTCTTACATAATAATGTTGCAAATATAGGTTTCTATAAACGGAAACTTTTTTAATTGTTTTTTCATGAAAAATAAAAAAATGTAACGTAAGCCTTATAAAGTAAAGTGAATATTGCCAGTTATTCATTTAATTAAACAGGATCCGGCATAATGATCTCCCACATTTTGCACTGCCACTGTGCCTGAATCACTGAAGAGAGGGGAAGCTTAGCGTAGTTGGTTGGTAGCTCGCGGCTTGCCATTACCTTGCCATCGTGCCTTCGTTATCGAGACATTAAGCAAAAGTAGGTAACGATTCTGTGATTACGACACAAAGAACTTTTCGTACTCACTTCGCACTTGGTAGACATGTTTTAGTTCCAGATACTTTGGGAATATCTGAACACTATTCCCGAACCATTGACGAATTGAAAGCAGCAATACACCAAGAAATTACAGGAATATCGCTTTAGAGTTACTGCACGAGTGAAACTTTCTGAAATCAGCTTCGACTGTGTACCGAAAAAAATGAAATATAAATAGCATTTACAATAGCGTTTTTATTGTGGGAGATCATTCTGCCGGACCCTGTATATAAGTATAGTGAAATAATCTATGTTTTTCCAAATATTAACATTTAAAACTAAACATTTAAAACTCCGTCCAGGTTCAACGTGTCCATCACACACTATATATTTGTGAATTTCGTCTTTCGTCAAAGTTAGTTTTTTTGCCGAAGTATTTTTTTAGGTTCCGTTTGAGAATAGCGCTTGCTAACATAGTCTTCGCACCCACGAACACAAAATTGTTTTCTTTCAAATTTCTCAATTACCGATAGGCCACAATTTAGCAAAAAACACTTTTTAAAATAAGGTAAAAAGTCGAAAAATCACGAAAAACTGCAACCACAAATGAAAAATGCCGAATTACATTTACGTCATATTTTTATCTGTTTTGCCAATTTCAGTCATAATCAAAAACATATACCGAGAGTAGCGGTTAATGTCCATGGCGACAGCACAGAAGTCTGTACATAATATTTTTATACCAGGGGTGATGGTCTGTAATAAGCGCCTCTCGAACTTTGTATTCCGAACTAATGTATACAGGGGGTATGTATAACAGTATTATGACAAGACCGGGGTGCTTTCCTTACTATAAATAATTAGTATACTGTGCTATAACCCCGGGTAAAAAGGCAATCCTTATTCCTATTGTCGAGGACGATTAAATTTTAAAAAATTAAATTAGTCATTGTTCCAACAGTTTTAACCGGTATTAAGGATATTCTATTTTATTATTTTAAAATGCGGCTTTTCTGTTTGGAGAGTTGAAGCACTATTAACCATTCAAACGAAAATTTCATAGGATTGTTTTAATTTTCTCTAAGTATTTAGTAGTTTTGTAGTTTTTCTGTGTGAAACCACACTTTAAGGAAAACAAGCGTCTTGGAATTAAATAAATGGATCCATGACGGATCTGATACCTTCCTAGCCCATTGGCACACTCCAACCAATATCAACCTTGAAAACAGTTTTTTGTAAATATCTCTGAAACGAAAGCTCCTAAACTTTTCGGTTATAACATAATTTTTTTCAAAAAACGCTCGCTACTATATTCCGAAAACCGCATATTGATGCGACGTTCCATTAAAAAGTTAGCATTTTTTAAACTTTTTAACTGTCAAAAAACTGTTATTAGCATTCACGAATTTTGACTAAAATCTAATCAGCTCGTTGCAGTATCGAGTACTATTTCACCTGAAAATTTCATGTAAATCGGTTAAGCGGTTTAGGAGCTATCGCGTTACGGACAGATATACATACATACACACACAACACAGACAGACATCACGACGATATGTCTAGGGTAGGTCAAAATACACCCAAATAACACATATTCGGTGTTATGTCAAAAAATTTTTTTTGTCGAAAGCAATACCTTCTCTAGCCGTTGCTGTGCGGGCTAGGAAGGTAAAAAGGGGGCGGGCCGACTGCACACCAAGTAGTATAAGCCGTAGCCTTTAGACTGAATTGTTTAGTTTACACTTGAAAACGGTTAGATATACTTACTTACTGAAACGTCCTGTTTAAAATAAACCAACACAAAAACATTTCATGTAAAAAAGAGCCAAGTAAGCGAAAATGGCATTCCGTAAAAAGAATTGAGATAAAAGTAAGGCCAAGTTCTCCAATACAAATTTCATAATGAAAGATTTTTACTAGTTGGAAATGTTTGGAGAGGAAGTAACAAATGATAATGGCTTAAGACTGATGCAATTGTGTGAAACCCACAACCTAAAAATAAATAATGGTTTTTTTAAAAATAAGAATATTCATCGATATACCTGGATTCAGCCAACAAGAAATCTTAAATCAATCATTGATTATGCTATAGGTGGACAACACTCGCAATTAAAGTGGTATGATGTGCGAGCACTTCGTGGTGTTACCTGTGGATCTGACCACCATCTGGTAAAAGCAAAAATATTTTTCCCTTTAAGAAAAACAAATAAGGACGAAAGTATTAGAGAAAATGAAAACCTAGAGTGCATCGAAGACAATCAAAAATACAACATTAGAAGTCTAGAAATCGAAAGTATTCAAAGATTGTATCAGAACCGATTAGATCAAAAATTAATTAACACAAATCACTCATTTGAAGAGATATATACAAACATAATAAGAAGCTTGAAGGAAGCAAGCAACGAAGCTGCTGGATACCAAGATAATAGAAATAACAGAAAAATGTGGTGGACGGAGAAAATACAGGAATGGTCAAAGAGATAAAACGCACATACTTGAAATGGCTCAGTACTAAAGAGCAAAGAGACCTAAAAATATACAGGGAAACCAGAAGACAGCTAAGAAGTTTTATACGCACAGAAAAAAATGAAATGTTTGAGCGCAAATGCCACGATATAAATACACACGTAGGAGGTAGGCAGAGCTCTGAAGTATGGAAATTCATTTCTACAGTAAAAAACCCAACAAAAGAAAAAGTAAAGATCCAGATCATCAAACCAGAACAATGGACAGAACACTACAAGGGACTGCTGCAGGAGACGAGACCCGAATATCTAACAGCCTCTCCGAGGAGAGACATAGAAGTACATGGAGAGGAAGTAATCATCTAAAAAGAAATGATAAAGAATAGTATAAAAAAGCTTAAATCCGGAAAAGCTAGCGGACCTGGGGGAATATATGCTGAAATGCTCAAATATGGATCAGAGAAACTACTCGAAAATCTCACATATATTATCAATCAATGCATAAACGGACATCCAGTACCTAATGATTGGAAAATTGCATTCATATCCTCAATACATCAAAAAGGACAAGCTGGATTGTAACAATTACAGAGGAATTTCAGTCACCAGCACTCTAAGTAGATTGTACGGGAGGATTCTTAGAGATCTAATAGAGAATGATTTTCATGAACAAGAAGAAGAAGAGCAAAGTGGGTTTCGTGCAGGCAGATCTAGTAGTGATAATGTTTTTTGTCTTAAACAAGTAATTGAGAAAAGATGCGCCAGAAATATAGTGACTCATGTTACCTTTGTGGACCTACAAAAAGCATATGATACCGTTCCAGTAGAAAAATTATGGACGGTGTTGGAACAAACTAATATCAATCATACATACATAAAAGCGATAAAAGAACTATACAAAGGGTCAAAATCTAAAATTAAAATTGGGAAATCGACTTTCAAAAGAATTCCTGGTAACAAAAGGCTTGACAGGGATGTTGTATCTCTCCAACTCTTTTTAAAATATATATCGCAGTGGCTCTAAAAAACTGGAAACGTAAAGTGCACGGCATGGGAATACAACTTAACGACCGATTTACTATATACACACTACAGTTTGCTGACGACCAAGTAATTGTAGCTAATGATAAGGAAGACATGGAGTATATGATGAGAAAGTTAACGGAAAAGTACCAAAAGTGGGGACTAACAGTGAACGTGGACAAGACACAGTACTTATGTATTGGAAACGAATCCAGTGAGTTAGAACTAGACAATGGACAAACAATATCTCCATGCAATGAGTATGTATACTTGGGTGTCACATTTGATAAGACAGGAACAGACTGTAAAGAATTGGAAAAAAATAGTAAAAGCAAAAAAGGTTATTGGATGTCTTAACAGTATTTTATGGAGAGAGATAAGAAAGAATGTAAAATTTAACATATATGAAACAATGGTAAAAAGCACGCTGTTGTATGGAATAGAGACTTGTCGCGTAACAGAAAAATACAAAACAAAAATGGAAAGTGTCGAAATGGATGCAATAAGAAGATCAATGAGAATATCTAGATTAGATCACATTAGAAATGAGATCATAAAAAAAAGAATGGGAATCGAGGGAAGCATAACGGATGACATCACTAAAAGGCAATTGATATGGTACGGCCATGTACAACGGATGAACGACGAAAGATTACCAAAACAGGTCCTAGAGTGACAACCAGTAGGGCGCAGAAAAAGAGGACGTCCTAAACTAGAATGGCAACAGTCAATCCAAAGATCAATGAGTCAAAAGAATCTGACAGAAGATGATTGTCAGGATCGAAGGAGGTGGAGAATAGGTGTCGGACAACGTAGAAAAACGTTCTAAACCGACATAGTAGTAGTAGTAGTAGTAGTAGTAGTAGTAGTAGGAAATGTTTTTCTAAACTTTGCTATTACAGCCAAACTTCTTTATGTTCAATTTACCACTGTGCCTGAGTCATTTACAGCCGTAATAGCCAAGTTTAGAAAAACATTTCCAAACTAGTTTCTTACTTTCATTTTAAAATTTGCAATGGAGAACTTGATTTACTTTTATCTCAATTCTTTTTACGGAATGCCGCGTACTTGGTTATTTTTACATAAAATATTTTTGTTATGATTTCACTCCTTTTTTAAAGGAATTGGATAATATTTAATTAAACAGTAAAATATGCGGAATATTGTTCAAAACTTTTGCAATGCCTTACTTAAAATTTTAAGGTCTTTTAGTTTTTTCCCATGGTTTTATCATAGCTGCTATCAGCCTTCCAAAGCTCAGCTCTCTAGCGTTTCTGAAAGTGGACAATGTTACTTTTGCATAACTTTACATGTATAAAATTTTCGTATTTTTAAATTTTTTCCTATAGTTTTATCATGGTTCCTATCAGTCTTCCAATGCTCAGCTCTCTAGCGTTTTTGGAAGTGGGTAATGTTACTTTTACATAACTTGACATTTATAGGGGAGGAAATGAAAATTTTTGGGGTTTTTAAATTTTTTCCCATGGTTTTATCATAGTTTCTATCAGCCTTCCAGCGTTTCTGGAAGTGGGCAATGTTACTTTTATATAAATTTACATTTATAGGAGAGGGAAGTAAATTAAAATATTGGTGTTTTAAAATTTTTTCCTATAGTTTTATCATAGTGTCTTTCAGTCTTAAAAAGCTCAGCTCTCTAGCGTTCCTGGAAGCGAGCAGTGTTACTTTTACATAACTTTACATTTATATGGGAGGGAAGTAAATTAGAATTTTGGGGCTTTTTTTTTCAGGGGTTTGGTCATAATTTCTATCAGTCCGCCAAATTTCAGCTCTGTAGCATATCTGGAAGTAAAGTAGAATTTTGATGATCTATACAGGAGTGAGTGAGTCAGTGAGTGAGTAGCAATTTCGACTTTTTTTGAAATTTCGTAACTACTTTACTACTTTATAGAAGTCCATGAAACTTGGAGGGGTTGTTAACTCTATGAAGGTCTACGACTGTGCAAAGTATGAGATTCGTTGCTCTTTCCGAAGTAGAGTTTTAGATAGGTCAAATATGGGCTGAAATGTTTCAAGAAAAGATGGTACGGCAGCGCGAACTTGGCGAGGCACTGCCGTGCCCTCAGATAAAACAATGGAAGTCCAAACTTTTATTTCTACTCAATCATTGTCTACGAGTTTCAAACAAAAGATTATTTTTTCACTTATATAATGGCAACAAGTTTAATTAGGTGGGTCCTCAAGTGAACGGTTAGCCCAGATAGTTGTCTTGGCCGTCGGACTCGGTATATTGAATTTTTGGTGTTTTTTTCTGTGTGCTGAGTTTTATTTTTGTAAAAAAGAAATTAGTTGGACGTAAAAATAAACAAGAAGTGCTATGTTTCTGAAAATATTGTGAACATTTAGCCTAGTGTCGTTTTTTCGAGATGTTTCCAGTGACGCAGCTATGTTGCCATCGCCGGGGATTCTGCAAATTCTAAGTTTTCAGGAATGACCGCCACGAATAGGGAAAATTTACACGGGGCCGCGGTTTACTTCTTCTTTTTATATTATTATTACTCTAAGTCTGTAGTAAAATAAATATTTTTGGGAACCCAAAAATAAACACAATTCAAAAAATCTCCAGCGGTTTATCTCCAAACGCGTAATTTTCGCTTAGACAACCATTATTTTTACCCAGCGATTATTTCATGTTTGCGGTAAATTTTTGAACATTTTGGATATTTTTTTATGCAGGTAAATTTGATATTTAGTTTTTTTATTAAAAACGGTAAATGCGCTTTTAAAGTATGGTCAAATAAAGTATAAAAATTGGTAATGTATAAGTAGTCTAAAATCTTTGAATTTTGTGAATAACGCAACTGCTTGTTATTTGTGATTCTGCTACAGATTTTTCCTGCAATATTTTTTAATATATTAGAAAGAAAATTATAGGCAGACTTAAAAGGGGAAAAAAGTACGTCAGATAAAATCCTCATTAAAAATTATCTGACAAAGTTAAAAAAGTTAGTTTTAAAAAAATCACTACTTTGGCATTTTTTTTAATTTGAAATTATTTTTCTTATAAAAAAACAATATTTATAAAAGTTTTGTTGGATAAGCCGATAGAGACAGGTCTTACCTAATTAAAACCGTAACAAAAAAATTTTTGTTTTTTGAGTTATTTTAATAAAAGTGAGAAGGTGCAAAAATGATAGTTAAGGGCACTGAAACGTTAGCTTAGAGTGGATTACCAACCAACTTTTTTTTATTTTTTACCTCTCTAAGGTCAATGTACAAACTTGTCAATTTTTATGAAAATCCCCCAAAAATTAACGAAAATGGCGGCTAACTGACCGACCAGTATACGATTTGGATAGTTTTTATAAAAACGGAAAAATATCCAACTTTAAACGCTTTTTTGCTACCACTTACCACATATGTTTTGAAAAAAAAATCACACCACTTAAAAGCCTGTCTATAGTAGAACAAAGGTTTTCGGGGGATCCAAAATTAAACGCAAACTAAAAAATCCCCAGCCGTTTATCTCCAAACGTGTGATTTTTGCTTAAAAAACCGATATTTTGAGCCAGTGACTTTTCCATGTATGCGGTAAATTTTTGAATATTTTGGATTATATTTTCAATTTTTTTTTAGAGGTGTAAATTTTTTATTTAGTTTTTTATTAGAATCAGTAAATACTCTTTTATGTTTTTTTCAAATAAAGTTTTAAAAAATTAATTTGTATCAGCAGTCCAAAGTCTTTGAATTTTGCGAAAAACGCGACTGCTGGATATTTGTGGTTCTGCTACAGATTTTCCCTGCAATATTTTTTTATATTTTAAAAAGTTTAGGATAGCGAGACTCAAAAGGAAGAAAAAAAAGTATGTCAGATAAAATCTGCCTCAGAAATTTCTTGACAGGGTCCAAAAATTCAAGTTTTAAAAAAATCACTACTTTGGAAAATTCGTCAAAGTTTTGACTGACATAATTTTTTTTTTTAAATCGATAAATATTTCTAAAATTTGAGGGACACAGGCCCATCGAGACAGGTGTTACCTAACGAAAACCGTGATAATAAAAATTTAGTTCGTTTTTGATTTTGAGATATTTTGATAAAAGTGGAAAGGTGCAAACCAGAAAATTCAGGGCACTGATACGCAGCTTAGAGAGACAAACCGACCAAAAAATTTTTAGTTTTTTACTTTTCTTGGGTCGATGTATAAACGTGCTAATGTTTATCAAAATCCCCCAAAAATTGACGAAAATAGCGTTTTGCTGCCCGACCATTTAGTAATTTAGCCTGACACAGTTAGTTAAACAATTATCAGGTTACTACATTGTGATTTCAAAAACCATTAGCGTCCCACTAAATACAAAAACATTTTAATCTTAATGTCAAAATACCGTTTATTAAATATTGGTTCTAACGTTACAGTTGTAGTGAAAAGGAAGCTTAATAACCCGTTTTCTGACGTCAGGAAAATATTCTTGTGTTTTTATAACGAATGTTTTTTTAAAATGTTTTTCTAACGTTAAAGAACTACTGATTTTTTAACACTGACAAAGAAATGTTTTTCTAACATTGAAGAATGAATGTTTTCTTAACACTGAAAAAATATATAATTTTTTTCAAATGTCTCCAACGATTTACGCTTAAGAGAATATGCGCCTTGAGGATAACAATATTTAACTGAATGCTCGTTTGAAGTTCCCACTCTGATCGGATAGTGTCGCATACCGCGAGTCCATTCATGTTGTTGTAAGCCACGTACATATACATATGCGCCTTCGGCCTCGCAGCGCGGCATGAAAATTCTGCCTCAAATCTAGGGTTGCCAACCCGTCCTGATATTTCAGGACTGTCCTGATTTTAGCAAAAGGCCCTGCGTCCTGACAACACCGGTATCAGGACAGCAAAAATCCTAATTTTTTGAGCATAGAAAAATAAAATGCTTCTCAAATCGGTAAAGTCTTCAATCAATTCAAATCTAATTTCAAAAGAAAAAGTGTAACTTGATTTGTTTATATAATTTACATTTCTTAGTCCGTTGATTTAGTGTACAAATATTTGCCGTTATTATATTTTCCAATATTGCCGCCCCCAGTGGAGATGAATACTTCGATTTTTTAAAATACATACCGTTTGTCCACCACCGATGACGTCATCAAAAAATTTGCAAAAACAATATTTTTAGCATTTTAAGAGCTTTATAGCGATGAGTTAAAAGTAACTAAAATAGGGGATTTTGGATATGGCGAAAGGAATGACAGAGGCACAACCTTAATGAATTATCTTGAGGAAAAAACTCTCATGCGATAAATTCTTTTTATAGAAAGAAACCGCAAAGAAAGGGCTCAGCCCTAATGGATTAAAGAAAAACGAAATTGATTACATACTAACTACTGACAAAAACATCGTTAGAGATGTAATAGTCCTAAACAGCTTTATAACAGGCTGCAGTGATCACAGGATGGTCAGACCAAAAACCAGCATTGATAGCAATTTAGAAATGAAAAGAAAATATTATAATAACAATGAACAACTCGACATGATTAAACTTACACAAAATAAAGCTATACAGGGTGTCCCAAATAAAAGAAACTACATGGGGATTTCGGAAATAGTAAGAGATACGAGTTTATTTAATTGATAAAAGAGTTGCGCTATTCTAAACTCAATTAGATGCCGTATGAAAATTAAAAATAGCTACAGGGGTTTTTAAAATATCGAGCAAAAACAAAAAACAGTGTTTTTTGAAAAATTGAAATATCTTGCAAAAAATTAATTGAAATTTGGTAGTTTTGTATAAGCAACTACAGGCAATTGAATGACGTTAACAATTTTTTTGTAGGCCTTCTAGTTTTTTTGAAACCATAGTCAACTTTGTTATATCTTATGACCGCCATATTGGATATATACTTCAATAAGTAGAGCATAAAAAGAGATTTTCAACCGTGTATAATAAGCCTCTCCTTAGACGACGGAAAATGTGAATTTATTAAAAAAATTGTTTTTCACTTAGTTGGCTGTGAAACAAATGCCGTAGTTGTGATTGTTGTCATACCTACGTAACTACCTTTCAAAACTTTTTATCTATTTGATTTAGTCACCACTGTAGATATCTTTAATATTGATGCAGCACCTGATTGGGCTTAGAATAGCGCAACTTTTTTCTCATTTAGATAAACTCGTATCTCTTACCGTTTCCGAAATCCCCATGTAGTTGCTTTGATCTGGGACACCCTGCATACAAAGAAATTCTAAAACAACAGCTAACCCAAAACTACGAAAATGAAAATATAGATGAAATAAATGGTACGCTGACAAGAGCTATGACCAAATTAGGGAAAGATATCGCACAATAAAGATGAAAAGAGAGAAAATTGTATATCCGAAGAAATAAAGAAACTGATGGATAAAAGGCGGAACCTAGAGAGAGACGGAAAAAGAACATCGATAGAGTACACTGAAATAAATAAAACTATAAGAAAAATGATGAAAGAAAATAAAAGAAAGAGCCTAGAAATAAAAGTTGAGCGAGCTATAGAAAATAACAGAAATATGAAATATCCAAGTCCGACTTTAGGTAGATATGAAATAGTTAAAATAAATTATATGAACGGCATAGAAACTAACCTTAAAGAGGATATTATAAATATCACACAACTATTCTATACAAAATTATACCAAACAAAACGGGAAACTTCGCGGGAATCCATGAAAAAGTCCAAAAAATGAAGAACATAAACTCAGAGCTATAACCTGAAATAAGCAAAGCTGAAATAAAGAGAGCATTAAAGAAAATTAAAAATAACAAGTCACCTGGAAAAGACGGAGTAGCGGCTCAAATATGGTGGTAAAGCTGTATTTAATACCCTCCATATTCTCCTAAATAAAATACTGAAAGAAAAAATAATCCCACACAACTGGAAATAATCCATAACCGTTATTCTACACAAGAAAGGCGATAGAACAGACCTAAAAAACTATCGACCTTTAACACTACTTAAATGTAATTTATAAGTTTTTCACGAAAATATTAACAGATAGACACAACAAATTTTGATGGATATCAATCAAAAGTACAAGCGAGCTTCAAAAAAGGTTTCAGTACCGTTGTAATCCTAATAGAACGAGCCAACGAATACAACATTCCACTATATATTGCGTTTATATACTTTGATAAAGCTTTCGATATGGAGCACTGGGCAGTAAAAGCATCTTTAATTAATAAGCGAATGGATCACAGATACACAAATTTAATAGCTAATATATGTAAAGCAACAATAAAATCAAAATCTACGAAGAAACCAAGCTAGTCCGCATAAGAAGAGGTGTTAGATAGAGTGACACAATATCCCCTAAACTATTTAACCAGGCCCTGGAAGGTGTTTTTAGAATCTGGGATTGGGAAGAAATTTGGAGTAAACGGACAATACTTGAACCACCTAGGATGTGCTGATGATATCGCCTTAATAGCAGATAAGAAAGAAGAACTGATAGAAGTGCTGGAAGAACTGGATACAGCAGCTAAAAATATAGGCTTGAGTGTGAACTGCACTGAAACAGAATTCATAATAAAAACAGATGCAGATATCACGATCAGAATAAACCAAGAGGAAATAGAACAAGTAGAGGAATATATATATATATATATATATATATATATATATATATATCTCTGGGACACTTTATTAAACCAACAAAAGAAAACCAAACGGCTTTAATCAAGAGAAGAGTAAGATTGGCCTGGGCAGCATTCGGTAAATTAAGCTACATAATAAAATATAAAAAATATCCTCAGTACCCCAAAACGAAAGTGTATAACCAATGTATTCTTTCTGTACTTACCTATGGATTCCAGACCTAGACACTCACAAAATCAAACATGGATAAGGTAACAAAGGCCCAAAGATCAATGGAAAGACAAATGTTACATGTAAAGCTAACAGGTAGAAATAGGAATTAATGGATAAGAGATAAAACAAAAGTAAAGGATGTTGAATGGAAATTGGCTGGTCATAATATCGACAATAAGACGATCGATGTAACAAAATGTATTGTAAACTGGAGACCTTGGGAAAATAAAAGACCCCAAATGAGATGAGCGGACGATTTGAAGAAACAAGCGGGGGCTAGATGGATGAACACGGCCATAGACAGAGAAAAGTGAAATATATTGGGGGACGCCTACTTCCAAAGACCGATCAAAGAAGGCTAAATATATAGATAGATAGAACCGGAAGTGAAATATTTTTATGGTATTTGTAAACAAATCCATGCTCTATATTGTTATAAATTTTATAAGATAGGTAGTTATTACGAAATAAGTACCTACTAAATATGTAATATCTTAACAAAGAAGTTTTTTTAAAATTGATAATTTAAAAATATTTAAAATATTTTATGTTTTACGTTTTGGATCAAATGTCCTGACAATTTAAAACAAATGTCCTGACAAACCTAAATTCAAAGTTGGCAACCCTACTCAAATCCGATAAGGTCCGGCGGCTAATCGACCGCGGCGAATTGTCGCATTCCCTGTCGGATTACCTATAAGTAGTTATGCGATATTCCATACAAAACCATTTTTTACCTTCCTAGCCCTCGCAGCAATGACTAGAGAACGTATTATTTTCGACAAATTTTTTTTTTGAGATGGCGCCGAAAATGTGTTATTTGGGTGTATTTTGACCTATCTTAGCAATGTCATCGTGATATCTGTCTGAGTGTGTGTGTTTGTCCGTAACACAATAGCTCCTAAATCGCTGAACCGATTTGCATGGGATTTTCATGAAAAAAAGTATTCGATGCTGTAACGAGCTGGTTAGATTTTAGTAATAGTCCATTAATGCTAATGACAATTTCTTGACACTTTAAAAATGTAAAATTTGCTAACTTTTTAACGAAGCATCGCATTAACACACATTTTTCTCAATAATTTTAAAACAAAAACTTCATTTCTGAGATATTCACAAAAAAAAGCTGTTTATAAAGCTGATATAGTGTGAAGTGTGCTAATGGGCTAGGAAGGTATCAGATTCATTATGGATCCATTTATTTTACTTTAGTTTACTTTTCTTACCTTATTTTGTGATGCTTCATTTCAATCACTTTTCTTTCCCACACAACTGGAGTAAATTCCGACCCAAATATGTATTAACTTTTATTATTTATATTTGTGCTTTTAATTTTACAAAAAAATATTTTAACTAAAATAACACAAAGCGTCTCTAGTGGAACTAAAGCAGTGCCATCTATAGTTTAAAGTTTTTAATTTTCAAAAAAAAAACAAAACATTTCTTAGCTTCATATTTAAATTCAACGTTAGAAATGAGATCTAGGAAAAACATTATAAAAATAACCATATATTAATAATATTATTTTTAATGTTAATCAAATTGCCGTTCTTCTTGGTTTCTTAACGTTTTTAATAAATATATTTTTGGTAATGCTTTTACATGAAATTTTTTGTCATTTTAAAAGTTGACTTAATTTGAACACAAGTTTGTGCTGCGTTTTTTTTTTCAATATTTATTTAACGTTTTTTCCGATTTTGTGCTTGGTAAGGTAAAGGTGATTTAGATGGCCCAGGAGGATAGATGGACCATCGCTAATATTGTTCAAGACGTGGCATTATCGCAACCTTTAATCGGCTCGTGTTTTGTGTTTGGTTCAGTTTACCTTAAAGCAGTTGAGACCACGTTGTTTTACCCGGTTAATGTAGAAAATGTTGATTTAATTTTGTCCTTGTGAAAACGAAATCCATATATTTTTATTAGTGTTAATAACAAACCTATGAATTTGATTTTTTTAAAACTTTTTCAAGTGAGAGTACCAAAGTTATTTTAAGTACCAATTGCCAAACTTGTACTTAAGTTAATAAAGACATTTTCTGTACTAGTGTAAAAGATGGTCGACCTAAGCTCCCTTTACCCTACTAGGTAGCCACCTACGTTTTTAAAAAGGTTTAGTTGTTATAGACAATACATCGTGATTATTCACTTAAAAGTCAAAAGCTCTTTTTGATTTATGTATAAAAATCTAAAATTTAAGACTAAAATTAACTAAACTATGATTTTTAAAAAACTTTTATCATAGGATGCTATTCATATATCTTTCCAAAGTTTGGAATAACTTTTTAAAACTTTGAATTGTTATGCCAGTTGTGCAACAAAACTTATAAGAATTTTTATTGTGGTATTTCATACAAAGAAAGAATAGATGTCTAGGATCTGCGCCCAAAAACATACCTACTACTACTATGTTTGTTGTTTCCAATTCAATTTTTTTAAAAAGAAACTTACCCATGCCCACCCGAATTCCGCCACAGAATGACTTAAAATTTATTAAAAAATTCTGCCGAAATAGTTGAAATGTATTGTAAAGGGCGTAAATTAAAACATCCATGCACAAAAACAATGCGAGTAAGACGACTACCTTTTTGGCTGAGCCAGGCACAACATTTCTTTGTTTTTTCCTATTAAAACAACGCTAAAATAACCAACATTACATGGCAGAAAAAATTGTCTTGGATTAAAGCAAATTGCTTTGAAGTAAAATAATTTATCCTTTCCTATTCACCAAGAGAATATTATCTTAATATAGCACAAAAAATGTCTTGCCTCTTTATTTTAATGTGAAACAGAAATTGTTTTAATATAAATTGGAACTGAATTAATCTAAGGCACCGTTTTCTCTGGAAGCAAAATATTACTTACATGAAGACAGTTGGCTTTGTTACAAAACGGAGTATACTGAAACAAAACAATTAAAGAAGAAAAATAAATTCTTATTTCAAGATTAAATGCTGCGTTGAAATATTTTATTTCAAAACAAATTGTTTTAAGTGTTGTCGCTCATATAGGCGGCAGATAAAATATATCTCTATTCGAAAGAGCCAAGAGAATAAATAAATAAATATTTCTTCATGTACCTCAGAGCAAAAGAATTAATCAGAGTTTTAACTTACGAACTTGGATAGGGACTTGATACTATTTGTGAATTGCTATCTCCGTCCTCCTTTTTACCACGTAGTTAAAGTCAGATGAGTAAAAAGAGCGCTAAATTTTAATCTAGCTACGACAAAACTTACTGATTTATAATAGTATCTTTCTAACTCTATTCAGTAATTTTTCTACAAAAAAAAATCTGCTGAATTAAATTATAATTCTTATAAATCAATCAATACATATATACCATGTGGGCCAAAAAAAAACCGGACAATTTTTTTTCATTATAACTTTTGAACTATACCATTGATTTTAATGGGACAAACTGCCCTTGGCAGAGAATTAATCATAGTTTTGACTAATTATAAATATTTGTCAGCGATCTCAAAATCCAAGATGGCGGACAATATTAAAATGTACCCTTTAAAGATGCTGGGGTTTATTCTTATGTTGCGAACACGTGTGAATTATTTTTTTAAATTAGTAGAAAAGCTGCGTTCTTGCCACGCACAAGGTATGAATCAGCAAAATCGGTTTGATGGTTCCAAAAAATATATTTTTGTTTCAACCATTGTTTTGAAAATTATATGATTGCCTTGCCAATCATGTCTGCATTTATTTCCTTACAAATTTAATACTATTGAACCTTTGACTTTGATGAAATAAAAAACATCCTGGTGAGAATTGATTGTTTTTTAAAGATCATGATCAAAATTTATCGCGTGGGTTTATTCTTATTTTCTGGAAATATTTTAGATTTTTTTTTTAATTTATAGAAAAGCACTACTTTTCTCGCTCACAACGAGGTACAAATTAGCAAAATCGGTGTATTGGTTCTTAAAAAACCTATTTCTGTTTTAGTCATTGTGTTACAGATTATACGATTGCATTGCCAACCCTGTCTGCATTCATTTCCTTATAAACTCATTATTACCAAACCGATTTTAGTGAAATAAGAAAAATGAGGGTGAGAATTGATTGTTAATTCAAGGTCATAATCGAAATTTGCCGCCATCCTAAAAGTTAAGATGTTGGTCAGAACCATACTTGATCCTTCAAAGAGGCACTTTTATTCTTATTTTCCGAAAACGTTTTAGTTTTTTTATTAATTTATTGGAAAGTACTACCTTTCTTCCGCTTAATAAAGTATAATTTAATAAAATCGGCGAAGTGGTTCTCACAAAATCTGATTTTGTACAATTGTTTTACAAGTTATGCGATTGCATTGGCAATTTCTGTCCGACATCTTAAATTCTAAGATGGCTGCAAATTTCGATTATTATCTTTAAAGAGCAATCAATTCTTACCACGATTTTTTGTGTTTCACTAAAATTGGTGGAATTTATAAGAAAATTAATGCAGACAGGATTGCCAATACAATCGTATAATCTCTAAAACAATGGTTAAAACAAAAATATAGATATTTTGATAAACACCACACTGATTTTAATAAATTTTTACCTCGTTGTGTGGGGAAAAAGTAGTGCTTTTTCATAGATTAAAAAAAATCTAAAACATTTTCGGAAAATAAGAATAAACACGCCATTTTAAAAAATCAAGAATAATTCAGGCAGGCAGGCAGGCAGGCAGGCAGGCAGGCAGGCAGGCAGACAGACAGACAGACAGACAGACAGACAGACAGACAGACAGACAGACAGGCAGGCAGGCAGGCAGGCAGGCAGGCGGACAGACAGACAGACAGACAGACAGACAGACAGACAGACAGACAGACTCTCTACGGCCTATAAGGTCTATTTCTTATGGCCACTAGGTCAACTCTCTCCAGCCAGCATCCCTCTTTTTACAATATTTAATTATTTATAGCAATAACCTCTATTCCTGTTAATCTGTTTTCTTACATAAAATACATGTGATACCACACAAGCCATGTTTTGACCTAAACTCTAATTTTTTTAATTTACCCCCACCTTTTTTTTTAAACTAAAATTTAACTCCAGACTCAATTACCTTTCGTTTAATACCACACAAGCCATATTTTCATGAGTAATTTTTGACATTTACCCCCACCCTTTTTTTAAAATAAATTAAATGTATTTTGTTTAACTGCAGACTCAATTACCTTTCGTTCGATATCACACAGGCCATATTTTCACATAAACTCCAATTTTTAAAATCTACCCCCACCCTTTTATTTGCGTTAGGTGGATTTTGTTCATTTTTAAATGGGACCATCTCGACCCAAGACCCATCCTAGATACCAAATTTCATTCAAATCGGGCAAATTGACGTTAAAAAAACTTGTCAGATTAAATTTTATCTGACTAGATTTAAAAATTCCTTATCTATTCAACTTAACTTTAGTTAAATTAAGTTGAAAAATAATGAGCCTATTATTAATTATTGTACCCTATATTCACAGTTTGTAGGTCAAATTAGACAAAAGTTGTCCGTTTTTGTATGTAACTCCCATTATCTTTTTGGACTCAGACTTCAGTTTTTATCAGTCCCAATTTTTACTTTCCTAGTTCGTGCAGCAAAAGCTAGGAAAGTTATTATGTTCGACGGATTTTTTTTTAAGATAACTTAGAAATATTTTGTGACATTTTGTAACGAAGTTACTAATTTCTATCTTTGTTAGGTCGGGGTAATTTAGGTTAAGTTGTTTTACAAGTCTCCTAAAGCATGGGCAGGTCTAATTTGTCGTAATCCATCGGCCGTGAGTAGAAATTATAAGTTATTGACTCCCGATGCCGTGGGGGATATTCGTAGTTTGTCGGGATCATTCGGAAATGATCGGTTTTCTTTGATCCCCACCTCTGACTTCGTGGGGGTTAGTCGAAATCATTCGGAAATGATCGGCTTTCTTTGGTTCCCACCTCTAATGTCGTGGAAATTAGTCGGAACCATTCGGAAATAATCGGCTCCCTTCGGTTCCCCACCTCTAATGTCGTGGGGTTAGTCGGAGCCAATCGGAAATGATGGGCTTTCTTTGGTCCCCACCTCTAATGTCGTGGAAGTTAGTCGGAACCATTCGGAAATAATCGGCTTCCTTCGGTTCCCCACCTCTAATGTCGTGGGGTTAGTCGGAGCCATTCGGAAATAATCGGCTTTCTTCGGTTCCCCACCTCTAATGTCGTGGGGTTAGTCGGAGCCATTCGGAAAGGATCGGTTTACTTCGGCCTTCCACCTCTGATTTCGTGGGGGTTAGTCGGAGCCTTTCGGAAGTGATCGGCTTTCTTTGGCCTCCCACCTCTGAAAAACGAGCACTTCCGAACAGAGGCTATTTAAGCAATTGACACATCGTGTTCGACCCCCTTTAGTGCTAAAACTAAACTCGCGATATTTCTAGTGCACCGGTACCGAGACTGTAAAAGGTAAGTGCGTAGGCTATTTTTAAGTATTTATTTTACGCTGTTCTTTATATTTAATGCAAAAATGTTTTTCTTTTGCTGGGTAAATTGCAGACGATTTTTCTAACCCATTTTATTGAATTCGAATCTCTCTAATCCCGGACCCCTACCTTGGAGGCCATACAGGTAGGCACGCGTTCTTTAGAGCTGATTCCAAAGTTGGTAGATTTCCCCAAATCACCCCGATTTCCCGGACCCCTACCTTGGATGCCATACAGGTAGGCACGCGTCTTCCAGGGTTGATTTCAAGTTGGTATATTTCCTGGACCCCTACCTTGGATGCCATACAGGTAGGCACGCGTCTTGTTGATTTTAGGTATTTTCCGGTCCAGAGAAAATGCAATTTCCTAGCTGGTGTAAATAGGCTGGAGCAAAAGAAAAATTGTATTTTCCAGTTTGACCAGTTTTGCTAATCCCGAACCACCCTAACTCCCGGACCCCTACCTTGGATGCCATACAGGTAGGCACGCGTTCTTTAGGGTTGGTCCCAAAGTTGGTAAAAATCCCCAAATCACCCTACTCCCGGACCCCTACCTTGGATGCCATACAGGTAGGCACGCGTCTTATACAGGGTTGATTTTAAACATATTCCCGGACTTAAGAATCTACATTTTAACTAGGACCAAACCGAGTAATAAAAGTGTTATTTGAGTTATAGAATAGCCAACGGACATGTAAATCCGTTATATACCGTTTCGTAAAAGAATTATCGAATTGTTCTTTGCTGGAACTTTGAAAGGTATTCAATTGTGTCAAATTAAGAAAAAGAAACCGCCTGTGCTTTGGGAATCCTGTTTAATTTGTTTAGAGTAAGAAAGTTATTAAAATTTGATTCTTGTAGCAAGGTTAGACAAATAAAAGTGGTACATTTTAGTTAAATTGCCTAAACATTAATTTTCCAACCATTCCATGAACCCGTTTTCTCGACTGTCTAAAAGCTAGTCGTACTGGCCGGTGGAGACTCTAAGCTCCCTTATTTCTTAGAGTGGCGCCCAAGATTCCGTCCGAAAGGGTGAAATATTGAGTGTCAAATGTAAAAGACTGAAGTTTGGCAACCCCGAACTAGGTCCCTTTACAAATTTGGCGCCCAACGTGGGGCCCGATTTGCTTCTTTTCCCCTTTTGTTAAATTTTGTTGGAAGTTATTACCACTTTTACACTGTTTCTAATTTGACACATTGACGTTATCATATCATAATATATTGATATTTTGCCGTAAAAACAAAAAGAATAGTCCGTCTGTTTGATTATAAAATAGGATTCTGCGTTGCGCTAAGTAATTGAAAGAAAAATCCTCAATTTTGACTTAAAACCCCAACTATTTCGATTCTAAACGTTTATTTAACTACTATTGACTCGTAATCGCCGTTATAACAGACAAAGCCCGAAAACTTCCGAGTATAGCCGATTGCTGCACGTGTTTTTCTTCGGGCCAGTTCGGGAAAACTATAGCTACTGATAAAACTCGAACTCTTCCGATTTTATCCGATCGCGTTTGGGTCACAAGTGTTTTCTAGATTAGTTTATTTTGAGAATCAACCATGTGTTTTGCTTCGGGTTGACTCGGCATAACAGTAAGAGCCGATAAAACCCGATTCTTTCAACCTTAGTCGATTGCGGACACGTGTTTCTCTTCGGGACATTTCGGAAAACGATAGTTTCCGATAATACCCGAAATCTCCCGAACCTATCCGATTGCACCTAGAGTAGAGTTACTTTCTGGGATCGGTTAGGATAGACGATAAACCGATACATAACGAATATTTCCGTCTTTTACCGATAAAACCCGAACTTTTCCGACTTCATCCGATTGCGTTTGAGTCACAAGTGTTTTCTAAATTAGTTTATTTTGAGAATCAACCACGTGTTTTGCTTCGGGTTGACTCGGAATAACAGTAAGAGCCGATAAAACCCGATTCTTTCAACTCTAGTCGATTGCGGACATGTGTTTATCTTCGGGACATTTCGGAAAACGATAGTTTCCGATAATACCCGAAATCTCCCGAACCTATCCGATTGCATCTAGAGTAGAGTTACTTTCTGGGATCGGTTCGGATAGACGATAAACCGATAAATAACGAATATTTCCGTCTTTAGCCGATTTTACTTAGACAAACACGTGTTTAAAACGCTTTAATTAAAAATCCTTATTGTAGACTTTCAAGTAGTTTAAAAAAAACTAACTTAATAAAAATGTCTTTAAATGAAAGTGACAACGGTTCTGTTTCTGACTCCGACTTAAATATTGAGCCCCTATTTGGAAAGATGCCGGAAAAGCAAACAGGCGAAAATAATACAATATCTAAAGAAGCCTCCGCTGAGTCTGGAACCCAACTTGAGGTTTTGCCAACATCAGCTTGGATTAATTATCTTAAGAAATGCGAGATGGACGAAATTCTCTTGCGTTTTGGCTTGTCCATGGAAGGAACCATGGAACTTAAGAGAAAAAGGCTCAGATAATATATTCGTGAAGAACGAAAGTCCCCGAGGTTGACCCCGACTGTACACGAGCTCCCCGTAGTTACCAGTAACCCAATGATGTCCGTGGTTTACAATAAACCTATAACCTCTGTAAATACACAACAAACTTCCGTTACCTTTTCTGTTAGTACCGTAGATTTGCCCATAACCTCGTCTTATCAAACATTTACCAACAGTAAAATTCCCTGCTTTACCAACGTTGTACAAATTCCGACCTCGAGTATCACCTCCGTCACAAACCCAGTACTTACATTTTTCCCTAATCAGGATCCCCTTAGATTGAATTTGAGCTCCCCTTCTGTACACCAAACTAATACCTCCGTATACCAAGCACCGCATATTACCCAGTTAGTACCAAATACCAGTTCGCAAGTTGACAACTGTAGATTTACATACCCAGCACCGCCGATAATACCGAACAGTGCGATTCCAAATTATACCCTTGCAAACGTCATACCGATAACCACAAGTTTTCAATACTCCACCGTACCCACCACTACCGAACCGTATATACCATCTTACCCGTCAACTTATTACCTAACAAAACCGTATTTTCTACCGACTAGTTCCAACACCACATCCGTTTGTAATAACGTCAGCCAACAAGTAATACCCAGCTCATCCGTTGAATTTAATTCCCCAGTATCGCATACAACTATGCAAAATTAAATTCCCTTGATCTCGACCTTTTCCAACGATTCAATGCCAAAATATCCAACAATTCCAAATACTAACAACCGTATACCGTCCACAATTCTTAATCAAAATGTACAGTCCAACCCTGAGGTAATAAGAAATTACCAAAAGTTACCCGTATCTTACAGTAGTACCTCATGTCAATATGAGAATCCGTCGACCTCAACCACCAGTAACGCTGAAACGTTCATGATACACGTAACAAATCCTATGTTTTCTAGCGATTTAAGCGGCTTTAGAAATACCCCGGCAACGCTACATCAGTCATATCTAAATAACGCAAATCCTCCGGATAAAAGTCTAAATATTCCTACTAGTACTCAAAACCCGTCTCGTGTACAGTATCCGATAAGTAATCCGACTAATCAACATTTTAATGTAAGTCAGTGGAGAATCAGTTTTAATGGGCGTGGGGACCCTACGTCTTTTATAGAGCAGTTGGAAGAGAAATGTACCGCTCATCAAATTGACCGAGAGTCCTTCATACCATTTTTACCAGAATTATTTCAGTTAGTTCCGCCGCTTGGTGTCGCAATACCATAAGAAACTGGATAAACTGGGAAACTTTTGTTCATGAATTCCGTAATCACTACTTTCGGATTAACTATTTTGAAAATCTCGAGGCTGAGATAGCCAAGAGAATACAAAAATCAAATGAGCCGGTATCTGAGTATATTACCGATTTACAGACGCTTCTCCGCAGACACGGAGGGTACCCTTTATCGCAAGAATTAACCTGGTTGTACAGGAATTTATTACCAGAATATAGACGAGAGATTAAAAGATCTGATTTTATTGATATTTCGACATTTACTAGAGCTGTAGGAGAGTACGAGCTACTTAGAGAAGAAATCAACCAGACCCGCACAAATGTGGAAAATTTTCGACCTATTAGACCGCCACCTAATTCAAGTCAACAGTTAAGGGTTCGGCAAGACTTAAGGCCACCCACCTTTAGCACCTCTGGTTTGGCACAAACTCGTCCATCGAGTCCGCCCGACCAAAATAGAATGGACCATAATCAGGATTAAAGAAATTCTAATCCCAGACAAGAGACAAGACCAAATCGACCCAGTCGATCCGAAAACCGACCTACGCAACAGATAACGTTTTCTGGGGAAGGTAGAACATTTACCAGACAAATTAACACACCAGCTGTTTGCTGGAGATGTGGAGAAACAGGGCACCTAAGGAAACCAATGCCCAGGCACCCGGAAAGTGTTTTGCTCAAGGTGTGGCCAAGATGGAATATTTTCCAGAGATTGTCTGTGTTCCAGGCAGGAAAACTAAATGGGAGCTGTCAAAACCCGAGGCCAACACAGCTACCCGACACTCAGGCCTCACAGACCGATGAAATATCATTATGCACCGATGGTCGACCTCATGTTGACGTAATGATTTTTGATAAGAAATATTCCGCTTTACTAGACACCGGAGCTAAAAGGTCTTATTGTGAAGATAAGCTAGCGCAATATTGTGAAGAAAGACAGATTCAAGCTCAAACTTCACCCGTTACCCATGCAAAAGTTACCGATGGTGCCGTTATACCGATTACAATTGCATACTTGCTAGAACTTAAGGTAAAAGGAAAGATTTACAATGAAACTTTGTTGTATTTACCTGATATGACGACAGATTTAATATTAGAAATTGAATTTATGCTCAGAAATAAAGTTCAATTAGATTTCTTAAACGAAAACATACAATTTGCTGCAAGTAGCGATAATCCTGTAGATTTGATATCTATTATCGAGAAACCTGACCAGCTGACATTGACTCAAGACGAGCAAAAACGTATAGATGCGTTTCTAGACCGAGAACTCACAGAATTTGAGCAAATCGTAGGCACAACGCCGCTTGTGAAACATAAAATTAAATTAAAACCTAACACAGAACCGATAAAACAGCGATACCGTCCTCAGAATCCGAAGATGCAGGCCATTATAAATGAAGAAGTAGAGAGAATGTTGGAAGAAGGTATTATAGAACCGTCATGTAGCCCGTGGAGTTCACCTGTTGTTATGGTCAGAAAGAAAGAGGGAAAGTTTCGTTTCTGTATTGATTTTCAGAAAGTAAATAATGTAACTCATAAGGATGCTTATCCTTTACTGTTTATAAACTCCATTTTGGATAAGCTACGTAAAGCCCGCTGCATTTCCACTATTGATCTAAAGCAAGGATATTGGCAGATAGCACTTACCGAAGATAGTAAACCAATCACTGCCTTTACTGCACCAGGAAGAGGGCTCTTCCAGTTTAAAGTTATGCCGTTTGGGCTACATGCAGCGCCTGCAACGTTTCAACGACTAATGGAAATAGTAATCGGACCCGAACTAGAGTTTGCCTTTCCGTACCTTGATGATGTGGCCGTAATAAGTTCGGATTTTGCTTCTCATTTAGAGCATTTACGAGAAGTTTTTCGCCGTTTAAAGACCGCAAATCTGAAACTTAACCCAGAAAAATGTCAGTTTAGCCGTAGACAGTTAAAGTACTTAGGTCACATGATAACGCCAGAAGGAATCGGCACCGATCCAGGAAAAGTGGAAAGTATTTTACAGATACCTCCACCAGCAAATCAAAGGGCACTAAGAAGATTTTTGGGAGTTGCATCCTGGTACCGTCGATTTATTGCAAATTTTTCACAGATAGCAACACCGTTAAACAAGTTATTGAAAAAAAGAGAACCCTTTATTTGGACTGAAACTCAACAAACCGCATTTGACAAGTTAAAACAATGTCTGACTGAGGCCCCTGTTTTGGCCTGTCCAGATTTTTCTAGGCCATTTGTCCTACAGACTGATGCGTCGGAATACGGTCTAGGCGCGGCCTTAATTCAACATTACCAAGATGGTGAGCATGTAATCGCATACGCAAGTAGAACTCTTACATCTACCGAGCGTAAAATGAGCGTGACAGAGAAAGAGTGCGCTGCTATAGTTTGGGGAGTAGAGAAAATGCGCCCCTACTTAGAGTTGTACCACTTTACCGTTGTCACTGATCACCAGTCTCTCCGTTGGTTGTTTTCTTTAGATAGTCCATCTGGCCGGTTGGCCCGATGGCGGATGTTTTTGCAGCAATTCGATTTTGAGATAAAGTATCGTCAAGGAGTTTTAAATCGGATTGCAGACGCGCTATCTAGAGATCCGTTAGAAACTGGCGAATCCGAACCAGAAGCTGACCCAGTATTTGTTTTAGCAAATTTTACTCCATGTAACTGGTATGCTAACAAATTAACTGAAGTTGAAACAAACCCGAAAGCATTTCCAGACTATTGCGTACGAGAAGGGCGATTGTATAGGCATTTCTGGAATATGTCTGACCTAAAAGATGACGAATTTTCAGACCCTTGGAAACTGTGTATACCGAAGACTGTCAAAGAGCAGGTTTTACAAGAAAACCATGACTCTACAACTGCTGGACACATGGGAATAGCTAAAACCGCCGCTAGGATTGCGTTGCGGTATTATTGGCCAGGCATGTTTCGAGAAATCGCTGCCTATGTCCGATCCTGTTCTTTGTGTCAGCAGTACAAGGTCTCGCAGCAGCAGACTCCAGGAAAGATGCAACCGTCACTCAATAAAGACCCGTGGGCTACTGTGTTCGGTTCGGTTCGGTTCGGCTACAGACTTAATTGGCCCGTTACCGAGATCAGCTAAAGGACATGTTTGTTGTAATGTTTCAAGATAGGTTTACCAAATGGGTAGAGTGTCGACCTCTACGAAATGCTACCGCTAACCATGTTGCTCAAGCCTTACACGAGTTAATTCTCTCAAGGTTCGGTTGTCCAAAAGTGGTAATAAGTGACAATGGTGTACAGTACAAAGGTAAGGCTTTCCGTGAGATCATACAAAGTTATGGTATCCGTCACCGTTTTACTCCTGTTTATACTCCCCAGGATAATCCTGTAGAACGAACTAATCGTTCCATGAAAACAATGATTGCACAACTTTCCCAGAATGAACACCGCAAATGGGATTTGCACCTGTCTGATCTCCAGTTTGCGTATAATACCTCCCGACATGAGGCTACCGGATTTTCTCCGGCTTTTCTTAACTTTGGACGTGAGTTAGAAATACCCAATGCATTACATAGAATCCTACCCTCTGAGGAAGATCATATTGAACAAGAACCTGACCTTAATCCAGAACAAGTATCGAACCGTGTACAAAAGCTAAAAGAATTGTACGAATTGACCCGTGTTAGACTAGCTCGAGCGTATTCTTCGCAAAGCCGTTATTATAATTTAAGAAGACGTGAATGGCGATGCCATGTAGGGGATAAAGTCTTTAAAAAGAAACATCCGTTATCCTCGGCCGCAAAAGGGTTCTCCTGCTATGCTCCTAAATATTCTGGACCGTACACCGTAGTCCGAGTTATTTCGCCCGTTGTTTTTGATCTTAAAGATGAACACGGAAAGAGAATAAAACATATCCACATTAAAGATTTAAAACCGGCTCATTTGCGTTAATTATGGTTTTTTTTTGAGGGGTTCCTATTAAATAGGTCCTCTATAACCGTTTGGTACTATGTACCCGGGGTACATAGATCAATATGGCCTCGTTAACCGTTTGATGACAATTGAAGACTACCGCTAAGGAAATTAAGTTATATTCCTGTAAAAGTTAACAGGGGTTCCTACTAAGTAGGTCCTCTATAACCGTTTGGTACTTGGTACCCGGGGTGCATAGATCAATATGGCCTCGTTAACCGTTTGATGACAATTGAAGACTACTGCTAAGGAAATTGTTATATTCCTGTAAAAGTTAACAGGGGTTCCTACTAAGTAGGTCCTCTATAACCGTTTGGTACTTGGTACCCGGGGAACATAGATCAATATGACCTCGTTAACCGTCTTCAGAGGCATAGGATATGGTGGCGCCATGACTGAAGCCAATTAAGAAGAATTTTGATGATATTTTTTTAAATTTTATTGGTGAGATTAGATTTAAGTAGTTTTTTTTTACAAAAGAGTTTTGTTGTTTTGTTTGTTTTGCTACTCTATTTGCATAGGTTTAAAAAAATGACAAAAACACTATGTATTTTTGCATTTTTCCGAAGAAAAGGGGGTGTGTAACGAAGTTACTAATTTCTATCTTTGTTAGGTCGGGGTAATTTAGGTTAAGTTGTTTTACAAGTCTCCTAAAGCATGGGCAGGTCTAATTTGTCGTAATCCATCGGCCGTGAGTAGAAATTATAAGTTATTGGCTCCCGATGCCGTGGGGGATATTCGTAGTTTGTCGGGATCATTCGGAAATGATCGGTTTTCTTTGATCCCCACCTCTGACTTCGTGGGGGTTAGTCGAAATCATTCGGAAATGATCGGCTTTCTTTGGTTCCCACCTCTAATGTCGTGGAAATTAGTCCAACCATTCGGAAATAATCGGCTCCCTTCGGTTCCCCACCTCTAATGTCGTGGGGTTAGTCGGTGCCATTCGGAAATGATGGGCTTACTTTGGTCCCCACCTCTAATGTCGTGGAAGTTAGTCGGAACCATTCGAAAATAATCGGCTTCCTTCGGTTCCCCACCTCTAATGTCGTGGGGTTAGTCGGAGCCATTCGGAAATAATCGGCTTTCTTCGGTTCCCCACCTCTAATGTCGTGGGGTTAGTCGGAGCCATTCGGAAAGGATCGGTTTACTTCGGCCTCCTACCTCTGATTTCGTGGGGGTTAGTCGGAGCCTTTCGGAAGTGATCGGCTTTCTTTGGCCTCCCACCTCTGAAAAACGAGCACTTCCGAACAGAGGCTATTTAAGCAATCGACACATCGTGTTCGACCCCTTTTTTTTATCCGTCATCGCCCGCCGTAGCAAGAAGTGCTAAAACTAAACTCGCGATATTTCTAGTGCACCGGTACCGAGACTGTAAAAGGTAAGTGCGTAGGCTATTTTTAAGTATTTATTTTACGCTGTTCTTTATATTTAATGCAAAAATGTTTTTCTTTTGCTGGGTAAATTGCAGACGATTTTTCTAACCCATTTTATTGAATTCGAATCTCTCTAATCCCGGACCCCTACCTTGGAGGCCATACAGGTAGGCACGCGTCCTTTAGAGCTGATTCCAAAGTTGGTAGATTTCCCCAAATCACCCTGATTTCCCGGACCCCTACCTTGGATGCCATACAGGTAGGCACGCGTCTTCCAGGGTTGATTTCAAGTTGGTATATTTCCTGGACCCCTACCTTGGATGCCATACAGGTAGGCACGCGTCTTGTTGATTTTAGGTATTTTCCGGTCCAGAGAAAATGCAATTTCCTAGCTGGTGTAAATAGGCTGGAGCAAAAGGAAAATTGTATTTTCCAGTTTGACCAGTTTTGCTAATCCCGAACCACCCTAACTCCCGGACCCCTACCTTGGATGCCATACAGGTAGGCACGCGTTCTTTAGGGTTGGTCCCAAAGTTGGTAAAAATCCCCAAATCACCCTACTCCCGGACCCCTACCTTGGATGCCATACAGGTAGGCACGCGTCTTGTAGGGTTGATTTAAAGTCCCGGTTAGGAAACGATGCAATTTACCACCGCTTCGTACAATGAAACGGAGAAGTAATCTGTAGATTCTTGAGACCCGTTTTCTTGAACTAAAACCACTCTAATCCCGGACCCCTATCTTGGATGCCATACAGGTAGGCACGCGTCTTCCAGGGTTGATTTCAAATTGGTATATTTCCCGGACCCCTACCTTGGATGCCATACAGGTAGGCACGCGTCCTTTACCTGATTTTGCCCGGTTAAGATAATGTGCACTTTCCTCCTGGGTACAAGATAATTCGAAGGAAAACTGCACATTTCATCTTAAACCCGTTTCTTAGACTCAAACCACTCTAATCCTGGACCCCTGTCTTGGATGCCATACAGGCAGGCACGCGTTCTTTAGGGTTGGTTTCAAAGTTGGTAATTCCCCAAATCACCCTGTTTTCCCGGACCCCTACCTTGGATTCCATACAGGTAGGCACACGTCTTATACAGGGTTGATTTTAAACATATTCCCGGACTAAAGAATCTACATTTTAACTAGGACCAAACCGAGTAATAAAAGTGTTATTTGAGTTGTAGAATAGCCAACGGACATGTAAATCCGTTATATAGCGTTTCGTAAAAGAATTATCGAATTGTTCTTTGCTGGAACTTTGAAAAGTATTCAATTGTGTCAAATTAAGAAAAAGAAACCGCCTGTGCTTTGGGAATCCTGTTTAATTTGTTTAGAGTAAGAAAGTTATTAAAATTTGATTCTTGTAGCAAGGTTAGACAAATGAAAGTGGTACATTTTAGTTAAATTGCCTAAACATTAATTTTCCAACCATTCCATGAACCCGTTTTCTCGACTGTCTAAAAGCTAGTCGTACTGGCCGGGGGAGACTCCAAGCTCCCTTATTTCTTAGAGTGGCGCCCAAGATTCCGTCCGAAAGGGTGAAATATTGAGTGTCAAATGTAAAAGACTGAAGTTTGGCAACCCCGAACTAGGTCCCTTTACAATTTGTTTGTTTGTATGTATGTTTATCCGGTTCGGTTCGGTTCTTCGGACTTTTGAAAAACCTGTAGCTGCACATTAAAATCGGCTTACTATATCGAAATGGCTTTTCTGCCTTTTACCTTGAAATTTTTTAACTTACGTACAGCCATCTGAAAAACGCAGTAGTTCTGGGTGTTTAGGTCGCTTTATTTTTTTTTCAGATTTTTAATCAATTTCTGAAAACTCCGTTACCAGAATAAAAATTGTAGGGAAATAACAAGTTTTAAATAAAAGTTTTCGTATTTTGTAATTTCTTATTTTTGACACGCTTTTATTAGCTTCATCTGTATGTTTGTAGGTAGGTATGTATGTTTGTAACTGACTCCGTTGGACGAGATTTTGACCTACTTTAAACAAACAGATTTAATTTAAACTTTGTACACTTATCAAGAACCGGTGACAATACAATAATTTTCCAGGCGCACCCTTGGGGGTACTTCGGGGACCCCCCCCCAAGCCTAAGAATTTTGCAAAAACGAACAAATTTAATTTAGACTTTGTATACACTTATCAAGAACCGGTGACAACGCCAAGATTAATAATTTCGCAGACATTTTTAATATATTTCAGGAATTAAACAATAAAATAGGTTAAAATACGGCTTAATGAGGTCTCGCTCCCCTCCCCACAAGAAATATTCCTTATTAAGTTTTTCTCATTATCCTGATCAGGATAATTGATTTTTATTATTACTAGTATTATTGTGGAAATAAATCATCGGTATACTGGCAACACACACTAAGTCAAAAATTTAGTTTTGAGAAAATCGTATTTTAAGAAGTTTTGAAATTAGGAACAACATTTGAGACATTTGATTTCATTGAGAAACTCCTGAATTTTACATTATTTATGCATTGAATATTGGAGAACCTATGTAAAAAAAGTTATTTTTTGAAATTTTAGTAATATTGTCACAGAGAAAAATAGACCTAGGGGGGCGTAGAAAATTATCGGAAACTGGGGAAGTTTAATACATATATTTCGTTTATAATTATACAGCGGATAAATCGACAGAAATTATAACCTACGCTAACCCACCCAAAAAAATTATGGAGAACCATAAATACGGCCATTACGGCCTTAATGTGAATTATGCCTGGTAGGACTCGGGGGACACAGTACACCGGACCACAGGTTCAGGGTTAAAAAAAGAGACGACGTCCAGAAACTGGTTACGAAGCTCAGCGGACGTCCAGAAACTGGTTACGAACGCTTAGTTAAGGGGCAAATGAGACGACGTCCAGAAACTGGTTACGAAGCTCAGTAGGACGTCCAGAAACTGGTTACGAATCTCAGTAGGACGTCCAGAAACTGGTTACGAACGCTTAGTTAGGAGTGGACCCCGGGTACTGGTCCCTTGTATGGTGTGTTAAGTCGCCTTTTATATTAAATTATTGCAAATTCAGCAATATTGTTAGTGACGATGGTTTTCGATACTTAGGTACCACAATTATTATTATTGCCAATAACATGGTATTTTATAATAATAGATGCACGCCTTTAATTTATATGGATCCCAATAATTAAATTAATACGAAGTGCATCTGTTTCGTTTAAATAAATGTATCACTTTGGGATAGTTTAATTATGATCTGTGTGACACGCCCCCCGGTCGAACAGCGTTGGCCCTCCAGCGCTAACCCACAGTTACAAAGAAAAAACCTTCTAATCCTATCTTTTAAAGTTACCCTATATACATAGTATTTCTGCGAAATCCACATGAAAACCTGAACAATGGACATCTTGCATGGCGAAGAAACCTCCAGTTCCGGATCCTCGGTCTATAGATGTTAGATTTATTTGAGCAAATATCTTAGGGATTCCGGTAGGGTGGTGATCTCCTCTCCATCATGATGCCTGGTCCCTGTTGCTTATTGTGCTAAAATTAAAAAAATTATACGGCAGTTTGATGATCATCGAACTTATAGTAACTTAATATCTAAAATCTATGAGTTTGCAAAAAAGGTTTCGTTTACACACTATACATAGGTAAAGTAGTTTATTTCGTCTCCACACGTCGGGTCGAGTTGTGAAAAAGTATTTTGTCTAAATTTAAAATTCATATAACTAAGAAAAAAAAATAAATGCCGCTGACTACCCCTTATTGTAAGTACTAATATTTATTATTTATCCTTTCGTTTCTATATTTGCAATAGTATTTTTTTTAAATTTTGATTAAAAGTCAATATTTCCATGTATTTATATATATATATATATATATATATATATATATATATATATATATATATATATATATATATTTTTTTCTTCCTTTTTTTTTCAGTTCCCGCCCGGACCTCAAAATCATTCAGCAGAGAGGTTGTGAAGGTCGTGCAGGCGGTAACCGCCATGTCAGAGTTTAGTACAAGTTATTTTTACTACTTATTTTTTGCCCGAAAATATATTAATACGATTATTTTCCCATTATTTCCCTTTTTATATTTTCTCTTTTAATTTAAGCTTTTATATATATATATTTTTTTCTATTTCAGAGCACTACTGTTGTGACCGTATGGGCGAGGGAGGAGTGGCCCCCAGACGCCGCCCGGGGCTTCCCACGTTGGCCGAAAATTAATCCGGGGAACGTGGTGGAGATCTTTTTATTGTGTAGGCCACGGCGGCCGCTAATATTCTTATATTATTAAAAAATTATCAACAAGTTATCCCCTGTGTTTTCTTTATAATACCCTGATTTGTTTAAAAACCTCTTATTTAGAGTACCTAAATTCTTTAACAAAACTCAACCAAATATTTTATATATTTATTGTGCTTGGTACAATAGAAAGGCACGACAAGTTTTAGATTTTGCTTGTGCCCCCCCTTATTTTTATAGCTATTATTACTGCCGTTCTTAGATTTATAGAACCGACATTTATTTACGTTCGAAAGTCGAAAGCGTTTAAGTAAATTATTGTACCTCCAAAAAAACACCCCAACCCAGGAAAAGATTAAATGTACAAACTTAACCTAAAAAACCCATAGTAATAGAACAAAAATACTCATCTTTTAATTTCGCCATTGTAGTAGACGGGAAACGTCTCTCCTGGTGTGTGGTTCTTGATGGCATAGCTACTGTGGTCCCACGTTGGTACAAAACACTCGTACCTTTTGGTTAAAACCTACTCAATCCAGTCTCAACCGCAGATACGATGTGTTTTCGTACGTTCTTGTCCTTCGTTGTTTGAGCGGAGGGTATTACTTTTCTTTTTCGTCCTGGAGGGAGAGCGTGCAGGGTACTATTTTGTTGAGCAAGCCATCCAAGTTTTCTTGAGAGTGTATCTCAACTCTCAAATGTTGGGTGGGTGTTATGTTATTTTTGAGGAAATATTTTCCCCAAGTAATGTAACTAAAGGGCTTAGTACTAAAGTACCAATAAGACGTGTGGGAAAAAATATCCATGGGGCTTGAAATATTTCTTAGGCCGAAATGGCATACAGAATATTACACGTAAGATTATAATTCTAATAAAATTTTCCTTGAAAAAATAAGTCGAACGACTATAGGGACATTCGGATTTTTTATTTCGATGCCCTGTCAATAATCCCCTTTTTATTAAGAAAAACAAAAATTTAAAAAATAATAGTAATAGTTTATCCCCAGGTCATTATATTCCAGCCGGACCCCATTGGATCGGGCAACGGGATATAACTATTGATTCTCCCGACGGACCGTTAGCATCAAACCATCTAAAGGTGAACCTACTATCATGAAATTTAATCCAAGTTATTATATTCCGGCCGGACCCCGTGGGATCGGCAACGGGATACAACTAGTAGTTCCCCCGACGGACCGAGTACTATCAAACCATCAACAAAGGCGAATTGCTATTATTAGGGAATATCTGTTCATATTATTATATTAACCAAAATCCAAAAAATAATAGGAATAATTTATCCCAAGGTCATTATATTCCAGCCGGACCCTATTGGATCGGGCAACGGGATATAACTAACGATTCTCCCGACGGACCGATAGCATCAAACCATCTAAAGGTGAACGTACTATCATGAAATTTAATCCAAGTTATTATATTCCGGCCAGACCCCGTGGGATCGGCAACGGGATACAACTAGTAGTTCCCCCGACGGACCGAGTACTATCAAATCATCAACAAAGGCGAATTGCTATTGTTATGGGATATCTGTTCATATTATTTCTTGTTTAAAACTTATTTGCCTATTTGTTGTCAAGAGTCCTTAGGGACTACGGAGAAAAATGGGTCAAAAAAATTATTCCTTACTATATGGAGATAGTAAGAAGGGATCAAACACGGCGCCTCCACCAAATATGTCACAGAGAAAAATAGGCCTAAGGGTCTTTAGTATGGGGGCGTAGAAAATTATCGGAAACTGGGGAAGTTTAATACATATATTTCGTTTATAATTATACAGCGGATAAATCGACAGAAAACGCTAACCTACCCAAAAAAATTATGGAGAACCATAAATACGGCCATTACGGCCTTACTGTGAATTATGCCGGGTAGGACTCGGGGGACGCAGTACACAGGACCACAGGTTTAGGGTTAAAAAAAGAGACGACGTCCAGAAACTGGTTACGAAGCTCAGCGGACGTCCAGAAACTGGTTACGAACGCTTAGTTAAGGGGCAAATGAGACGACGACCAGAAACTTGTTACGAAGCTCAGCAGGACGTCCTGAAACTGGTTACGAACGCTTAGTTAGGAGTGGACCCCGGGTAGTGGTCCCTTGTATGGTGTGTTAAATCGCCTTTTATATTAAATTATTGCAAATTCAGCAATATTGCTAGTGACGATGGTTTTCGATACTTAGGTACCACAATTATTATTATTGCCAATAACTTGGTATTTTATAATAATAGATGCACGCCTTTAATTTATATGGTTCCCAATAACTAAATTAATACGAAGTGCATCTGTTTTGTTTAAATAAATGTATCACTTTGGGATATTTTACTTATGATCTGTGTGACAATATTTTATAGATTTTGTGAAGTCTGTGATTTAATGTATTTTTTAAATTTGGTTGTAACGGCCAGGTTTCACCATGGCTCAAAGTCTAAAAAAAATGACTTGTGTGTATTTTGCCAGTATACGATTTCACAGCACATTAAACTAAAAAGTAAAAAATAAATATAGTTAAAAAAACTAAAAAACACGCTTCAAACTAAACAGTTAAAAATAATTCTTAATATTAGTTGAAAACAATAATGAACGAAAAATTCTAGTATTATTGTGAAGAAAACGTCGGGCTCTCGATATACAAAGAGAATATGGCACAAAGCGCCCCACGATTTTAGATCACACGACTACTATACCATAGTAGTGTGAGCTTATATATCTTTGCGTTTCTGATGATTTTGAAACTTTTTTGTTGCGCCGTCTGTCTGTCTGTCTGTCTGAACCTTTCATTTTGAAATTTGTATTGAAGAACTTGGCTTTACTTTTATCTCAATTCTTTTTACGGAATGCCATTTTCGCGTACTTGGCTTTTTTTTACATGAAATGTTTTTGTAATTATTTCACTTCTTTTTTAAAGGAATTGGATAATACTTAATTTTTAATGTAGTAAAATATGCGGAATATTGTTCAAAATTTTTGCAATGCCTTACTTAAATTTCTGAGGTTTTTTAATTTTTTTTCATGGTTTTATCGTAGTTCCCATCAGCCTTCCAAAGCTCAACTCTCTAGCGTTTCTGAAAGTGCACAATGTTACTTTTACATGTATAGGGGAGGTAAATAAATTAAAATTGTCGTGTTTTTAAATTTAGTCCTATAGTTTTATCATAGTTCCTATCAGTCTTCCAATGCTCAGCTCTCTAGCGTTTCTGGAAGTGGGTAATAATTACTTTTACATAACTTTCCATTTATAGGGGAGGAGAGTAAATGAAAATATTGGAAAAAATTTCTATCAGCATTCCAATGCTCAGCTGTCTAGCGTTTCTGGAAGTGGGCAATGTTAGTTTAATATAAATTGACATTTATAGGAGAGGGAATTAAATTAAAATGTTGGAGTTTTTAAATTTTTTCATATAGTTTTATCATATTGTCATTCAGTCTTAAAAAGTTCAGCTCTCTAGCGTTTCTGGAAGTGGGCAGTGTTACTTTTACATAATTTTACATTTATAGGGGAAGGAAGTAAATTAGAATTTTGGGGTGTTTTAATTTTTTTCTATAACTTTATCATAGTTACTATCGGTCTTCCAAAGCTCAGCTCTCTAGCATGTCTGGAAGTAGGCAATGTGACTTTTACTTAACTTTACATTTATAGGGGAGGGAAGTAAATTAGAATTTTGGGGTGTTTTAATTTTTTCCTATAGTTTTATCATAGTTCCTATCAGTCTGCCAAAGCTCAACTCTCTAGCATTTCTGGAAGTGGGCGATGCTACTTTTACATAACTTTAATTGTATAGGGGAGGGGAGTAAATTAAAATTTTGGGGTTTTATGATTTTTTCCAGGGGTTTGGTCATAATTTCTATCAGTCTGCCAAATTTCAGCTTTGTAGCATGTCTGGAAGTACAGTAGAATATTGATGATCTATACATGAGTGAGTGAGTCAGTGAGTGGCAATTTCGACGTTTTTGAAATTTCGTAACTACTTTACTACTTTATGGAATTCCATTGAAGGGGTTATTAGCTCCATGGAGATCTACGACTGTGCAAAGTTTGATATTCGTAGCTCATTCTGAAGTAGAGTTTTAGGTAGGTCAAATATCGGCTGAAATGTTTTTAAAAAGAAAAGATGGTTACGGCGCGCGAACTTGGCGAGGCACTGCCGTGCCCTCAGATCTACTTACCTTTAAATTCAATAAACTTTGATTAAAAACAAAAAACACTTTGCCGGAACAGCTTTTGCTCGATTTCTACGCGGGGTCACAAATAAAACGAAAACATAATTATGTAAGTGTGGATGTCACAGAGAGACGAATTTAAATCGAAATATACATACTCAACTCAGCCCAGGGCTGGCCGATTGCGGACCGGCCGTTTGTAAAAATAGAATATCTACAGGGTCGCCCACTACGGGGGTAGTAAGGGGCTAGGGCTAAGGTCACTTATCGTCAAGCAAGCTTTACAGGTAGTTCGCTACCTGTAAAGCAGCCCAGCTCTGATTTTATATTTTTTGGTTATAATTTTTGACACGTTTTCCTCGGTTTCGCATTGGTGGCTCGTTATTTTAAAAATGTGGTTTTAACACAGTCTAAAGATCTATTTAATAATGATATGTTTCAAGATAGTTTGCAGCATAACTTTTTAATTACATAAATATATATAGTTTAGGTACCTTCATACTGTGTAAAACAACATCTTCAAAATAAAACAGAACCGCCAATGCGAAACCGAGGAAAACATGTCAAAAATAATAACCAAAAAATAGAAAGCTTGACGTTAGCTTCGCTTCCTATAAAGCTTGCCTTCCTTAGCTAGGGCACCTCCAAGACGTAAACAGGGAGGTGCGAAGAACCCCCAAGCATAGTCACATAGAAACTGGTTACTAATCGGCTTTGCTCAGTACACAAAAAATGGCCGATATTCCAGTAAAATCTATGACTACAGTACCTAGATTTTTAAAAAAAAATCTAGATAATCTGGACTAGGTACTTACCTATGTTCAGCGAATTTTTGATAAATTATGTAGCTCTATACCTAGCTGGATATGTTTTATTTACTGACGCTGGCGCCACTTTGGCAGAATTAAGGCCCTTAATTATTATGCAAATAATATAAAATAAAAATATAAGATTTTCATTATTCAGTCTAGCAATTTATTCCCATTTTCTTTTCTTTTATATCTATATTTTTTTTCCAAATCGGCTAACCCATATGTTACTTTTTTTTAGGTACCTAAATTATTCTTCTAAATTTTTCTTATATGTGCTACTCCTTGGAAATAAATAAATAAATATATTAGAGGCGCAATTAGGGGGGGGGGGGGGGGGGTTCTATAAAATCGGTTAAGCAGTTTCTGAACTCGTTTCCTTTACAGGGTGAGGCAAAAAAACCTGGACATTTTTTTTATTATAACTTTTGAACTATACAATCGATATTAATAGGACAAACTGCACTTGCCAAAGAATTAATCAGAGTTTTGACTAATTTATAATTTTTTGTCTGCCATCTCAAAATCCAAGATGGCATACGAAATTAAAATGTACCTTTCAAAGATGCTCGTTTATTCTTGTGTTGCGAATATGTTCTAATTATTTTTTTTAATTAGTAATAGTAATAGCGTTCTTGCCAGGCACGACAAATTACGATTCAGCAAAATTGGTTCAGTGGTTCTATAAAAAAATATTTTTGTTCAACCATTGTTTTGCATATTATACGATTGCTTGCCAATCATGTCTGCATTTATTTACTTATAAATTCATTACTACTGAACCGATGTTAGTGGAAATAAACAACATCCTGGTGAGAATTGATTGCTTTTTTAAGATCATGATCAAAGTTATCGCCATCTTAAATTTTAAGATGGCGGATAGAATTATTCTTGATTCTTTAAAATGGCGTGTTTATTCTTATTTTCCGAAAATGTTTTTTTTAATCTATGAAAAAGCACTACTTTTTCCCCACACAACGAGGTAAAAATTATTAAAATCAGTGTGGTGGTTCTCAAAATATCTATTTTTGTTTCAACCATTGTTTTAGAGATTATACGATTGTATTGCCAATCCTGTCTGCATTAATTTTCTTATAAATTCTACCAATTTTAGTAAAACACAAAAAATCGCGGTAAGAATTGATTGCTCTTTAAAGATTATAATCGAAATTTGCCGCCATCTTAGAATTTAAGATGTCGGACAGAAATTGCCAATGCAATCGCATAATTTGTAAAACAATTGTACAAAATCAGATTTTGTGAGAACCACTTCGCCGATTTTATTAAATTGTACTTTATTAAGCGGGAAAAAAGTAGTACTTTCCAATAAATTAATAAAAAAATCTAAAACATTTTCGAAAAGAAAGAATAAAAGTGCCTCTTTGAAGGATCAAGTATGGTTCTGTCCAACATCTTAGGATGGCAAATTTCGATTATAACATTGAAAGAACAATCAATTCTCGCCATCATTTTTCTTATTTCACTAAAATTGGTTTGGTAATAATGATTTATAAGGAAATGAATGCAGACAGGGTTGGCAATGCAATCGTATAATCTGTAATACAATGACGAAAACAGAAATAGGTTTTTTGAGAACCAATACACCGATTTTGCTAATTTGCACCTTGTTGTGCGCGGGAAAAGTAGTGCTTTTCTATAAATTAAAAAAAAAATCTAAAATATTTCCAGAAAATAAGAATTAACCGACCATTTTTAAGAATCAAGTATGATTCTGTCCGCCATCTTAAATTTTAAGATGGCGATAAATTTGGATCATGATCTTTAAAAAACAATCAATTTCAAGTCAAAGGTTCAGTAGTAATAAATTTGTAAGGAAATAAATGCAGATTGGCAAGGCAATCGTATAATTTTCAAAACAATGGTTGAAACAAAAATATTTTTTTTAGAACCATCAAACCGATTTTGCTGATTCATACCTTGTGCGTGGCAAGAACGCAGCTTTTCTACTAATTTAAAAAAATAATTCAAACGTATTTGCAACATAAGAATATACCAGCATCTTTAAAGGGTACATTTTAATATTGTCCGCCATCTTGGATTTTGAGATCGCTGACAAATAATTATAATTAGTCAAAATTCTGATTAATTCTCTGCCAAGCGCAGTTTGTCCCATTAAAATCGATGGTATAGTTCAAAAGTTATAATGAAAAAAAAATGTGCGGTTTTTTCTTGGCCCACCCGGTATATATGTATTGACTGATTTATAAGAATTCTAATTTAATTCAGCAGATTTGTTTTTGTAAAAAAATCACTGAATAGAGTTAAAAATATACTATTATAAATCAGTAGCTAGATTAAAATTTAGCGCTCTTTTTACTCATCTGACTTTAACTACGTGGTAAAAAGGAGGACGGAGATATCAATTCACAAATAGTATCAAATCCCTATCCAAGTCCGTTAGTTAATTCACTTTTGCTCTGAGGTACATGAAGAAATATTTATTTATATTTTATATTTATGTTCCCAATAAGCTAGCTAACATTATTTATTATGCTTACATTTTTAAATATTTTTACAAAGATGCAAGTCAAGTGAATCGCTGGACCACATAGCAGCAGCTACCCCAAAATAAAAAATAAACCAAATTTAATTAATAAAATAGGCATAATGCAAGGTTGTCGCTTTGACGGATGTTACAAGTGCGTGCAATTAATATCAATTGGATCGATTCTTGAATATACTCGCGCCAATATACACGGAAATTTTGGTGTCAAAATTTTTTTTAAATTTTGCTGTATTCTTCATCAGACTCATGGTATGCTATGACATCCATTTAATTTAGGTACACCCGGGCCCTCCCCATCAGGACTGTACCAAAAAAATGGAAAAACGTTGTGACATCCGAATTTGGATGTCACGGCGTCGAAGGATGTCACAAGATATCTAAAATTTTTACGCATGGATGTCACAACGATCAGCGGATATATATATATATATATATATATATATATATATATATATATATATATATATATAATATTCATATATAAAAATGAAAAAGAATTGCATAAAATAAAATAAAAACCAATAAATATGATTTAAAAATAAAAAACGTGTACTGATGAAAGCTGTACCACACGAATAAATATGCATGTGGCTTTTAGAAATTTTATTTTTGGACATTTGCAGTTGCCAAAGGTTGAAAAGGGTTTTGGTTGGTTTTTATAAAGCCATTTGAAGAGTGAAATGCTGTGCAATGGAATTTGAGTTTTTGAAACTAACTCACTGTTAACCAAGGTTACTTAATTGGTTGGTTGAAATTATATTTTAAATTTTTAGGCTCATTTGTTTATTCTTTTTTTGGGTTTCCTTAAGATTTGTGTTAAAAAAGGTAAAAAATAATTATTGCTAAAAGCAATCGCACTTTCTACAATAATTTTAAGAAAATACATACTGCATCTGGTAATTTGATCTATATAATAAAATCGGAACTTATCAGTTTGGATCCGATTTAAATGACAATCAATAAGTTCTCATACGATCCCGAGAAAAAGGCTTGGCCAATTAAAAAATTTCAATACGCTCAAATTGAGATCGGTGTTTGTATAATTTGTTTGAATGTGTATAGAAGACATTATTTTGTTCTAACGTTAACTTTATTCCGTAAAAAAAAATATAGAATTCACTACAGGACTTGTGTGTACTAATCAGAATCACGAGATCATTTTGACAGCGCCATTGTAGAAATTTGACTGTTTGTTCTTTTAACAATAAACTTATGCAGTTTCGTTGCCATAATCTCATTCTTTAATCTAAAAAAATCCCTTAATCTAAAAAAGTCAAACCCTCGTATCGTTTTCAAGCCCCTTAACGATACTTATATATATGCCGTCGTATGCAGTCTTATTTTTTAATGATGTAAATAATAATTAGTATTAATTCAATAAATACTTATGTATATTTCGGTTCGGTTTTTTCTTGTTACTGAAAACTTCAAAAACTACTTAATAGATTTTAATGAAATTAGTCATATATGTTTTAGATATATTACCTATTTTGTTTGCTTATAGTAGTTTTTTTACGATACAACTAATGCAAGTCGGGCTAAACGGCAAAGCCGGTTTTTCTTAGTTTTAAACAAAAGACCATTGGGAGTTTCCTTGTATTCATAGAATCTAGCCTAAGAGAGTTGCAAAATCCTAGAATTGTATCTCTTAAATATTCATGAAGCACTGACGAAGCTCCCGTTTGGCTCCAAGCTCTTATTATTGATGGACATCCTGGTTTTACATAGCAATTAGTATAGGGAGAAATCGAAACTGGTAAATGATCTGCATAAACTCGTCAAAAGATACACGAAATGTTGGTGCATTTATAGCTTTTACAGTATGTCCGTAAAGTTCCAGGACCCCTAAATATTGTGCTAGTACTAGCGATTCTAAAGAAAAGTGTATAATACATTAGACTCGCGCTAGTGTGAACACGAAAAAAATCGGCACGTTCGTACCATGGAGACTGTTCACACTACGTCTATTCTAAAACCTAAATATTATTAGTCAGATATAAATAAATCCATACCTATCAACTTTAAAATGTAACTATTCTTATAATTTAGAGCAAATCTATTAGTTTCTGCTGAAAATGACAAGTTAAAGTATCGAGAAATACTACAATTATGAATTTTTATAAAACTTCAAAATTTACATATCATTAGGTAAAATACGATAATATTTTAGTCCGAACCTTAGAGTAATAAAAATATAAATAGATTCGAGGCGGTCATTCCTGAAAACTTAGAATTTACAGAATCCCCGGCGATGGCAACATAGCTGCGTCACTAGAATCATCTCGCAAAAACCAAACTGGGCTGAATTTTCACAATATTTTCATAAACGTAGCACTTCTTGATTATTTCTACGTCCAACTAAGTTCCATTTTACAAAAATAAAACTCAACACACAGTGAAAAACACCAAAAATTCAATACACCGAGTCCGACGGCCAAGACAACACTGCATTTAATACAAACACATGTTGCTGCCAGTGTCGACCTTAGAGCCTAGGAAAATCTGGGATAACCGTTCACGACTTAAGGACCCACCTCATTAAACTTGTTGCCATTGTATACGTGACAAAATAATTTTTTGTTTGAAACTCGTAGACAATGATTGTGTAGAAATAAAACTTCGGACTTCCATTGTCTTTATTTATTTTAAACCCGACGTTTCGGTTAGTAAGTATATCTAACCGTGCTCAAATGTAAACTAAACAATCCATTCTAGAGATACTACTTGGTGTGCTGTCGGATGTGACGGCCAGCCCCCTTTTTTAATTCTAAGACGCTTGTTTTCCTTAAAGTGTGGTTTCCATATGTTTGGTGTGTCCATGTTTGATGGACCGAAAACTCCTTTATTCTGTATTATAAACGCAGCTTAATTTCGTTTTCGCCAATGTGACTACTTATGCAAAACTTTAGCTTCAGACCATTGAATCATGTGATCATTTGACCATGCATGATCCTCCACACCGGATTTTTCAATATCCCCTAAAGACGGGTACTCATTAACGAACCACGAGCATCGATCAACGAACGCGATCTATTCGCTAATGTGGACGGCATTGTTCGGGGCTCGCAGCGCGATATCGAAACCTTAAATTAAAAGAAAGTACCCAGTAAATTTGAGACATAAATACACATCTCTTGAAAAAGTTTACCTACATAAATACAAAAAAAAAAGAAAAAACATTTTAAAAAAAATTGCTAAATCAATTTGTAATATATGTATGTATTCGAAAGTGGTGGCAGGCCCTACTGGACCTCCATGCACTGCGACCACAAATGGATCTATTGTGCCCACATACCTACATACTGAGTTTGACTTAAGTGGTATATTTTTTTTCCACCCAGTACATGAAAAAACTCTGCAGATTACAACAATAAATGATTTAGGCTTAACACTTTGGCTCAAATATATACCACTAAGGCCTCTGCATTATTAG
The DNA here is from genome assembly GCA_963576565.1 of Aspidapion aeneum. NCBI lineage: Eukaryota > Metazoa > Arthropoda > Insecta > Coleoptera > Brentidae > Aspidapion > Aspidapion aeneum. The sequence goes on along the minus strand of OY755041.1, from coordinate 71,846,063 downwards.
CCAGAACCGAACCGAACCCAGTAAATTTGAGACATAAATACACATCTCTTGAAAAAGTTTACCTACATAAATACATAAAAAAAAGAAAAAACATAAAAAAAAATTGCTAAATCAATTTGTAATAGTTTACTTGTAAGAAAATAGTAAGCTGTCAGTCTTACTTTTTTATTTAAATTGCGAATATCTCAAAAACTAATCTATTAATTTTTGAAATAATATCAATGCTGTAAACGAATAGAAAAAACTCTTTTAAGCCAGGCATCATTTGACCCACTTTCCCTCTCTAAAGTCAAGAGGTCAAAGCTACCCCAACTAGGAGTCGATAGATATAAATATTTTAAGAAAATAAAAATAATGTGTCCAAGGATTTTTTCAAAAATTTACTTTAAATACTCATAATGGCATCCCGTATACGTTTTCTGTGAGCATATTACTTTAAATTAAAATTGATAATGATAATGATAACGAAAATGATTATACGTATGTTTTATCGCTCCGCTTGTTTTGTAAAAAGAGTTTTTGCTTTTTTCTTTCTGGGTAATAAATTTTGTAGTATAAAATGGAAAATAAATATATTTTGTTTACCTCACTTTACTGATAACGGTAATTACCACTTATGATTGGACAAGCTAACCTATGCACGTATTAATGCTAAAAACTGCACAGAACAGATGTGGCTTTACTGCGGGATGTTGAAAGAATAAGAACAATTCGCGCGCGCTCGCTTAAAGCGCCTCTAGCGGTAGATATGTAGGAATTACAAACTGACAACGGTAGTGACGCTCTTCCAGGGTAAGCGTTTAAAATTTAATACTGATAACGGTACACGTTTAAAAAAAATGTTATGCTGATAATGGTAATGACGCTCTCCCAGGGTATATGTTTTTTTTTAATGTTATACGGATAACGGTAATAACGCACGGATAACGGTAACGACGCTCTTCTAGGGTTCACGTTTAAAAATGTTATACTAATAACGGTAATAACGCTCTTCCAGGGTACGCGTTTAAAATGTTATTTTATTAAAAAAAAATTAGGAAATAATATTTGTTGTTAACAGACGGCGATACTTATATATATAAACATTAAACTAGACTTATAGAGCAATATAATGTTGAAATTCGTATGGTATATTAGGTTTTTTTATTTTAGTGATTGCAAACCTCTATCCGGTTATGATAACGGAGTATGACGTTTGGGTCAGTCTTACACAAATGTTAACAACAAATAGCAACTTCAGCATCAAACTTAATGAGTGCTTTAGAGTAATAATGGAGGCAATTTTATTTGTACAAGAAAAATAACTAATATACTAAACACTAATTTAATTTTGGATGGTCACATGAAAGGGGTACCCTTTTTCAATAATGACCTAATATTATACATGTTCTCTGGGTTATTCTGTCTCGTTCAGGCAATTTTTTTTACGCTGCTGCTTGTGCGAGTCGGGCTCAGTGGCGAATCAAGGGGGGGGGGCAGAGGGGCCTGGCCCTCCCCTCCTTGACATAAAACTTATAATTTTTAATTCAAGAAGAAAAATAACCAATGCATAAGCCGCAATTTTTTTTGTATTAAATTTAACAGATTTCACTCAAATTTTCGCCTGCGGCACATTTTATTTGCACATAGTGGTAAACTTTAAAGCTAATTCTTATTAAATCCCGCAAAAAATATTATTTTGTGGTTTTTTTCCCTCCTTGGCCCCTCCCCCCCGGACATCCTGGATCCGCCACTGGTCGGGCTTACTGGCAATGCCATTTTGTTTTACGCTAGTAACATATAAACCACGCATCTTATTTTAAATGTTTTTTAAATAGTCTTTGTTTTTTGGATCCCATATAACAGGTCTATTCCTGTAATTTTCAAATAGACAATACTGTTTCATCATTCATGGTATTTTTTTTTATTTGAAGCGGATTGAACGACGGCCGCCTATTGGCTCGTCGCGAATGGCTTGTTGCGAGCTGCGATCATACCTTTTTCACGTCTACATTAGCGAATTGTTCGAGGCTCGTGCCTCGGTAATGAGTACCCGGCTTAATTGGGTACTTTGTTCATTTAGTCTAACCTGAAGAATGCGTTTCGTTTCATCTACATATGATTTACCACACTCTCACGGGATTTGGTAAATACATTCCTTAATATTTGAGAGATCTTCTGGTTTTGTTTTCGTTACAAAACTCCTTCTCGTATTTCCGACCGAAGAAACTGTTTTTATTTTGTAGTATTTGGCTATTCGGCTTATATTTTCTGAAATCCCTTGAACATATGGGATGTTAATAACACCCAATGAATTATTATTATTTTGAGAATTTGCTACATTTGGTTTGTTTTTAATTTTAGAGATCGTTGAGTTTATTAATTTCTCGGTGTAACTATTTTGTTGTAAGTAGGTTTCCTATGCACAGTGGTTTGAATGTTTCTGTCTATTCGTTTGATAAGAACATCCAAAAAAGGTAGGACCGAATATTTTTATTCTCCATTGTGCATGTGATTGTTGGTCGAATACCATTCAGATGAGGTAGAAAATTCTGCAGGTTGTCTTTTTTTTCTGGCCATATAATAAATGTGTTATCCATGTATCGTAGCCATAATTTTGGCTTAACTCTTGCTGTGTTGATCGCATGGTCCTCGAACCACTTCATGTAGATGTTTGCTACCATTTTGCGCGTAAAACTTATTTTTTGGTAAGTAAGCTTTCCTCCTTTTGGGAAATCAAAATCGGTAAAACATTTGGTCATAAACAACAAGTGAAATTATAGAAAGAAAAATAAGAAAAAATTTTTCTGCTTCGGCCGGGACTTCTTTAATTTCACTTGTTGTTTATAGTTTTAGGTCCTTGTCTTATTTGCAATTTGGTATTTGACACTTGGTCATATTATCGCAATCAAATCGTAACCCATAGAGACACAACTATTTACCACAAAAATACTCTGCCAATATATGGGCCCCTAAGCTCACACTAGGTACTATAGTTATAGTGTACGTGTGAGCTAATATAACTAAAAACTGAAATATATTTTATTCAACTCCACACTAAATTACCTTTTGTTTGATACCACACAAGCCATGTTTTGACTTAAACTCAAATTTTTGAAATCCACCCCCATCCTTAAAAAACAAAAACTAAAATGTATTTTGTTAAACTCCGGACTCAATTACCTTTCGTTTGATATCACACACGCCATATTTTCACTTAAACTCTAATTTTTAAAATATACCCCCACCCTTTTTTTAAAATAAATTAAAATGTATTTTGTTTAACTCCAGACTCAATTACCTTTCGTTTGATATCACACACGCCATTTCACATAAACTTTTGAAATCTATCCCCACCCTTTTTTTGGTTTGTGTTCGGTGGATTTTGTTCATTTTTAAACGGGACCATCTCGGTTCGGTTCGGTTCGGACAGACAGACAGACAGACAGACAGACAGACAGACAGACAGACAGACAGACAGACAGACAGACAGACAGACAGACAGACAGACAGACAGACAGACAGACAGACAGACAGACAGACAGACAGACAGACAGACAGACAGACAGACAGACAGACAGACAGACAGACAGACAGACAGACAGACAGACAGACAGACAGACAGACAGACAGACAGACAGACAGACAGACAGACAGACAGACAGACAGACAGACAGACAGACAGACAGACAGACAGACAGACAGACAGACAGACAGACAGACAGACAGACAGACAGACAGACAGACAGACAGACAGACAGACAGACAGACAGACAGACAGACAGACAGACAGACAGACAGACAGACAGACAGACAGACAGACAGACAGACAGACAGACAGACAGACAGACAGACAGACAGACAGACAGACAGACAGACAGACAGACAGACAGACAGACAGACAGACAGACAGACAGACAGACAGACAGACAGACAGACAGACAGACAGACAGACAGACAGACAGACAGACAGACAGACAGACAGACAGACAGACAGACAGACAGACAGACAGACAGACAGACAGACAGACAGACAGACAGACAGACAGACAGACAGACAGACAGACAGACAGACAGACAGACAGACAGACAGACAGACAGACAGACAGACAGACAGACAGACAGACAGACAGACGGCGCAACAAAAAAGTTTCAAAATCATCTGAAACGCAAAGATATATAAAAATTTTTGAAATCGGAGCAACTTTTTTTTTCGAAAAAATTAGGATCACCATAGCTCACACTACTATAGTATAGTATATGTGTGAGCTAAAAATGTTACACAAAAAAATGCTTGTTATCGAAAAAATGATTTTTGTAAAAAGATTGTTTTTAAATATTTGTAGAGTATAAGAAATGAAGAGAATTGCCCCGGCGGCGAATTGTGTCGGCGGCAAGTTGGGTCGGGGGAGAATTGGTTCAGCGGCGAATTGTCCTATTCCCTAAAACTATTTTTTAAATATATCAGATCAAATATAGGTTACAACACCGCTTTTTAAAGAAATATTATCTAAGAAAAACGAAAAACAAACATTTTCTCGAGGCAAACAATGCCTTCCCAAACTATTGCTTTTCGGGTCAGCATACAGGGTTACCTAAAAATGTCACGAAGTTTTTAATATTAATAACTATGTTCTCGGGCAAATTATTAACGCAATAATTCAGGATTTTTGACCTCCCTTTTTCCTTTACGCATTTTTAATAAAAAATACATCAAAATTTCAGTATGTGTATCGCAAGGATAAACCCAGCACCCCCCTCCCCCTTGAGCATTAATTATGTTATTTAAGAATGGCCCCTACATTTAAACTATGCCCTTTTTTTTCTGCAAGTTCAACACAAGAGGTGACCCGACATGGCGAAATTACTTAAAATAGCACGGACGAACATTTTTTCTGTGGAATGTGCTGTTGATAAATCAAAATGTGTTATTAGTATTTTGATTAAATGAAAATACACGACGCCACTGGCAAAACTAAAAAAATAATATAGATTTAATACGTCATCAGATGACGCAGTATTGCCGATTTCTGGTAGAAACAAAATAGTATTTTATTTAACAGCTAATATCTCAAAAAAGATAATAAAAAAACATTTTAACAAGGTACCGTAACTAAATGGTTCCAATTTGGGGGTGAGCGCCGCCAAGTCTACAAATCCATAACTCCTCTTTGCGCCTCGTAGTGCCCAATATGTTTTTAAAAATTACTTTATTTTACTTTCTAAAAATATTCCTGGTGAAACCTTTTCAAATTGTCAGCCTAAATATATTTCTACATAATTATGTCTAGCATTAAGTGCTCACTGAAATTTTTATTTCGATGGTTAGTAATGCCTAAACTCTATAAACAGATAAGCCGCGTATTAAATAATAAGATAGAATATCCTTAATATCAATTAGACTTGACCATGGGAATGTAGTCGACATGGTCCAAAACTAAACCTGGCCCTGCTAACAGAAACTCCGTAATATGACGTCATACCGCCGGTACCACGTCTTGTGAAAGTCGTGGGGAAAGGGACCGGTCATAAATTATGTTCTTGTAGTGAAAGGTTTTCGAATGATGTAATAAAAAATTCACAGTACAAAACGACGCGAAGCGACTAATAAACGTAGGAGAAAATATCGCGTGGGTTGAACAGGTTAAGAAAACCAATGTACTATATTTTTTAGAATTGGTCACAAGTTGAACCTGATTTATTATCTATACAATTTGAAGAAAATACAGGAGGCGAAAACAGCGTAATGCATGCATTGTTTACCAACAAATTAATGAAAGACCGCCCAAAACGAGTTTACTGCTACTCTTTTATTACTCCAAGGTCCGAACTTATCTAGCTGACCAATGAGTGGCTACTGCTCGGTCTCAATATTTCTTAGGCTCTAACACCTATGTTGTTTGTTTCTCACTATAATGTAACACTTTAAGTGATTCCAAAACATACTTTACTGCAACTTTTTTAGGTGTCTTCATTTCATTCTTAGATTCGTCTTCTAAACTTACCTCTGGGAGCAAAAATTAAAAACTTTTTGGTTTTTACCATTTTACAAAGCAAAACATGAAATGATGCTAATATTTACCACAAAAAACGAATTAAAACTAAGTAATTCCCGGTAATTCCCTTAAATCTTACCATTTGATTAACACCTCTTTTCCGTTTTCATACGATCGAGACTCGTTACTCTTTATACTACTATAATACATTGATCCTCACTGTTCACACTACTGGGAGGTTCACACCAGCTCGAGTCTACTGCACATAACTTTTATGGCTCAACTTTCTTGACTTAACTGTAACCGGTTATTTCAAGATCAGGTTTATCAATTCAAATTGAAATGTGACATTTATATCAAAATTACACTTTCTGTCTTATTTAAGAATAAAAAACCAACAGCGTATTTAATTTTAGCGAATTAAAGTCTAGTTTCCACCTATGCGTGCCCCCCCGTTTCAAAAATCGCATCACGTGACGGGACATGGATTTGCACCAGTTTTAAATGCAGCGTGACTTGATGCGTTTTTTGAATCAGGGTGGCCCATCGAGATAGTCTTGATGGGGTGGCCACGCATAGGTGCAAACCGGGTATTATGCTAAATTGGATCAATTTTTTTTCGTCAATTACAACAAGTTTCAAACTCTGAGATCACTTTATCCCAAGCAAATTTATTTGACATAATTAAAGAAAAAATGCTGAATATGAATGAACCTACTTGTTGGCAGTAGAGACTTTGTATGGGTGACTGATTTGGCAGTTAGCCAATTTCTCAATTTCGTAAGGCAGAATTTGTTGTTTTTAATTAAGTGACCCTTTTTTATCAGAATTTGACTTTTGTCATAATTGTTTGTGATTTTAGTTGATTATTACTTCAATTAAAATGTAATTTTTTTTGCAGTGTCATGACATTACCTTCATTTTTTGATTATAATGACCTGAAAGTTTGTCAATTGTTATAAGAAAATTTCAGATTGAGTGTTTAACTATTTATTTATATTTTAAATTGATTAAAATTAAATACCGTCTTTCTGTTTTTTGAAACATTTTAAAAGCCTCTAAAACAGAAACAATTAATTTTGATTAAAAAACTACTATTTTAAATACACGCTTTTTAACCTGATTTTTTTGTGGTGATTTTGGTTTCCTACATCACATATTATTCTATGGTTCTTAGGCTTTTTAACTGTGTATCTCAGATATGTAAGTTCTGTGAAGAAATTTTAAGATAAAGAGGCATATTCCCACGCATAAACCTTTTCGTTGGGTTTTCATCATCGTATTATATTATAATATTTATTTTTATAATGTCCTAATATAATTCTAATGTTTATGCTAGGTGTGGTCCTCAATTAAAGGAGCTAATCACAAGTTAAACTTATTTTGACCTTAAGGACCTTTAAGCACGTCAAGAATTTTTTATTAGTAGGGCAGATATCCTATGTAGAAATGGTTTTATCGTGCTATATTTGAGGTGGCAAAACGTCATTTTAACTGTAGATCTAGGGGCTGAAGCTACATTTAAAAAGTATTTTTTTTTCTTCAAGCCCGTGTATGTATACAACAATTTTAAAAACGAAGGTCTTGTTTTGTGTTTATAAAGAAAAAAAAGTCATCATCCGGCGCAACCAGTCGATGCATGGGTAAAAAATTTACAAAGTTGTAATATTTTTTAATTCTTTATGAGGTATAAGCTATGCGCTCAAGATATACTTCTTTACAATAGCACATTGTGCTTTTAACTGGGTATTCAGCTTTGGTTAACAACTCTTTGTTTTTTAAATTAATAAACACAATAACACATAATTTTTTAAATTTTGTATAAACCGGGTTCTAATAACATTTAATTTTTTTTTTCCAGCCAAACGCATTAAACCTAATTATTTTCCAAATGCCTAGCTATTCATCGGTACAAAACATAATTTACTCCTCTGACCTTGAAACATGTTAAAAAACAAATTTACTTGGCTTAACTAAATTCTTTTTTGATTCAATCATTTTTGTATAGATCCGAGACAAACAAGCCTTTCTATGGTTCTAAGCTATGCTTATCCTAATTTATTTAATCTTCTAAGGGTACGCACCATCTCCGATTCCTTTGTCGGTTTCCTGTTGCAAAATATACCGATATTTTTCGAAACAAAAACAAAAAACTTTAGCCACTAATTTTGCACTCAAAGCTTAACCCAACACCTCGGAGAATCAACTTCGCAAGGCAGTTTGAGACCACTGAGTAAACTAACTTTTAGCAAAGCCTTTAAAATAAAGATAATTAGGAGAATGCACTTTGTAGGGATAAGGCTATTAGAACCCACAGAGTAAAAATTTAAACAAAAAAAAATAGAATATTTAAATGAGAGTTGTTTTTTTCTGAAACTAACCCTAAATGTTTGTAACAAATTTTTCGCAATATATTTTATGAGACTAGAAATAAGATTTTTACTGGTCCTTTCCTTCGTTCAGAGTTTCTAAGACATGTAATTGGCTTTCCCATTTCCACTCCATCACTACCATTTAATCCCATTTCCATGTAAATACAAAATATGTACGTAATATCCCACACTTATCATAAGAAGTGAATCACTTTTTTTAAGTAATTTTTTTCAAAAAAAATTTAAAAAGTTTATTTTAAAAGAAAATGCGTTTTATACATTTGCTGTTTGTTATACTACATCTAAAAATAGATTTTATGTCTGGTGGAGGAAAGATTCTATCTAAAGACAGAAATTTCAGTAACACTGAGAATTCTCAACCAGGACAATGATGAAGCCGTCGCGTCGGTCGGCGTCGCACAGTGCCGTGACCTTAACCCAAAAATATAAAAAACAAGTTTGGATTTGTTCCAAATTTATGCTCGCAATAAATAAGTAATAGAAGGCTTCAAAATTACCTACGATCAGTCCTAATCATCTTATTTTCTGCGGTTTAACTATTATGACTCGCTGATTTCCTTGTTCTGAAGAAGCGCAGCTAAATACTGCGTTAGACGCTTTTTTTCACTTGTGCAAATTGAGTCAGAAAACAAAAACGAGTAGGTGTATAATAAACAACAGATGATGGGGATTACAGGTCAAGGTTTGTAACTTAAAATGTAAGCTTAAACTAGCCTGAGTCTAACTTCTAGTTTATTCTATATGCTCTAAACCGTTATGTCCTCAAAATATGCATTTTTTTAAATACTAAAGAATAGAAAACAAAAACGAGTAGGTGTATAATAAACAACAGATGATGGGGATTACAGGTCAAGGTTTGTAACTTAAAATGTAAGCTTAAACTAACTTGAGTCTAACTTCTAGTTTATTCTATATGCTCTAAACCGTTATGTCCTCAAAATATGCATTTTTTTTAAAATACTAAACTTTAAAAAAGATTTTTAAAAAATCATCTCATACAACTTTTTAGTATTAATTTTTTAATATTGGTATGATAATATTATATCCAGTGTGTTTTATTTGCGGAACTAGCGACTAATCATGCTATAGATTTTTTTTCGTCATTGTGAAATGCCGATTTAGCAGAAGTATGGTGTCAGACCAGAAAATCTAGAAAATTTTCCACTTTTTTTGAGAGAACTGCATCTCTCATTTTTCTAGAAGAATGTTTCGAATGGATTTGTAATTAACTAATGGAAATTAGACGGCTTTATCGCCTTAACTGGAGCACAAATTGGAAAAAGTATGCCGAAGCAGGAAAAGGCTATTTCAAGAAAAGTAGACTTGGCTGCACTAGCTACTTAAAGGTCTATTAATGTTTAAACCCATTAAAGGAAGCAGGCCTACCTCCCTATTCATTCTCATCGGAGACCAATGAAGCCCTTTCACGAAGCAAGTTGAAGGGAAGGAAAAGGTGGTTAGCGGAACTTGAATGTTGCGGAACATCCGATGAACTGCAATTCGCTGCAAAGATGGCCAGTATTAGAACAGTTAAAGGGGGAACTCCTTAACAAGGTCTAGATCTTAAATTGGACCAAGATCCGATAAGAGAGCTCTCGATAACTTCTGAACCTTACATATCGTTTCAAATAAAAATTACTACAGAGAAAGAATGCAAACAGACGGAGAGGTTGACATGTTTATAAAAATGGGAGAGTCTTTAATTCCGTCAAATGTAGTATTAAGTTTAAATGAAGAAGTTACTAATTCAAAATTGTTTTTGTTTTAATATTAAAGGTATAAACTTAAAATTGGAACCTGTTTGCTTGTTAATTACTAGTTAAGGTGATTAAACCTTTGCGTTTGTATTTATTCTGGTTAAACTAAAGCTTACTATATCCTTAACACAGCTGATTAGCATTTTTTATAAGCTTTCCAGAAACGTGCCACACATATGGTATTGCGGTTTAAAATTTTCAAGTGGTTGAAGTGGTGCTTAAGGGATGAATGAGGTAGTTTCAATTATAATGTAATTCATAGGCTGTCTTCTTTTAATTACTTTTTAGTTTAAGAATGTAGTCACTGGAAGTTTTAAAAATCTCATAAGAAGAAAAAACAAAATTAAAATCAACCCTTTTTAACCTCTTAAGTATCAGTAATACTGACTATTAACTCAATAAATGTTGCTCAAGGGCAAATAAATATTTATGCCAAATTTGGCTAAAATCCGTTAAGTTGTTCCAGAGATATGATTTTTGTCTTGAATTCCCATATACTCAAGGCACCGTGCGTCGCCTCGACAGGGGTACCCAAGCTACACAGTCCCTAGAAGTGCGGTCGTCGCATTTCCTTTTTTTGTCACTGGCTGTCCTGCTGATTTTTGTAAACAGAAGTTAGGTATAATATCAATTTATTGAATATTTTATACTTCTGTTTTAGCTCACACATATACTATACTATAGTAGTGTAAGCTATGGTGATCCTAATTTTTTCGAGAAAAACAAAGTTGCTCCGATTTCAAAATTTTTTATATATCTTTGCGTTTCAGATGATTTTCAAACTTTTTTGTTGCGCCGTCTGTCTGTCTGTCTGTCTGTCTGTCTGTCTGTCTGTCTGTCTGTCTGTTGCGCCGTCTGTCTGTCTGTCTGTCTGTCTGTCTGTCTGTCTGTCTGTCTGTCTGTCTGTCTGTCTGTCTGTCTGTCTGTCTGTCTGTCTGTCTGTCTGTCTGTCTGTCTGTCTGTCTGTCTGTCTGTCTGTCTGTCTGTCTGTCTGTCTGTCTGTCTGCCTGTCTGTCTGTCTGTCTGTCTGTCTGTCTGTCTGTCTGTCTGTCTGTCTGTCTGTCTGTCTGTCTGTCTGTCTGTCTGTACCCTATAAAAAAAAATGGATAAAAAAGGATAAAAAAAAAATGAATCTATTTTCTATCCGCTTTTTGAAATCCTTTTTCTGACCTTTGGGGGATAGAAAGTGTTAAGTATTAAAATGGATAACAAATTTTTAATTCATTTCAATACAGATCCTGGCATACAAAATAAATCCATTTTGAAACATTCTATCCTTTTGTATACACTTTTTGGCATTCAAAGTAAATCCATTTCAATGCATTTTTTGGCATTTAAAAGGAATCCATTTCTATGTCATTAAGGGGATTTATTTTTAATCCCCTTTAATCCATAAAATCTTTAACCTTTTGAATCCCCTTTTAAGAATAGAGAATGAATACATTTTAATACCTTCGAGATCTAAATTTTCAATCCTTTCTTATCCAAAAAAAGGAATTAAAAAAGTATGCAATTAGCATTAAAAAGTATATAAACATTCCATCCATTTCAATACACTTTGTGGCATTCAAAAGGAATCCCTTTCTATCTCATTAAGGCTTTTTATTTTGAATCCCGTGCAATCCCTAAACTACTTATCCTTTCAAATCCCCCTTTAAGTATGCAGAATGAATACATTTTAATACCTCCTAGATTTACATTTTCAATCCTTTCTTATCCAAAAAAAGGATTTGAAAAGACGCTTTAAATTGGCATTTAAAAGTATACAAACATTTCATCCATTTCAATACACTTTGTGACATTCAAAAGAAATCCATTTCTATCCCATTAAGGGTTTTTAATTTGAATTATCTCCAATACATAAACTATTTATCCTTTTAAGTCCCTTTTTAAGTATACAGAATTAATACATTTTAATACTTCCAAAATTTACATTTTCAATTCTTTCTTATCCAAAAAAAGGTTTTGAAAAAGCGTACTAAATTGTCATTAAAAGTATAAAAATATTCCATCCATTTTAATACACTTTTTGGCATTCAAAAGGAATCCATTTCTATGTCATTAAGGGATTTTATGTTTAATCCCCTTTAATCCATAAAATCTTTATCCTTTTGAACTCCCTTTCATGTATACAGAATGTATACATTTAATCCATTTCAATACACTTTGTGGCATTCAGGGTTTTTATTTTTAATCCCCTCCGATCCATAAACTACTTATCCTTTTAAATCCCCTTTTAAGTATGCAGAAAGAATACATTTTAATACCTCCTAGATCTACATTTTCAATCCTTTCTTATCCAAAAAAAAGATTTGAAAAGGCATATTAAATTGGCATTAAAAAGTATACAAACATTTTATCCATTTCAATACACTTTGTGACATTCAAAAGAAATCCATTTCTATCCCATTAAGGGTTTTTAATTTGAATTTTCTCCAATCCATAAACTATTTATCCTTTTA